>VWZL01002638.1:144167-357348 GCA_013396915.1 Stercorarius parasiticus | reverse complement strand
GGGGGCCGCGCCCCGGAGCCGGACGCCGCGCCGCCCCCGGGGGGACCCCGGCCGCCTCCCCGCCTCGGGACCTTGGCTTTGCCCTTCGCACGGCAGGTGGCGGGGCCAGCGGAGAAGGATGCGTTTCTTCCCGTGGGGATTTTGGCTGCTGTGTGTCGCCTCCGCCCCGGGTCGCGGTGACAGCGGCAGCAAGGCGAGGAGCTGCGCCGAGGTCCGGCAGCTGTATGGGGCCAAGGGCTTCAGCCTCAGCGGCGTACCCCAGGCCGAGATCTCCGGTGAGTCCCGCGGAGCGCGGTAGGGGGGAAGGGGGGGGCGGCCGAAAGCGCGGTACCCCCGATCTGGGATGCCCCGGGCTCGGGGGCGCGCCCGCCACCCGCCGCTGGAGTTTCGTCTCGGGTCGTGGGCGGCGAGGAGTCAGACCCCAGAGGTTTCCCCGAGGGCCGGGCACCCCCCTTTCCCCTTGCAGCCCCCCTCGTAGCCGCTGCGCGGGCGGGAAGGGGTCTCTCTCCAGCGGTGGTGATGCGAACGGAGCTGGGAGAGAGGGGGTGATCGCACCAAGTGTTCGGTGGTGGCTTGCTTCCTTTTTCTCATTGTCTTGTTTCTTCTGTTTTGAGCGCAATCGAAACGGTCTCGGGCTTTGGGTTCAGAAATCGGGATAATCGGACTGTAATTGATTTTGGTGGCGGAGCTGGAAAACGCCACGAGGTTATGAGACAGAAAAATTGGTTTTTCTTAATCTTCTTCTGGATGGGAAATAAACTAGTAAACGGCATTTGTCAGTTGTTAAAAATGAAGCAGGAGTAAAATGACCCTGTGTCAAGCGTGGAAAGCGTAGAGGAAACCTGAGCAACCTACATCACAGTCTGTCCTCTCGCCTTCATTCTGGTTTTGGACAAATCTTGGTTGATCTCCTCCTCCTTGCAGAAAAACCACTGAAATACCAAAGAATATTCAAGGTCTGGTTTATGCTGGGTTGCTTGGGTTGTTTTTTTTTTTCTTTTTTCCTGAAAGCTTGGGGGAAGTCTGCTGAAGTATTGTATTATTTTTTTTAATTCTTGTCTAAGTTTTCATACACCAACTTATGACCCATATCCGAGAGCTTTCTCCTCACTTGCGGGAGCTCCCTCCTTCAGACAAAGCATAAAACATGCAGGCGTACGTGCCAAAGCCAACCTACAGGGACATCCCAGTAAAATTGCAGTTTGTAGTTCACATCTAAGCTACAGAATGCCTTATGTTGAATATTTCATTGTGGATTTTCTAGGGAAACCAATTCATTTTGTGACCCGCGAATGGAAAAGGCTGAACCTTATAAATGTCTCATAAATGCGAACAAATTAATACTTGCTTTGTCAAGTTGCAACCAAGAGTAAATTTCCAAAATAAAATGAGCAGTCGTTAAAGTTAAGCAGTGGGAATTTCAAAATCATTTGAACATCACTATTAATAGAATAGTAATTCAGTTGAGCAAGAAAGTGGCTTTTTACAAATTTGCATCTAATTATTGCAAATGTGAATGCATTAGCAGTCATATTTCAAGTGGAAAGTTCTTGGAAGACCAAATGTTTACAAATACTCATGGAGATGGCTACAGCTTTGTGTACAGGGATAGTACTACAGGGGCAGTCGTTCGGGAGGGTGTGAATTGCGGTTACAAGTATTGCGTATCCCAGGTTAGCAGTGAGTAAAGCATCTTGTGCCTACAAATTGTTGAGGTTCAGAAAGCGACAGAGGACACACAGATTTCTAGGAACCAGGAGTTTTCTTTCCTGCTGTTTGTTGCCATGAGTGTGTACGCTGGCAGTCTTAAGCAACAGTAGTTAAAGTTACAGTATCAAACTGGGCATCTCTGGCTGTTACTGTAAACAGGGAAACTCTATAGATAAATGCTATAAAAACTTGAGGAATACCACATGGAAAGTAATATGAAGAAGTGCTTGAGGGAAGGTTCCACACCTAAACTCGCTGCTGATATTGTTACCTCGGTATTTAAAACAGCTAACGGACTTAACGATTTTCAGTGGTAATTATCATGCATACCTTCCGACTGATACATATTCAGGAATGCCCTTTTCTGTTGCTGTAATACTTGCCCAATACAGTTAAAACATTGATGTACGTTAATAGTAACCTCAGAAATGTTCCTAATAAAGTATACTGTTGCATATCGTGTATACTTTTTAGCAGTTGTGCAGGTTAGTGTAGAAGTTGACACCAGTTTCATTGTCTCCAAAAAGAAGAGTCTGGAGACCCTCCTGCAGTATCCCCATATGTACTAAGTACAGGATCGTGCAGTTTGTAAGTACACGTTTTGTTGAAGTACTCAGTCATCACTTAAGGTTGGTTTCAACAGCATTTCTTCAGCTTGCTGACCACGGGGGTTGTAATCTGCATGGAGCCTTGTCAGGTTACACCCGATTGATACCTGTAAATGCGTACACATCAATAGACCATGGCAACTTTTGGCTAAGTTAGGAAATGCCCATGAAGACAGTTCAGTGGTGGCTCCAGTTGGACCTGTGCTGAGGTTTCCCGATGGTGGCCTTCTCCATGTTGTCAGAGAGGTTCAAGAGCTACCCCAAGAACCATGTTTTTGTCTTACTTCCAAGCCTGCTGGAGGCAAAAGCCCTTCACGTTCTCCCTCTCCAAGGGGATCGTGCTGTTCCTTCTCTTTCCATTGCTTGGCCTGAAGCAAAGGGGAAAACTCCTTTCTTAGCCCCACAGCCTTGTCCCCAAAGTGGTGCTGCCGTGCTCCTGTCTGCTTTGAACTGGCTCCAGGCGCTGCTTGGTGTGTGTTGCCGTCACACCAGGCTGGCACCAGGAGCCAAACCACAGGCTGCTCGCACCCCCAGAACTTGACTTGAAAAGGAGTTTAGCAAGCTCCCATGGTGCAGGCTCTGACTCAGGCAGAGATGGCTCTGTTTATGTTGATTTTAGAACACTTATTGCACGCTTTACACCTTCTAATCTGTATTCTTTGTTGTGATTTAAGAGGATTATGAGTAATATGAAGTCTCCACAGCTCAGCAGAAGGTAGTGCCTGCTTATGAGTGAATAGATCAGTTAGAGAAGCAGTCGCACAGTTATTAGCTGGCTAATAGATAAGCATCTGATTCAGGGATAGACTCTTGGCTTACTAGATTTCTCATGAACCACCTAGACAGGGGTTCCTGGTTTTTTGCTAATGTTGTATAATGCCTTTAACATGTCTAAGCACTTTAAATGTGTCGGGTACTGTTATTAAGTGTGTTTAGGGAATACGCAAGGTGTTATATCTCACTGCTTTGAAGTCAATGGCAAAACTCCCGAACATGAAAGAAGCGTCTGCTTGTATTAGTAATCCTGACAGACAGACGAGCACTCAGATTCTCGGGTGAAGATCTGCCCAGAAGAAAGTTTCTAACGCTTGGGGAAATGCTCCCTACTCCTTGAGTTTGGGAAAGTTACGACACTTGCTTCCGTAAGACGTACTAACCTGAGTAAAGTTTTCCTGTGTGTTGGAGAGAGTTCCTGCTCACTAGCTGTGACCCGTACTCCCTTTCTAGGATTGCTACAAAATACGAACAAACAGTTGGAGAGCTTCCAGTTCTTCTGTTTCCCCTCGAGTCATCTGGAGGTAGCAAGCCTCAGTTCCTACTTTCCTACATTCTTGCTACCCAGACACCATCGCCCCATCATGAGTCCCCTGCTCTGGTGACGGAGGGAGAGAGGTGCCCTGCTCTAGGTGTGCTTCCTAGTGATGGTGCTAAGGACCAGTCATCTTGGGTTCGCAGTGTTGTTTGTGACAGAAGAGAGCGAGCCTACAGCAGAAAATATTGCATTTTGGGGAGGATATCCAGCTTTCTCTGCTGACTTGATGGAGTGGTTTAGGATTACTGATGTCGGATGGGTGACTGCTCCCCAATGTCTTGAGCAGAGATAGTTCTCTCATGTACTGGGAAAGACTTGAGAATTGTGATTGGACATGGACGTGCTTGGCCCTTGCTTGGTGTTTGGCCTAGACTTTTGCTTTGGTTTGTTTATCCCCGAGATTAACCCTTCATAGACTTGGCTTGCTGCTAGGTTGAGCTTGTTGACGCGGGCGATGGGTGTAACGCAGAAAAAGAAGAGGAGGGCACAGAATAAAGCCAGCTGGACTTTGCCAGGCCATATTGCTGCTCATCCGGTTGTGTATCTCACACGTATGCTTCCCCTGCTTCCTTTGCTGAAAGGAGTCAGAACAATGTTTTTTAATCTTTTGGTCCTTTTAGGCTGCATAGTTTTGTTTTGTAATGAAAATATTGTCAAGTGTAGGTGCTAGAGCCATTTGGAAGGGTGTTACCGAAGTTGAGAACAGGTCTGGCTACAGGATGGGACTTGAGGAGGCTCTAAGAGTATGAAGAGGATAATAAAACCCAATATTGGAGGGCATTTTAACTTCTGGCAGTTGCAGTACAAAAGGCATAAATGCAAAGATGGGCAAACCTGCATGTGTGGTATGAAAAATAAAATCTGGGGCTCCTCCATTCCCAAGGAATGGTCTTTACCAGTTAATTGAAAGGGAACACTCTGTTGCTCCAGCACTTTTTGAGGTGGTGGTTGTATTTGGTTTGTAGTTACTCAAGGCAGGTGGGATTTCTCAAGTTTAGCTGCTATATGTTGAACTCCCAAATGCATTATCGACCCATTGATGCTAATGAATTTTTTAGGAGCAAATTGGAATGGCCTTTGTAGCCTGCTTGGTTTATAGTGCTATTTCTGATGAGATGAAACACAGGGAATTGCGCCTTTTCCTCCATCTGGCAAGTATATTGGTGCGAATGTTAGAGGAGGCCATGCCTGAACTGTGTATATCCGTTTCTGTTTAACTTAAAATATACACAGAAATTTGCATATTTTACACTTTGTGATTGTTTTGTTAATTTGTGACTGTAGAACGCGTGCATACAAAACGAGTAGGAAAATGATATTTCTGGAGAAAAATGGGCTCCCTCTAGCGGTTACTTACGCAACCGACCCGGAGAGCCTGTGCCTTCACACACCCACTGCTTACCTGAGCCATCTCCCAAATCCGGAAAGCTTTATACTTCGATATTCTTTAGAGTTTTGTGGTGTTGACATTTATTTTTAAGAGACTCTGCCTTTCTGTCACCGTGATATGGATGACTAAGCTCTCACCACATAATTATCCTTATCAGCTGTGTCTGACAAAACTATTTCAACACCGTCTTTTGTTGGTGAAGCAAAAGCCTGATATTTTCGTTTCCAAAAAAAAATGGCATGCATGTATAGTTGGAGACACCTTCCCCCCCCCACTGTGTGAGACCACAGAGCTCACCTCATCTCTCCTTTTATTTTGTTCTTGCCCTGTAGGTGCCCTGCTTTGTTTAAGAACACATGTCACTCAGCCTCTGGATACGCCGGATGGGTTTGATAGGAGATGTGAGGCTTTTGGCAGGGATTGTGAAACAGTTGGTTTAATGTTCTATTGCTTTCAGTACAATTGTCTCACATTGAGGGGACCGGATAGATATATTCCTCTGGGTAATTTCAATAATTAAGTGTGCTTTGACTTAACCAAAAGTGAGGAGGGAGCTGCTAACTTCATTATCAAAAATGTATTTAGAGCAAGAGGTTTTATTTTCCTCGCAGGTCACAACAACGATAACCGAAAACAGAGGCTGTGGAGCAGCAGCTGAGCACAGGCTTTGCACCCCACCACCACCGCCTGTCAGACTGGGGAGGGGTGGTGGTCACGATCATCTATTTTTATCGCAGCATCAAATTGCATTAGGTGCAGTATGGAAGGCGAAGGCAGGATCTGAGGCTGGCCGCAGCCTGGGAGAGCTGTTGGTCTGAGCAGTGACCCCCACTCTGCTGTCTGCAGCAGCCCCGGCACCCCGCAGCGGGGCCAGGGCTGCAGGTTGTGTCTCTGGCAGCACCTCGGATGTTCCTGCCACTTGTTTTGTGGGATGGTGGAAGTGAGGAGTTAGGGGAGATGGGAGGGCGATTGGCAGGTGTCACTGGCGTGGGGATGACTTCTGTATCTGCTGGCAGTGTTCAGCTGGAAATACTGGCTGGGAATTTCAGGGGACAAACAAGGAAATAGACATCCCAATTCTGTGGAAATCTGCAGGCTTCCTTGGGGAAAACAGCTTTAATTTCTGCTTGCTGCCCTGGCCTCTGCTGAAAGCAACATATTTCTATATATTGGGTTTATTTCTTTGTCCCATGAGGTGCTTTTGTTCTAGCAGGCAGGTAGCCTTATGGAGGGAGTAGCGTCAAGACAGCATGCTGCTCTGGCTACAGTTGGCCCTGCCGGCTCTGCCTAACTTCTGTGACCAGGCATTCATTACCTCCAAATGTGATTCCTTGCTTTCCTGCAAGCAGCTTTCAAGATGGTATGTGCATGTGTCGCTTCAGCTCGGAGAAGCAAAAAAGCCCCGGTGGGAGTTGCCTTCAGTGAGGAGTCCTGTCCTGCGATGGCAGGGTGTCTCGGGCCGGCAGCGCGTGGCTCCTCATGCTTGTGTGTTGTGCTGCTGCTGCCGGTGATGGCAGCGTTCGGCTCCCACTGCCCTGGAGAGATGCAGAGGTCCTCCCATATCCCCCTGAATAGTCTGTGCTGCAGCAGGCGTGTCACAAGTGTGCAGAGTCACCTTTTTGGCTTTTCCCATGGAAGAGCATCTTCTTAGCCAAGCATTAATCTGGAAAGGAGTTGGATGACAGTAAAGCTGGGGAGGGCGCTTGATGCTGACTTTCATCTACCCCTTCTGGACTTTCTGCATAGATTGAGTCTTTCTGAAAATCCTAAGCAAGTCACTCCTCGTTTCCACCTGTACAGTTTAGGTAGGAGTTGGGACATCTTTTCCAATGTTTCTCCAGGTACTTCCTACCAGCTGTGAGAGGGAAGGAGAGGTTCAGTGGGCAGCGTGGTGGGGCAGAGACACCACCTGCTTGGGTGGTGGCCTGGAGCAAGTCTGTACAGAGTCTCTTCATCTCTAAATCTCCCTGGAAAAAGTTACAGTCTTGCTTTGCTGTCTGTGCAACGAGAACTGAGGGTGTCTTCCTGACAGCTGTGAGGATAGCTGCCCCACCATGATGGGGAGAGACCGAGGCAAGCGAGACCCCAAAGCTTGCAGGAACCCTCATGGGAGTCGCTTGAAGATCATTCCATCATGTTCTGTAGTTTGTTTGCACAAAGTTGCTGTAGCTGCCATTGCATTTGGACATTTCTGCTCAAAGTTACAGAGATAAATACCATTCAAAACTCTGTGAAAGCAGAAAATTCCCTTTTTTCCCCTCTTGCCTGTGAAGGACAGACTGCCCTCTCCCGTGATGCATATATACCCTGACACTTTGTTGCTCAGAATACGTTATATTCGTGACAGGTGAAACCTGTCTTGAAGTAACATTTGATTCCCAGGGAATCGGGTTACCTCCGTTGCCAGATCGTTCAGCGAAATATAATGAAGCTTTAGACTGTAGGCACTTAAGATGCTTGTCTGTACCTGACAGAGCTGTGAGCTGGGTCAGTCCCTTCTGCCCAGCAACGTGTTCCCGTTTTACTTGAAATTCCTCAGATGTGGAAAATTTTTGGGGGGTTTTTCTTTCTTACAATTTGAATAAGCAGACTGTGCTGTGGCAGTTATTCACAGTGCTTTAGCTCTGAGTTTTAGAAAATACATTAATCACAATTGGGTTGACTGTACAGAGATTATAAAACTAATTTAATTTTTTGTGCCTTTTCATATACAGTGCAGCATGAATCAAAAGTACAGAATTACGCAGCTGTTATGAACTCCTGTGCTAGCAACATGAGTAAAACAATTTTTTAAATTGCAATGCATCCTTCTGAAGTATTAAAAAAAGAAGAAAACAACAACAAAAAAGTTTTACTGTGGTTTCAGGGAGCAACACGATAATACTTATGCAGACAGTCAATCTTTTATATGACTAAAATGCAAATACTCTATGACAAATAGTTTTGGCTTGCAAAAAATTGATATTTTATAGGATTGTAAAACTATACTGTATAATTTAGTTGGAGTGTTTCCACTAGTTTTACACGAGTCTCTTGCCTTTTAGCTGGAGCAGACAGGCATATTTCTAAAACATGAATACGGTAGAAATTCTTCTAGTTGTAAATTTTGTTCATAAATAAAAATATAATAAAAGCACTGTCAGAAATTAATTTTACTTTTTTTTTTTTAAATACAGATAAAGAGAGGCTACTTCACTCTCTTCAGCTCTTGGTCCGTGTTGTTGCTGTCAGGTTTGCAGGGATTTGATTGTATAATTGATCCTGAAGTGAGGGCCGAGCATAGCGTAGAGTGAATTTGGCATGAGTGGCAAAGCAGGGCAGCTGTATTAGCGCCTCTTGTCTATTCCTGCCGTCTCCCCACATAAACTGAATGGTGGAAACTGGGAGCTGTAATTACCACACGAGTCTGGCAGGAGGGAGGTCTGGGTCCTAGTCCCCATCCAGGTGCAGATTTTCACCATGAAGCTGAAAAGCCACTTTGCTTTGCTCTTCTCAGCAGTTTCCTCTACCGTAAACATTAAATTGGAACGAGAGAGCTTGAATAGCTCATGGGAAGTTGGGTTTATTAAACTCTAGTCCCTGTAAGATATAAGAGTGCCTTAAAAGAGAGCAGTGGTCTTCTCCCCTGATGCAGTTGCTTGCTGTGCACAGCTGCATGAGTTTACAACACTTGTATAACCAGTTTAGATTTTACAAACATCTGTTTGGCTTTGTGACAGAATACCAAACAAGGCCGGCAAAAAAAAACCCCAACCCCTCTCGCTCCCCTTTCATTTGTGGGAGGTCTCATAGAGGCTTCCATGTTGAGGAGGCTGGTATTTTTGTTAGAGAGGCTCTCTAAGGCCAAACTAAAGCTAGAGCCTCATCTGCTGTGAATTTGAGGATGGGCTGCACAATAGTGGGAACCCGTGGGTAGAAGCCCCACTGACTCAGCCGCAGGCTCCCTAGGGCCCGTGCCCCATCCTGTCTGATGGTGGTAGGATGTAGCAACAGCCCAACTGCTTGTGCTTTGTTGGGGGGTTGGTGTGCAGGAGAGGTTGGGAAGTGCCTGGGGAGGTCAGAGGAGCGCTCCAGTTTCTGACTTTCATCTGCCACTAGCGTGTTCCTGAAATGAATTTAAGCCCAGATGAACAAAAAGTGATATGATATTACGCAAATATATGCATGACTCTCTCTAACGTACCAGGTAGTGGAGTCCCTGCACAGAGCACAAGAGTAGGGAAGTCCCCTAACCCCCTCGTTCCTCAGTGCTGCCATGGAGGTGCTGTCCTCATGTGGGTGATCAGATACTATGTTACGTCTGCCCAGGTGAGTTTGTGCATTTGTCCTCTTTCTAGACTTTGCATTAAGTTGATTTAGAACAGTATCTGTTGGACTCGCCGCGTCTTGGGAAGTTGTATTTGATTTTATTTGATCAGTTAATAGTAAACAATATCTCAATTATCTCTGCTGCACAGAGATAATTAAGAGGCAGAAAAAGTTTGGATGTGGAAAGTGTGGCTTAAATTATTCTGTGTGCTAGAGTTTATATGGGTGATACCACTTATTAGACACATTAATGCAAGGTGGTCAAAGCGATGATGTGGAGGGTTGGAATTAGGTGTGGGAGAGCAAAGCAGAGTGCTGTAAATTGCTCTTTAGGTTTACCTGGCAAGTGTTTTACTTGACTAGCTGCGGAGTATGAGAAGTGAGCCAAATCATGCTAGAAAAGGATTTGTTTAGGTAACTGATGTCCAGCCTCAAGCACGTGGTGCGCTGGTGGACTACTCTTTGCTTCTCTCTCCATGAAGTTTCCCAGCCACTCCTTATCATGCTGACTATCGCTCTCTACAACTACCTGAAAGGAGGTTGTAGCGAGGTGGGGGTCGGTCTCTTTTCCCAGGTAACCAGTGGTAGGACAAGAGGAAACAAGCTCCAGTTGCACCAGGGGAGGTTTAGGATGGGTATTAGGAAAAATTTCTGCACCGAAAGGGTTGCCAAACATTGGAACAGGCTGCCCAGGGAAGTGGTTGAGTCACCATCCCTGGAGGTATTTAAAAGACATGTAGACGTGGTGCTGAGGGACATGCTTTAGTGGTGGACTTGGCAGTTTTAGGTTAACAGTTGGACTTGATAATCTCAAAGGTCTTTTCCAACCTAAGTGATTGATTCCATGACTTGTGTCAGGTCCGTCCTGTGCCCAAAATACAAACTTCTGCAGGCGTATGGTGGATATATGCTGGGCTTGTGTTGGATGAGGGCGTTGTCTGGCCATGTGCCCTGTGTTCACAGACACACGCCTGTCATGCAACTGGATAAGTTGTCTCTTGGGTATGATGCAATGCCTATACTTTGATGTAGCATGCACCTTTGCTCTGGGAATGCGTAAGGAATCATTGATATGGCTTTAAACTTACCCACGAATGGAGGAATGACTCATCCCAGTCCAAAGCTGGGGCTCCATTGCTTTACTTTTAGTGTTGGTATAAAGGTGACATTGGCATCCAGAACGATTTGGTGTTTGAAAGCGATGGAGCATGTCTTTTTGACACAGCTATGTCTTTTTGAAAAGCTGACTGCTGCTGTTGTGTAAGAGAGGTTATGGTTTATTGCCAAGAAACTGGAAGCAACTCGTGGGGTTTATTTATTTATATATGTACGTGTGTGCCCGTACGTGGGGTGGTAGCTCTGCAAAGGGAATTTTGACAAGCAGCTCTTGACCCCGTGCTCTGGGAGATGTAGACCGGGCCATTCTTGGCTTTGTCTGGAGGAGGGGATGTGCCCCGTTCTGGCCCTGCTTCTTCCTGGTGCTGCTGGTTCAGCCCCTGGCGTGGAGGGGCTGCTCCCATGGCAGCTGGCTTGTGCCGCTGGCCCTGTGGGACGAGATTTCCCTGCCTGAGCTCAGACGTGCAGCAACCTCCCAAGATGAAGGTGAGCAGTTACATGCAGAGCCATGCTTGTTTCTGACACATAACTGGTTTGTCCCATCCTGGACAGCAGCAGGGAGGACAATTTGCTTTGTCACATCCACAGGTACCGCACTGTTGAGTTGTAGGATCGCTTAAAGCCCCAAATGTCTCCATGCCATGCAGATGTCTTTCATATCGGGATGGCTGCCTGTTGCCAAGTGGACTGATTTTGCTGCTCTGTAGGACAATACATTCAGAGGAAACCGAAAAGAAATGTTGATAGCACTTTTGCAGAACTAATTAAAATGAAATTTTCATTGGTAAATCTTAACAGGTGCCAGCAAATATAAATAAGCAAAGCTGAAGCTGTGACTTTGCTCTTGTTAAAATGAACAGAGAGCAAATGCCTTCTGACCCAGGGCACATTTCAAATGTAAACCAGGAAAGAAAGCCACTCTGTTTAAATGCAGTATCATTTCTCCCACTATCCTGGATCAGCTGTCTGGGGGCTTGAGTTTTGTCTTAATAAGTAACACTGCTGCTACTGTTTGTGTTGCACTGAAGCAATCTCCTGTCACAGTCATAAATTAAATATTTTTCACTGTTACCAATACGCTCTGTGACAGGGTTTAGGACTTAAATTCCTAAATACATCTGCTGATATATGTGTATCCAGCAACATGGTGTCTTGTGTTATCCTGCTATCACTGATATATTTTGAGCGTGTTACGTCACCCAGGCTGATCTGGCTACGCTTTTTGTCAGCTAGAGGAAAAGGCATCTGAAATGCCCCTTTCCATTATTCTTTACGGGAGCAGCGGTTGCTCTCAGAGCCTGGTGTGTCTGCGTGTACCAAGACCCTTGCAACAGCAAACTTCCAGAAGTGGTGTGGAAAAACAGTGTTCCCGTGTTGCTCTGTAAACTGAGGGATGCAAAATTTGTGTAGTTGAAATACATAAAAAATACATTGATTAAAGAAAATTAACTATTTCCATGCTTTATTAAAAAAAAAAGTGTGGAGTGCCTTATTCTGTTCAGTGATTGTGAGACTGCATCAGGAGCATGATGTCCAATTTCAGGCTATCCTGTAAAGGAAAGGTATGGCTATACTGGAGCGAATCTGGGACAGGCCACTGAGATGGTTAGGGTGCTAGAGTATGTGATGTACAAGGGCAAGCTGTGAAATCTGGGTTTGTTCAGCATTGACAAATAAAGTCTAGAAAAAAGAAGGCTAGGGGAAATCTCATTGCTGTCTGCAACCACTTAATGGGTGGGAATAGAGAAAATGGAGGTAGAGTTGGGTGCATGAGGATGGGAGAGATAGTGGACAAAAGCTGGAATTGGAGAAATTCTAGTTTCATACATGGGAAGATTTTTTTCAACATGAGTGATTGAACAGTGGAACAGGAGCCCAGAGAGGTGGTGGGATTTCCCTCTCTGTCCTTGAAGATATTCGGAGTTTGGGTGGACAAGGCCCTGGGGCACCTGCTGTAATTGGCCCTGCTTTGAGCGAGGGGTAGGACTAGGTGGCTCTGGAAGGCCTTTCAGCTGAGATTGTTCTGTGATTCTGTGCAGATGCTGCAATTGTGCCACACGCAGACAAATCAGGGGTATGTGTAGGTAAAGCTCTTTCATTAATGAAGCTCTTCAGAGGAGGACGAGTAAAAGGAAATCCTTCCAGTACTGCCATGTAATGTTTGTATTTTTTGAACTTACTTATTAGTCTGTGAAATATGACATCTAGCGAAATCAAAAATGAGAAGCAATGTTCTCCTACATGAGTAAAAACCTGTGCTGGTACTCCAGAGATCCGACTTCAATTTTCTGCTCTGCCACGTGTGTCTGGCATGACCTTGGGCAAGTTTCTTAATCTGTCTGTATCTCCAATCCCCATCTGTGCATTACTGTCCTTAAATTATAATATCTTGTTTGTGTAATTTGTCTTTAAATTATAAAGTCTTGGAGTACTAAGTCTCACTATTTCTCTATATTTCACTGTACAGTACTTATCACAATGGGACCATAAATCTTCATCAGTCCCGTGATACGTGAATAATAAACAGTAACGGCATAATTTAGGGCCACATTCTGCCTCTGTTCTCATGATGTATAAAGACAGGGGGGTTTTGTTGATTAAAATGCTGTGCTGTTCAACCTAACGAAGATACACGGGCCTTACTGAACAGATTTTTACGAGCCTGTTGTTGGCTCTTTTGGTTTGTTGGGTTTTTATTTTGTTTCATCATTACTCGTTGATTGCAGGTATCTAAACAATTTGCTTGGCAGATCAGGGAATAATAAATTCCTTTAATCTGTATGTCTTTCAGTTTAATTATTGTTAACTCATTGTTTAGCTTAATGGATGATGAACTCTGTTCACAGTGCGGTGGAAAAGAGTTGGACTACAGAGACAGAACTGGCTTCTCCGGTTCTTTTGAAGATACAAACCAAAATTGCAGAGTCACTGAACATTTAATTCTAGGTTAGACTGAAGGCTACCAGTAGGCATGCCACTGTTACCTTTGCAGGCTTGAATATAGGTTAGCGTTATTTCGGTTGGTTCCATGCCTGGCATTGTACTACAACTGTTGCTTTATTTTTAGACAGTTAAGAAACTGGTGACTACTATGTAGACAGCTATTTTTGTCTTGATTATAAGACAGTGTCTAATAAAATCACATGTAGTACAATCCTAATTATTACAGACAGACTTTACATTTGTGACTGTGGTGATACTTACTGTGTTAAACTACTTCCTGCAAAGTTTAACGCTGTGTTCAGACCTTCCCATTTCAGCTGCAGCTGGGGGAATTGATGCTTCTTTCTCTCAGGGGCGCTGTGGTCTCTAGTGCCATGCTGCTGAGCATGTGGGTTGTGTTTGGAGATTATGCGTTTCTCTCCTTTCTTCATCCTGTAATTTTTGTTATCTTTTCATCATATAAGGCTGAATGAACAGTGCGTAGCAGGTGTTCGCCATCCCGCCATGTTGTGCCAGTGGCAGCTTCTGGGGCCGTGGTGGTGCGGAGGGGGCTGTCACCGACCCACGAGGGTATGCACAGATCAGGGTCACCCCCATGGCTTTGCTTGCAGTCAGCAACTTGGTTCGGCCCCTGAAGCCAACATCCACTGTGTCGCATATAGCACAAACTAAAATACACCAGTATATTTTTAAACACCTTGGTGATGTTATGTTAAGCTTTCTTCCTAAGAGTGAGGCAAGCTAGAGACACCAGAAGTTAGAGGAGACTGATGTGTCAGGGAGGGGAGCAGGACATGTGGGGTCACTCTAAAAATGAACAGCAGATTGTTCATCTGTCGTTGCCTTCTCTTATACCCTGGCAGGCTGGCTTCACGCTTGCCTCCCTCAGTTCTGCAGCTATTCACACAGGAATTTGAAAGAGTAAAAATACTACCAAGACTTTTTGCCCTTATCACCAAGACCGAGACTCTGGAGCAGACCGCCAAGCCTGCAAACACAGTTGCCCTCGGTAGAAATGTAACTTTCCTATCAGGATATCATCAACTTCTTCAGCTACAATGAAATAAAGAGGATAGGGGTTTCAGTGAGAAACCATGCTGAAGGGCTTCGGAGGGCTTGGCAACATGTCCCGGGAAGGTTGTGTGACTATATATGTCAAAGATCAGTGTTGAAATGTTTATTATTTCTGTTTTCTGCTCAGTTTTCAGTAGAAAACTACTGTTTTCTGCTCAGTCATGAGGAGAAGACAGTTCATAGCACTCATTGCCTGACCATTCTCAGCACAAATTTAATGCAATGCGCTTTCTCGCAACATAAACAAGGAGAGAGGTCCTAGATGCCCTAAAATACTAAGTTGCTGCGCTGGACATATATTTTTTCCGCTCCTGGGGAAGGAGTTGTTCTTTGCACAGTGTCCCCCACAAAAGCCCTCTTAACATGAATGACATTAGCCACACTTGTAGAAAGAGAAAATGACACTTGCCAAATTTGCAAATCACAGTTGTGTTTCTGTCAGCTTTGGCAGTTACATGGCTTCTGGTAATGCTAATGAAGGCAATCTGCTTTTAATTTAAAATCTTCCCTGAAGAAAAAAAAGAGCTGGCAGTTGAAGGATTCGGCAATGTCCTTGTGTGAAACTTCTCTTTCCTTATTTTCTATGGTTTGCTTTAGGAATATTTTTTAATTAACAGTTGCTTCTCGGCTAAAGTAGCCAAATATGCAGGAATGTACTTATGCAACAACTACCTGTACCAGTTCTGCGGTAAATCACTTCTTTGTTTCCATTTGGTGAGCAATTCTAATTAACCAAATAAAAATACTGCTTACCTTGCACTTAACTCAGCATGTTTGCTGCCTCTGCTATGATTGAGGGACTGAGGATGGCACGTTTTGTTTAGAAGACTTTTCTGGGATTCAGCAAGGCCAAGGTGGTCAAGTGGCGTGAGGAGGGGACAATGCTCAGGGGAGGACTCTGCCTGTGGAGCAGCTCCTCCTGGCTGGGACGGGCAGGCGGGGAGCACGGAAGGCTGCAGGCTCTCCCAAAAGGCTTGTCTTCAGTCCGTGCCTCCCACGGAGGAGAGGGGGAAGACAAGCATTGCTCAGGTCACGTTTGAATGCAGTTTCTTTGAAGGCATTTTGCCTTAGTGCAGAAGGTGCTGGACCAAATAATGGATCCAGTCAGCATAATTTTGTGGTTTGCACAACGGGAAGTTATCTGTGCTTGGAGAAGAGTAGGGGAAGTGTGTCTGTGTGTAAAACATGCATGTGTACAGTGATGCTCGTGTGGTCCTGCAGCAGAATCATCTAGAAACGATCAAAGTGCCCATGTGTCGTGGTCACTTGCTGCAGCCCTCGCTCCAGCCCTGAAGCCTTTGCAGCAGTTCAGAGGAGCTGCAGGCAGGAGCTACAGCGTGGTATTTGGCCTGTTTCTGCTGTACTGAGCTTAGGACATCTTTGGAGCTGTAGAAATTTGGGGGCTGGGTAAGAGATGTCAGAAGGCTTCTTAGCAAGTATAAAGCACTTAGACTGCCTGGTCAATGACTGTGGTGATCCAACTGAAGTATTTTCACAGGTCCCATTTCACAAAGCACTGTCAGCTGCAGCCTGTCTGCCAACATCTGGAGCAATAGAAATTATTTCATATTTCGTTGTTTTGTTGTTTTTTTTTTTTTTTAACAAAAGCACATAAAGATAGAGAATTGCCTCCAGCTTTAGGAGAACCAAAGTAAAATCTACTGTAGAGTTGTCCTGAGCTAACTTCATAACTAGGGTAAGCATTTTCAGAGCCAAATGATGAAAGCATTTTGCACTTTATTGGATAGTAGTGGCTTCTTCAGCACTGTATTTCATGTGTGCAGGGGGGAGGGGTTTGGTTTGTTTCACAAGTATTTCACAATGATTTGAAACGTATTTGTTCCTTTTTTCATCACAAATGAAAAATGGCCAAAGTGGCTGGGCCTGTAGCTTATTACCCTTTCACACTAACCCTTGTTTTGAAAGGGATGGGGAGCCAATGAAGGTGCTGATTCAACCTGAGGCAGAGTATCACTAGCCTTTGCTGTAATATAAGAAATTATTATAAGCCAATAGCTGAGGCAATTTTTTTCTACCCAAAGTTTGGACGCCCAGCAGAAGTCCTGACTGTGCTGGTGGAGCAGCAGCTGGTACCAAGGGCTGTGGCTACAGCCGTCTTCCAACAGCTGAAAAGCTGGGCACAGCGTCTCAGGGCCGCACGAGCAGTGCAGTTCGCTCCACAGCGCTGACTCCGTGCTTCCACCTGCTTTAAGGTTGTACCAGAGGGACAAAATTCTGGTTTCATTGCCTCCTCTGGGAGGATTTATCTTGGAATTTTGAAACCTAACCTCCTGCTCCATCTCTAAATTTAAATCCATAGCCTCGGACTGAAGACAGAACCATATGTCAGTGAAGCGCTGGGGCACAGCCATTCTCTGTGTATTTATAATCTGCATTAGGAGTTTGCTGTAGAAGCAGGAGCTGGAAGAGGACCCGGCATGGCAAGAGGGGTTGTACGGGCTGCGCATTTGGGCTGCCGCTCTGCTGCCCTGCTAAGGGGCATGCCATTAGCCTCTTCGGTGCTTGGCGAGTGGTAGAAAGATGGTTGATGTCTAATCCAAAGTTCGCCTGAGGTAATCCAAAAGCACTCTGCTGTTCCGTGGAAGTGCAGCCATGGTCTGAAGCCTTGCTACACCAAGGAAGTCACTTAAACAGAATGCTTACCACCCCGGCAGAACCTTCTCGAGACTGCTGGCCAGTTGCATCTTCCCTGGTGACCTTGGGAGGGGGCAAATAATCCAACAGATGGAGAACATGTATTCTTGTGATTAGTGGGTGATGGGCTCCTCCTAAGCAGAGGAGGTCTGTTCTTTTAATTAATTAGCTGTTTAATGTGTTTGTGCGGTGGCATGCCTAACTAACGTGCAGTTACTGTGAATACGCATACAAATGGTAGTAATGGGTGCAGATGGCTGTAATTACCCATGTTGATTTCTGCAGTAATCACACATGCAACACATCAAGTTGGCATAAAAATTGACATGTATGGGGTGATTTATTTTCCTCCCCTCTCTGGGTATGAATGCACTCGCATGGCCATCCTCTGTATACCTGGATTCCCCGGACTAACTGCTGGGCTGTGCCCACCGAGCTCAGACCAGGCTTTAGATTGTCTGGTGCGCACAAAGAACTCAAGCAAGGTGAAGACGACTCTAGCTTAGGTTTTTCTCTGCGGTGTCCTACACCCAGTGCTTGGGAATATGTATTTTGCCTGATGATGGTGCAGAAGCAGGCCTTAGGGCTTCTGAGGGCTTCATGTACCCATTTGAGGTGTCTGGTTGGCCTTTGCAGGGCAGCTGGCTCTCACTCTCACAGCCAGCCCAGGAGTGATGTGTCAGGGCCTTTGGTGCCCTGCAGTTGCCTTGTAGGAACATAAGAAATGTCTGACTAGGTCACCTCATGATCTGTCTAGCCTTGCAAGCTGTGTCTGATAGTGCTAGCAGAAGATGGTATTTAGGAATGGCATGTGGCTGTGGCACCTTTCTGAAGTCTCTCACTTTGTACTCCCAAGCACCCACAGTTTCTGAAGAGGGGATATGAGGGGGTACATCCCTGCCCAATCCTTTATGGACCTTTTGTCCATCAATCTGTCTAATCTTTTTTCAAACCTGCTGGATGTGGTTTGTCTCCACAAACTCCCGTGGCAGCAAGCTTCCAAAGTTCACCTCCTGCTATATAAAGAAGCACTTTCTTTTGTCTGTTTTAAGCTGGCAAAGTGCTTGAGCTTGCATGGCTGCTCTTCACTCGGATCATCTGGCCAGGTGAATCCATAAAAGGCCTTTTATTACTAAGCCCAAATGCTGAGGAGGAGTTGTATTCACAAGACAATTGAAGGTTTGGGGAAGTGGTTGCACCTTCTTTTCCCTGGGGGAAGGGGACAATGTCAGACAGTTGCAGTGGTGCAGCAGCAGAAAGGAAACTCAAGAAGAGTGTGGCCAGCAGGTTGAGGGAGGTCATCTTCCCACTCTACTCTGCCTTGGTGAGGCTGCATCTGGAGTGCCGTGTCCAGTTCTGGGCTCCCCGCTTCAAGAAGGACAGGGAACTGCTGGAGAGGGTACAGCAAAGGGCTACCAAGATGATTAGGGGATTGGAACATCTCTTTTATGAAGAAAGGCTGAGGGATTTGGGTCTTTTTAGTCTGGAAGAAAGATGGCTGAGGGGGGATCTTATCAACGCTTATAAATACTTCAAGGGTGGGTGTCAGGAGGATGGTGCCAGGCTCTTTTCAGTGGTGCCCAGTGACAGGACAAGAGGTAACGGGCACAAACTTGAACATAGGAAGTTCCACCTAAACACGAGGAGGAACTTCTTTCCTTTGAGGGTGGCAGAGCACTGGAACAGGCTGCCCAGAGAGGTGGTGGAGTCTCCGTCTCTGGAGACATTCAAACCCCACCTGGCCACGTTCCTGTGCAACCTGCTCTAAGGTGCCCCTGCTCTGGCAGGGGGGTTGGACTAGATGATCTTGAGAGGTCCCCTCCAACCCCTACCATTCTGTGATTCTGTAAATTGAGCTGCTTGGAGTGACCTGAGGACCTGGGAAATCCTGGTTGGCAACAGAAGTGGGTGCTGCCAAAACCTCTTTTTGCTTCCATGCTGAATAGCGCTTGCCTGAATTGGGTGATGGGCTCCCTTCGAGCCTAGTGACTGAGCAGCTACTTAGCCCTGAGGCTGAGTTGCAGCTTAGGAAATGGCAAAGACAATTTAGGGGAAGTATGTGTCAGAAAGCATTTCTGGGATTGCTAAACACTGCTACAGGTATAAGCACTGAACACCATCTGCTCTGGGATAGCTCAGCACGGAGGAGAAAAAGGCTCCAGAAACTGCCGTTGCTCTGTGCATTGCAGATCCAGAGGGAAGCGAACGACCAGGGAAAACTGCCGGCTGCTGCCCTTCACCCCTGAGGCGGCTCCGCTCCAGCGGTGGTGGGGGTGTGTGTACCTGCCTCGCAAACTGCTGGGGGCAAAAGGCTCTGTCAGAGTGGAAGACCTGTGGATAATTCATGTGTCTGTGCTTCTTTGTGGGGCGGCATTAATCTTTGCATCAGGAGACTGCTGCTTTGTCTCCGAGGGTTAAATCTTGAAGGTTCGTGATGGCAGTTAAAAAGCTGTGGGTACAAAGGGAAGTTTAAAGAAGCCTTGTAAGAGAAATTCATGTCAGGGAGTGAGTAATCTGAAGACTGTGCAGTGTAATGGAGAGCCCATCTTAGGCTGATGACTTTAATGTAGTCAGTAGTGCAGAAAAGAACTGTAAGTGCTTCCAAATCCTATGGCCATCCTTTCTTCCTACAGCAAAAACATCTCTTTTGTGATCAGACTTTTTTTGGGCTTTTTTGTCTTTCTCATAGCAGATACGAGCCCTGTTAAATATTTACTTTTTCAACTAACATTTTCCCTATCTGTTTAATTTGTTTTGGGACACTATTTCTTGTTTTTTTGAAGCTTGTTTTGTTAGACTGCTGGGTAAAGTCTTCCTTTTTTGACAGCCTTTTTCCTCATTCTTTAAAGCTCTTCTTTGATGTGAGCTCAGAAACACAGATTTCTTTCTTTTTATCGCTTTCCCCTGTCAGTTTAAAACCAGTTATGAGTACCACAAACTATTAAAAACAATCCAAGCTTACCTCTCAAGTGACAGATTTTCGGGGCCTATCTCTTATTTTCAGGACTCTGTATAGAGCTGATTTTAGTTTTGAGGAAACACAAAAGGATGCTGCTAGGTAAAGAAACACGATTGCAGCAGCTCAAAAAAACTGATATGTAAAATTCAGTTGGAAAAAGGCAGAGCAGATGGATGTCCTGGTGAGTTTAATATAGCAAGAAACGAACTTCCGTGCAGTCATGCCTATTTCTGTTTTCTACGCTAATGTAGTTGATCCTTTGTTGTTAATTGAGTTACCTGCATTTATTCCTTCTTCAGCCAGAAGGAGTAACGGTCTGGCAGGTCTTTCCTAGGGATGTGGAGTTGGAAAGGACAGCTGGGTTGTGAAAAACCAGTCCTCGGATATCTCATGAAGCCTAATGCGTGAAGGTCTCCTGAACTACCTCCATGTGTCCCCTGGACCACCACCCATGAAATGCTGCAAAGGTCAATAATAAGGAGATGGCCGGAGAGATCAAAAGCATCACCACTGTCCCAGTACATGATAGAAAAGAAACTGTAAAAAACAGCTCCCCAAAATTTTTATTTTCCTTCGTGAGACAGCAACTTTATGGTTCTCCTAACGGCCCATCTCTGCCACTCCTTGGGGCAGAAGGGTATGTTGGTATGAACTAAGTGAGGTTTTATCACTTGAATTGTGCAGTACTGGTGCTGCTACTGGTTCTTTGCAAATAATACCTGCCATTCCTGGAGTGCAGTGCTCTAACAACCCCTCATCACGCACAGCAGATGGCATCCCTGGGGTGTCCTGGGGCTGTCCCAGCCCAGCCACCTGCTTCCACTCTGACCTGGGGCTTCTCATTATAACCCACCCAGGAAACCTGCAGGCACAAGTTATCCCATTCAGGTCGGGACAGGCCATCTGCAGTGGATCCTTGGTGCTACGGGAGTCAGGTGAGAGGAGGAGAATTAAAGGATTCTGTGAACCTTAGTAAAATAATCATCCGTTTCCAGACTTTTGTTCATCATAAGTAGCCATGCCTGCCAGGTCCTGAAGCTGTCTAACTAGCAATGACAACTGGTAGAAGTATCTTGGAGTGGAGGACAAGAGGGCCAAGCATAGCACCAACAAAAGGAAGACAGCTACTGAAACTGCTAGTAGAAAACCTGGATGTCTCCTTAACAATATTTTTTCTCACTTCTGCAGCCAGCTCTGACATGGTAGTGCAAGGGGCTAGTGGGAGACAAAAAAAGAAAAAAAAGGAACCCACCACCACCTTCTGCTAACTAGATGAAATAATTTTAAAGTGCCTTACCTTACCTTTTTCAACACTGTCATAATTTAATTTAAAAAAGAAGATTTCTTCCAATATTTAATTACTTGAAATATTTTATTTTTTTTTTAACTGGTGGTGTACAGTTCTCTGGCATTGCTCAGAGGTCCCTGATGTGCTGGGAAGCCTGTGTTCCTTTAGGAGTTCCCTGCTCAGGGGTGCTGCTGTAGCTGTGAACAGCAGCAGCTGGGCTGAACTTGGCTGGTTCAGGGCTCTGGCAGGCCAAAATAAGGTCTTTTAACTCTATCAGATTGAGTTTCCCGGTATCCAGACTTTCAATAAGTGGGGTTTGTAGCTGTACCCTCAGAAGATCTGCCAAGCTCTTTTGCTTCTGCCTTTTTGGCCTGAATTAACCATTTTCTTATGGGCAATTTCCTCATCTTCCTTTTCCACAGCTGCCTGACAGTCCTTCACAGACATCTGCAAAAGCCGTAGTGTTTGTTTGCAGTACCGTAAATGTTTCGGTTACCAAATCCCATGGGACCCTTTATCCTTTCTACTGAAAGACAGGATACTTCATAAAGCCACTTCTTCATCTCTGAGTCTGTGTCATCCCATGATGGTGTATAACTTTTTCTGATGGTCTGCCCGTGCTGCCTTCTTCCAGCTTGGTTCCCATGGCCGGATTTTGCAAAGCACTTGGCACCCGGCACCTCGCAGGAGAAATGGGGACTCTCCCAGCAGCGTCGCTGGATGAGGCTACAGAAACGGGAGCGACGGAGCTGGGCGACTCTGAGTGAAGCGCCGTTGCCGAAGCTTTCCCCGGTGGCCCACGTTCCTCTCTCAGCTGTCGTTCTCAGCTGCTTGTGGACACAGACAGCTGCTGTTGTCTCAGCGTGGGTTTTGCTTTGTTTTGTTTTAATCTGTCCACTTCATTTATGTGCCTGAATTAGAGCTGAGCTCTTTGAAGATCTAACCGCTTGTTTAGATCCTTATGGGAGTACTTTTGAAAGTCTGGCCCTTAGCCTCTAAAAATCTTTGATTATAAACTCACACCAGATTGGAGAATGATGGTTTTTCTCCCTCCTCCCTTGCATTTAGCTGAGCATCAGGATATCTGGCATGTGCTACATCAGAAGGCTTATCTATAATTCATAAGGGAAAGCTCTCTACCTTGTCCAATCTGGGAGTTAACAGTACCTTTTAGAAAGTGCTTCCGAGATGCAACCTGATCCTAGGTCCTAACCTCTGTTGAAGCTCTCAAGGCTGTCTGTCACCACTGTAGCTTCTGCTTTCACTTTGTTTACATAAACACCAGTGTCTTGCAAAGAAATCAGAAGTCTAGACAAATTGGAGCTGCTTCCTGCGTGTCCAGATCACAGCTTACAGGGCTTCCCAAACCAGCCATCTGTCTGGGTTCCTCTCCTTTCAGCAGTAGTTCTGCAACGTTTGGTAAGGCCCCACGAGGGCTGCCCATGGTGTGCAAGGGCAGCCTGTAAAGGCCTTTCATCAGGATTGACAAGGTGAGAATCTGACTTGTCACACACAGAGATCATGGTTCTGAGTTTTATTGAATTTAGTCATGAGGAAAGGATATGCACTAGTGGTTCTGGAGCCAGAAATCTCTCTGCAACAGAGGCACGCGGCCAGGGGTTTACAGCTTCCCTGGTAACTCTGAGCAGGGCACAACCCCAGTCTTTGTCCTTCTGTTACAGACGCACCTCTGTCAGCAACCAAGGCCCAGGCCAGGCAGGAGCTTCAGCGCTCAGAACAAAAGGGGAAGAGCAACTGGGCTGAAGGTTCAGGGCTCCTTCAGTTGGCCAAGCAGCAGCTGCTGGCATGCAAAGGATTTTAAGAGCAGCATTTTCAAGTCTACCTGTGTTGACTGAACTATTTCCGTTGAAGCTCTTCTTGACTTCACTGGAAACCGTTGGGCTGGGAATGAGTGCTTTTGCAATCATAGAATGGTTAGAGTTGAAAGCGACCTTAAAGATCATCTGGTGCCAGCTCCTCTGCCATGGGCAGGGACGCCTTCCACTAGACCAGGCTGCTCAAAAGTCCAACAGGTACCTGTGTCCATTCACTTGGACCTAACTTGCAGCCCACTGATCTTGCCTCGTTCTGCCCTTGGAAAAGCTGCCCGTTCCTTAAAACCGAGACTGGGACTGTGTGTATCAGTTAAATATAGGTACATCTCTTGTGTGACCCATCTGTAGCAAATCCAATCAGGGCTGCTCCCATGCCCGCTCCGGCAGCGGCTGCCTAACCGGATTCTGGCTGTGTCGTGTGATGGAAGTTTGTCACTATTAGAGGGCTGAGAAACATGGATTGGAGGCTTCCAGCAACGGACACCTGCTTGTTATTAGGACCGAGCTCTTACCAGAGCAGCCTGTCTGTGGTTTGGGTNGCGGAAAAAGCTGTCCCAGTTCAGTACACGTGTCTGCCAGTAAGGGCCTCCGTGTGATCAAGCCTTTGCGGTTTGCAGCACTCAGCAGCTGCACAGCTGCTCTTCCCCTGGATGGGATGGAGCCATCACCAGGAATTGCTCTTGTGCTTGGGAGAGCCACACCAGGGCTGCTGGTCGTTTCCTTCCTGCACTGCTTGGCTCTGCACACCTGCCATAGGGACAGCAGGCTGAAAGTTGGGCTGAAGTTGGGCTTGGTGTCACCTTCTTAGTGCATGTATGGAGCCAGACATCAGCGACACGAGGAGGAGAGCCGAAGAGAAGGGATAACCATCAGAGCAAACATCTGCACGGCTTGGCAGTCCCTAAAAGACACCAAATGCAGGTGCTTGAGGAAGAATGAAGCAACAGGGTGAGAATATTGTGATAGTTTGCCCCACGATGCTCTCCCAGACTTGAGAGATATGTGGCTTCAGGTATCTATGGGTTCAACAGCCGTTTTGGACTTTCTCTTTAGGACTGTGAAGTGAATGGCACACAGTGTACTAAGGGAGTGTCAAGCACCTTTTCTGTACTGTGTCACCATCGAGAAACATAGCATGTGATTTCCTGCACAAATTCTTTCCTCCTGTCACAGAGTAAGCAGATAAAGCGGTCTGCCCCTCTAAAATATCAGATCCCATTTTGTCAAAGCGGGCGCAGGAAATAGCAGTGTAGTTCACATCCTCTCCTTCAATTTCAAGTCTCCTTGAATTTCATTCCTTCCAAGAGATAAATTTGTTGCAGAAAAGCTCGGCTATTTCTGTACGGTGGGTGCTGGCTGCCCGCAGCCTGCCGGGGCCGCGGCGGTGCAATCACACCCGGCAGAAGCAATCTTCAGGCTCAGGAGTGTTCATGGGGTTTTAAGGGACCTCATCGTGTGCCTTCCTGCTTAAATGGAAAGCGCTAAATGATCTTCTGTAGCCTAAAGGGAGAAATAACGATAGTCTCTCCAGGGCACCTTTGCCACATGCTGACTGTGCGACTTTATTACAATTCACATTTCTTTCATTGAGGAAATTTTCTGGTACGCTGTCATTTTGCCCCACTGCCTGCAATTATGATTTCTTCATTCACTTTCTGCTGTTGAGGCACCAGTTTCTTGGAATTATTCCTTGTCTAATGACTTCCATTGCTAATTTAGTTCTAAGCGATCCCTGGACAGCCACAACCATAAATGCGTGTAGGTGGCTGGGCGATTTGTTAGGGCTCTGCCTCTAGGAGATGCTTAGTTTCAGTACTTTTATGAAGTATTTTAAATAGTTATCATCTGTTTTACGTCTGCATTATAAAGCAATCTTGAAGTATTGCTTTTTGCATTTTTAAGTTGCAACTTGTTGATTTCTATTAGCAGTGCTGATTTTCTGGCCTGCCTAAAACATTCCCACAGGAACATACTGGGCTCAGAGAGCGGAGCTGGTTGTGCCCTGTGCGGTGCAAGCCACCCATGGGAGCACGCTCGCCTTTCGGCCACGTAGACATGTCCATATGGACCTGAGTGAGAAACATCCCTCTCATTTGCTCTCCTGACAGCCCAGCCGCTGTGGCAGCCTGGTGGTTTGGACCTCCTGACACCCCTGGAAAGCCTGGTAAAGACTTGTCCCCCGCTGATACTCTTTTCACTTTCTGGCCTTCAGCAGTCACCACATGCAGAACTTTCAAAATCTGTCATCATTATGCAGTTGAATTGACTAAGTATTTCCTTGCTGGAGGTTCTTGCACAGATCTGGGCTGTCTGTCTTTAATAGTTTAGCAAACCATGGAGAAACTCTTCTGGGAGGTAATTTCAATATTAAGCATTTAGGAAACGTGCACCATCCAGAGATAACGATTTTATCTGTAGACATTTATGTAATGTCTTGCAGACTTATTATGACCTCTGTTCCCACAGATCACAAAAATATCTGCTGTCTTCTGCCTTGATAAGTTATTTATTTTCTCCTATTCCTCCAGGCCCTAAAACAGAGAAAGGGGTACTGCTAGTGACCAGCAATAAAGATGAACTATTCAGAGCTTGTAAAATAAGATCCCGCCTCACTTACCTAGGCATGCTATGGGATATAATTGCACCTGTGGAAGGAAGGAACTCATGTTGTTATACTTTCAAAGCTACCATCACGAGTTGAACGATAGGTTTCACTCTATCATCGCCATTGATTTTTAGCTGTGTTGGATGCTCAGCACGTTGGGGCATATGAATGTTTTATACGTGCATATATATGTCTCCTCATCAACTCTTCCATCTGCAAAGCATATCCTAAGAGACTTCAGAACGGCCGCTCAAATAAAGTAACAGCAAAGCATTTGCGATCCGGTTTTGTGGTTGGGGAAATCAAGTTGCTGTGAAGTGGAATGAGCTCTCAAAGCAACCTTGAGCAAATCAGTATTCGGAATTATGTTTCCTAATTTCCTTGATTTTCATTAATATGGTTTCACTCTTTACTGTATTCTCAAGCTTAAAGAGTTTCTACAGATAAAAACAAGTGACACAGGACGGTCAGAGATAAGCGATTGATTCAACCAGGCTAGGACTAAAATGAGACTTCATCTGTTAGACATGACAAAAATGTGATTCCTCTCTCCTCTTGCACCCGTGCAGCTTTAGGCTTGCTTTTAATCTTGCTTTGCCTCAGGACAGCAGCATGGTTCTTGCTGGCTATGTCACCCCGCAGCAGAGAGGGAAGGTTTGCTGACTGAATCCAGCTGCTCCCAAACTGGAGACCCACAAGTGGCCAGGCCAAAATGGTCAGGGGTGCTGTAAAGAGCCTGGATGGATAAAATCTGCCCTACAAACCAATGTGCCGGAATGTTAAATAATAGACATTGTACAGTTATGGTGGTGCTAATTAATGTTAAGCGAGAACCAGCTCTTACAGGATGTATACTTTAGCATGAAATGTATGTTTTTAGTCCTTAGCACAGAGCATGAATAGATACAGTGAGTTTTTGCTGGCAATGTCACCAGAATGTAGGTTGTGTTGCTGGCCAGGGTTAGGACACTGGCAGAGCCTGGGCAATTCATCAGTAAAGCCCTTTCCAGGGTGGAAGTAGCAAAGCCAGCGTGAGAGCCTGGGCCACGCGTGGCTGTTCAGCTTGGGCTTCGTCAGCTCCCCGGGGCAGGTGGCCGTAGCAGTTTTGTCTGTCGAACGTCTCTTCTAGCTGTGGCTTGGCTATAAGCAGCGAGCTCACCTCTCAACTGGGCTGGGGCGTTTGTGGCTCTGATGAAGCAACTTCAAGAGATGCATTGTGCTGATGGCCTTTAGCAAGTCTCCAGCGTCACAAAGTGGTAGAGGGGCTGCAGCATGCCCAGCCGTCACATAAGCAAGTAGGCAAATTCCTTCCAAACGTGCCGTGTGGAAAAATTTCTTCACCAAAAGGGTTATCAAGCATTGGAACAGGCTGCCCAGGGAAGTGGTGGAATCGCCATCCCTGGAGGTATTTAGAAAGACAGACAGACATGGTGCTGAGGGACATGGTGTAGTGGTGGTTTTGTCAGAGTTAGGTTGATGGTTGGACTCGATGATCTTAAAAGTCCCTTCCAATCTAGACAGTTCTGTGATTCGCTACGGTGTCTCTGGTTGCTTTGCGTTGTTGGTGTGAGGACGGGAGAGGAGTCAGGCCGGTGGGTTGGAAGGGAAGGCTGCAGGTAAAGGGCTGTATGTCCCATTGGTACCATATTGTCTGTGGCACACACTGGAGCTGCAGTCAGAAGCTTGGCTACTGACCTCCTGGTGACCTACTGCTTGAACTAAAGACAAATTGTGTCTGTCTGCTCCTCCTGGAAAGGTGGCTTTGTACTGGACCTGCTGCTCTCCATCTGCAGAGGAGAGAAGCGTTGGGAACAGCGGTAAAAACTGCACATGCAGCCAGTAGAGAAAGGAGGGGGACAAAGGTCCTTGTCAGCCTCACATAAGCCTCATTTCAGTTACCCTCAAATTACAGACAAAGAGATAATATACCACATTTTCCTAGAGCGTGAGAAAAGCGGATAGAAAAGCAGATCTGATAGCAACACAAATGCTCAATTTGTCATGTATCTTAATGGGATATCCCCTTCAGTGTAGCCTAGTCATGGAGTTGGTTCCAGCTGTTGAACCAGCATTTTATGAAATATCCATTAAAAAAAAACAAAACAAAACCAACCCACAAACCTGTGTGTTTCCGTACATTCGTATATCCATTATAATGTTTTTTTTAAATCGACCTCCAGGGCAGCACCTCAGTGGGAAAACATCTGCTTTTACACATGGACCTCTCTCATGGTGGTGGTCACAGGAAATATATGGGGCAGAAGGTCCTTCTGGTAATGAGGGAAGCTCTAGAACCCAGGAGAGACAAGCTGCTGGGGGCTTCAGGGGAATGACTGGGGTGTGTAAATTGAAGCATCAGTATGAAAGCTCATAGATTTTAAGGCCAGGAATATTGTCCCTGTTTCAAATTGTGGATTGTGTCCCCTTTGAGAGTTGCAAAAAGATTCAAGGTATAGGGGGCTGTGAATTATTATTAATAGCCTCATAAGGTGATTTGTTTAAAAAAAACAAACAAAACAACCGTTACCAATTATTATGAAAAGAAAACAAGATAAAAATAAAAATCAATGAAGTTAAGTGGTTGCCTACACATTCTCTTTCTTACTTAAGTGCTGATTGTGAAATTTTACCCATTGTTTCAGCCTTCAGTGGGTTATATGAAGACAGATGAGCCATGAAGCAAATCAAGCTTTCAGAAAGTTTGATAAACTCTGCCTTTTTTTAATCACCCTGCATAGCTCCGGGTGTAAAATTTACACAGAATAGAGTTTGTAGGTTCAGGGACTAAGTAATCATTTTTCCTGAGTTGTAGAGCAAGCTCAAGAGAGCTGTTAGACGTCCTGAAATAAATAAATACTGAGCCCAAGGGAGAGATGAGTATGTAATTACCTGAGGTCTGGCTTTTGTGCCCTCTTAGAAAGTTAATTTAAGCTTTGGATAGCTGAAAGCTCTCTGCAAGAGGCAGCACCAGAACGTCTCTGCCGCCGATGAATTTGTTTGGGGTGGCGTTTTTATCTGTCTGCTTTCTGACTAAAATCCACGCACATGAGGAAATCGCATGGTTTGGAGGGGAGGTGTATGTGGCGTTTAACTAATAGTTGTGACAGTGAATGACAGGAAGGAGAAGCAGAAAGGGCTGGTTCTGCACAGCCTTCAACTCAGTCCTTGTTTCAGTCTGCACAGCAGTTTTTTGTTGCTTGGTTGGTTGCGTTTTGTTTGGTGCCGATGTACATTATTATGTTTGGGTAACGTGATAGAATCAGACTTCAAACATACTCAGTTAAACAAAGGTGAGTCAATGGCATGATGCAGGTATTGAGTATAGAAACAAAAAATACCAGTTGGAGAATAATTGTGTGGTCAGGGCTTGGGAGAGTTGCTTGACCCAGTTACTCTTCACACTGTCTCACATCATCACGAGCCAACGCGCTCTTACCTTGGGAATCCCATTTGCTTCGATGGGGTTGCCCTCATCTTAAATTCTATAGTGTATATGGAGGTCATGAAGCCCACCGTGTGTTCATTTTCAGTCTCTTTAAAAACAGATGTACTTGGCAATGTACAACATGATTCCTCATAATTCTTACCAAAGTTTTACGATTGCAGAAGTCAGCCCAAAGTTGAAAGATCTGAGAATTGCAGTGTTGGCTTTTCTTTTTCTTGCTGTTTTTAATCCCTCCCCCTTCACTGTACCCGAAGACAATCCTGGCACGCACAGGAGCCGTGTCATGTCTTTGGTCGCCGCCTCCGCTTCTCTTCAGCCTTCCAGTCTTTTTATATTTTGTCTACTTGAGGCAAATATCAGCTGTAGCTTTAGCCCAGCGTGGAGGAGGTGGCAATTTCTGTATATTGGACATATAAATACTTCTGATCGCTTTCTAAAACATTACAGCAAGATATGAGTAACTGGTGTCATGATTCATTACTGCTGTAGCTTTTGAAGCTATGCCCAGGTCTCCGAATCGTATAATGGAGCAGAGCTTGGCTGTAACAGGAACCGCTGCGGCTCACGAGCAACGTCCTTGGGGCAGGGAGCCATGTCTGTCCTGTGCACCTTTGGCATATGTGCAGAGGGATTCGGGTTTATGCTGGAACTCCTAGATCTTAGGCCAGTAATAATAATAAACCAAATCCTTCTTGGTAGTGCTCCATACGCACCCGGCCCTACAGGGGGGGCTGCCTACAGCAGCAATAGCTGAGCGTGGTGCAGACAAAGCCAGCCGGGGTGGCTGTGGGGAAAAAAAGCATTTCCCTCCAGGCCATCAAATATCACCAGGTGATATTTAAGTGCAAGTCTAGAAGGTGGCAATGGGTGAGCACTGGATCGTCTTTCAAATGCACCATATACAGCGATGCGTATCTCCATCAGGCTGATGCTTTTCTCTTCCTTCTGCTAATCCCATTTATCTTTTGGATGGCAGAGCCCAGCAATCCTACACCACCTTTAGACTCCCCGCATTCAGAAACGTTGGGCAAGATTTGTCCATTATTTTTTCTTCAAGCTGCTCGGTTTTGGAGATTTCCCAGAAGTGTTCTTGTAATTTTGGATGTGAATGTTCTGTACCAACAAAAGAGAAAACGTCAGTGAACCTGCATTTCTCTTTCAGCTACTGAAACAAGTGGCAACAGTCCAGTACCTCGGCAATGATACTCAGAGGAGGACGTTATTTTTACCTTTTTGCATTTCCAGAATTGCCTTGGGTTTTGGAGGTGGTAGCTAAGTCATTGCAAGGAGCTCACATCCAAATTGTGCTTTTTGTAACTGTCCTGTGCTGTCTTTGGACAGTTTTTGGGTTATTACTCATGAGGTTTGTCTCTTTTAGTGCCTCTCATTGCTAATGGAGCTGCATTAGCACCAACTATGGTGTTTTTTGTCTTAGGCTTGAACACATCCTACATCACAGAAAAATACAGGGGTTTTACCAAGTTTTTTGTTAATATCTCAACAGGACCACCCAATAAAAACTGTGTGAGATTGCTTATTTTGCATTTTTGTAACGCATCTGAAGTTGCTCTGAATTGAAGACAAAACCAGAAGAGATGTTTGTGCTGTGAAAATACCTCCATTGCACCTATTTGGTACAGATGTTAACTCTTGCCCTTGAAGGTTCACGTGTAAAGCTTAGAGCAATAGCTCCACAATTGCAAGTGGTTCCACACTTCATCCCCCTAGTTTCAACCACATAACTTGGAGTGGTATTTTGGCACTTAACTTCCAGAGACACCCAAGAAGATCCTGGTCTTAGTTCATCAGTTATTGAATTAGCTGTTTTACTCCGTATGCATAATGGCACGACTGAGGAAGCTGAAGCGCACATGTTTTGCTGCACTGATGCTCCTGGCCCTGGTTGGTACGTGGCTGTTAGAATCTGGCCTGAATGTACAGATTTTTAAGGCCTGCAGCCTCCTAATGCTCTTGGACCTTTTTGTGTACCTTCCTTGTTTTTATAAACATGGAATTTGAAAGAGTTCTTAAATCGAGTGTTAGATTTTGCTAGTGCCTCTTTCCCCTGAAAAGCAACACCATAATTAAATTCAGGTTGGCAGCACTGAGTTGCATAAAGCCTTCCTTTTAAAACGCGCTTCTTCCACAAGGCGCTGAACTTTAAAGCACTGTACACAGACATAGACACAAAATATGAGAGGCGATAAGTCTAGACGTAATCACCGTATGTAACTGTGTAGAAATAAAGGCAGCTCAAAATGTGTTCTTCCACTGTATGTACCATTTATGGCTGTTCAATATTGGTTCTGCTGCAGTTAAAAATGAAAACTCTCTGGGGAATGGACAGTATCTTCTTCTGTGTTTCTACTGTAGAAAGCACACCATTGTGGTCTATAAATAATAACTGTTTATATAGCGTTTGCCTTTAACCTTTCCATTCACCTTGCAAATAAATAATAGTATTGCTGTCTTTGCAGTATTCTTTATATTATGCATAGGGAGAAATAGCATTATTTAAAAAGAAAGGTACACTGCAGCATAAGGCTGTAATGTATGTTGTGTGGATGACCACTGCAGTTTCTGTTTCTGGTTTATAAAGAAGGCAGACTAGATTTAAAACTAGTGATTGATGGTTAATAGAAAACTATTGCAGACATCCCGTGGTTAAAATACACAATTTGCATAGATCTCTTTGGACATTTTCCAGATTTTCATTTCAGGAGGCACTGTTACTTCTCTATCATTTATTTTTCCCGGCATCCTTCATTAGAACATAACAAGGTGCTTTGCAGGAATATCACTCATCAAGTTCATGACCAGTACGAAAGCGCGCAGCAAATACCCGACGTCAGCTCCAGAGGCTGGCGGTAACTGCACCAGGATGCTGATGCAGACACATGGTGATGCACTACATGGACAACCCTTTTTGCCTTCTTCATGGCTCCCCCTTCGCAAGCAGGCACCTAGCCGAAGGGAGTGCGCTAAGGCAGTGATGCTGTAGAGCGGGAGATGTTTCTGTTTGCTTTAATTGTAAGTAACTCATACTGATGACTGTGAGCCCTCAGAGCACATCCTAATACAGATATTAGCATTCATTGCTACCATGTCCCTCATCCCATCTCCTTTTTATCTATCAGTTAGGGCTAGCAATGGTCTGTGGCAAGTGAACTACTTGTAGGCAGGGATCTGCGCCTGGCACATCTGGGCTCTGTTCTCTGTTGCCCTCTATGCTGTGGACTTACGGAGTAAATTTCCTTGCTGATTAAGCAGAATCCACAAGTTTGTGTTTCCTAAATTTTCAGGAGGTGTGTTTCTTCAGTACTTTGAGGAGTTGTTGTCATCATCTTCACTGCCAACTAGAAGGAAATCACTCACCTGAAGATGGGAAGCCCTGAACGTGCACGGGAATTTTCCCCATCATTCAGTCAGCTTTATGGGCTGTTGCTTATATGGTAGATATCAATTCTATAAGGCCTTCATGTCAAATGTCCAGGCTGAATCTGAGAGCAAATGGCTGAATTTCCAGCTTGCATTTCCAGGCTTCTCCAGAGGGCTTGGGAGTTGAAGAGGACTAGTAAGTGATACATCTGCCCTTTCCACCTACACAAGTTGAGCTTTGGAAATTTTTAGTGTTTAACCAAATGATGATACACCCTGTATAGGGAATACTTGAAATACTGAACAAGCATTAGCTCATTTCCTTTTGCAATAATGCTGGAGGTGGGTGGCCAGAATATGCTTCTGCATGTGGAATTTCTGCCTTATCAGAGAAAGTGAAAGTGCAGGAGGGTTCCTGGCAGTCCGAGCGGGACTTCGGAAAGCTGATCTGGAGTGGATGGGACTTAATGCAGTCCCTGTGAAATGTCATACAACACACAGAGAGGTATTCCCAAGGCCAACTTCAGGTATTTTACACAAGCCAACCTGTGTTGGGGTGTTCTTGCCCTCCAGGTTCTGATCTGTCTCCATCACTTATATAAGGAGATGAGTGTCCTACAAGAGCCTTAAAATTTGTCAGGGTGAATATTTATGCAAGTGATGGTACTGTATCTTCATCCTGTACTTCGTCTGTAATGCTTTCACTTTGACTTACTTTCTTACCCGTGAGAATGAGAAGTAACATGGAAATCTTCTTTCATTAGGTTCCCGCATATGTTGTGTGTAATGTGGCTTGCACAGTAATTTAAATGCAAGTATAACTTCGGTCTCCCAGGCATATTGGCTTTTGAAGTCCTGAAATTGCTGCATCTCTACCCACATAGAGCAATCTAACCCCCTTGGTTTGGAGAAAGTTCGTCAAGGTATTTATCCAGATGCTCCACGTAGCAGGGTATAAAAAGACTTCTGTTATTTACCTCCAGTCTGACCTCTAACAACCTTATTCCACCTCCCAGAAAGAAACCTATTCACTGTGGTAAAGAAGTACAGCTTCAGCATCCAGTCCCAAATAGCCTGAAACTGCACAGGGGGACTCCTTTTGCTGAGTACTGGGTAATGCCTTGAGCCACTAAACAAACTTGGAGTTAAATACACTGACTGTCTTGCTGTAAAACATCTGCCCAAATAAACTCTTTCTTTATAGCCAAGAGCAATCTCTCCTCGCTGGTTGTATGTTACATCCACTCGCGTTAATGGCAGCTACACAAAGCAGCAGAGAGTTGTTTTACTTTGCATTCTTGGAACAAACGTTGGGAATTAGTGCTTGCAGCTCATAAATAAAATAGCTTTATTTCATATGCAGCTCTATTCATTGGATCAGATGTCTAAAAATACATGTGAAAAAGGCAACTGGTGGCACATAGCCAGTTTTCTGGGGGAAATTTCCATTAAGTTGAATGACCACATCAAAATCACGGAGGAGAAAAGAAACCAAGACAGCTAAGATGTGACAAGAGAGAGGTTTTTTAAAGAAGCAGTTGGAGGATTGATGTGGCTAACAGGTAAGAGGGCTGTTCCAGGCAGCAGAGGTAGGCGACGGGGGATGCTTTTTTATGACTAATGTTAAAATAATCTGAAGGGACAGCACGGAGAGTAGTGAGAGGTGAGCTGGGAGAATGAGAAACATGTTTTGCATTGAAAACAATGACCCAAGTTCCACTGAGCAAATGGGAGCTCCCTGCATATGCCCAGAAGCGGATTTGTCCACTGCCGCTGAGGGTAGATCAGTGGAGGAGAAAACACTCTGCCAAACACATCATTCTGCTCTGCTACGTACATTTTTCTGCATTGCTAAAACTGCTTGGTGTGGATGGAGAAGAGTCGGTGGCCATTCAAAGGGCACCTCTAGCGATGAGCTCTGTTGAAGGGTGGTTTCACTGATGGTAATTAGTTGACAGTATGCAGCGGGGATACCAGCACCTACAAAATAATATTAGAGATCAAGTTCAAAGTCTGGCAGGGAGGATAAAGCAAACAACTCTTCTTTCTCCTCCAATACATGAGTTAGGCAGCAGTGAATGAAAAAACTGAGGTGTCAGGCACAAAACAAATTGTGGGTTGTTTCTTTTTTTCCCTTTTCTTTCCCTTATGTGTGGCTAACTCCCAGTTTCAAGTATCAAAATGCAGTTTCTGGTGCACAGGATGGTATTTTCTTGCTGCTATAAAACTTGTAGGGAACTATTAAACTGCAACAGGATTTCATCCCTGAGCTGCCCTCACCTCCGTGTTGGATGGAGTGACCCGGAAAGAGAATGTGTATTTTATCTTGTTAAATTCATAAAACACCAAGATGTTTTTTTGAGAGTTGGAGTGCTACATAAGTGCAAGATCTGATTATTTTGGGAAAGGCACTGTGAAAAGCAGTCCTGAGGTATATTAGCTCACCTGAGGGCAAAGGGGACTTCTTAAGGGACAAGAGTATGTGCAGGAGAGCTTGGAGTTAGTCCTGTGGGCAAAGGTCATGCCGTAAAACACCTGAAACCCTTGAACTGATGATTGCGCTAAATGAAGCACTAACTCTTGATGATGCTGGCACACAGCTGCTCCAGGGAAACAAGTCTGCTCTAGGCAGAAGACAACACTATTTCATTTAGGTTTTTTTCCCTTCTGAGATTCTCTGCTCCATGCCATGCTTAGATAAATTGGAGTGACCGTCAGGTAAGTGTGCAGGGTGCTTGTTGGGTTTGTGTAACTCTTCCTCTCCTCCCCGCCTGGTTCTTTGCCGCTGGATGTGAGGCGTTGGTGAGCTCCTGCCTTAGCAGACGTGATGAGCCTGCCTTCTGCCGGCTTTGCGTGCCTGCCTTTAGTCATATTTGTGCTTGTGAGAATCACGCCGGGCTCGCACGATAATGCAACAGGGTGGCAGTTCTCGTGCTTTGCCTGAAATCAGGTTTTAGACGGACTCTCTTTCTCCTCAATGGCATCTTTAATCCAAAAAACCAGCACCGAAGCAAATAAGGCCTTCCTTTATAACAGAAAAGCCTTTGTTTTTAAAGCTGTCACGTACCTGGCAGGAACAGAAGGGCACCACCAGCTAGGAGAGGAGAAGATAAAAATTTTTCGGCTCAGTGAGTTGTACCGAGGAGCTTTTCAGCAAGTTGCGCTAATTTCCTTCTAGCATCCAAAGCAGCGCGCTTCATGCTGACACATAGCTTGAAAGGGAGGTTAATAGTACCAGATGTTGGCTTGTGTTATTATTAATTGTTTGTATTACAACAGCACTTGGTGGCCTTGTTCAAAGTGAGTGTCGCTGCGTGCGGTTCTGCGGCAGCGAAAGGCGTTGCCCCTGTTGAGCAGAGGAGGCGGGTAAGGGACAAGGGACACAGAAATGCCAAGAGGTGACTTGCCCCAAGTCATACAGCAAGTCGCTGGCAGGGCTGGGACTAGGAATCAGTTCTCATGAAACTCAACAGAAATAATACATAGGTGATACCAGTTTTGGCACTTAATCCCGGTGTAGCGCACTGGTTTATACGTTTATAAGGTGTCCGGTTTGATCCTCTTTAAAGATTCACTATCGTTAATCTTGCTGTCTGGGAGTTTATGAGGAAAGCTGGAAATGGAACAGGAAAGTGACAGTCTCTTGAATTTGTCCTGATCCCACAGGTTCCAGTAAATCGGTGGTGGAAGCATATTGCATATCATGGTGCTCTGCATGACTGATCAGCTCTGTCCTTCAAATGCTATTAACTTCAGCCCGGTTAATCTATATTCCTGTATGTTGAACACAAAGCAGCGCTGGCTGAGGGATTAGGGGAGAATTAAGTATTTGTTCTCTAATCCTGAATGTTTATAAATCAGTATTAATTACTCTAGGTGCTTTTAGAGAGTTTACATGCCAGTTTTTGTAATAATTTCATGATCCATCTGGCTAATAAAAATACTTCATTGCAAGAGAAGAAATAAAATCTGTTGCTGTGAAGTGGAAGCATGCAGATCTTCTGCTTAATGGGGGCTAATTGCTGTTATTACGGATTCTGATAAGTTAAAAATAATAGTGGGGCTAGCCACATCCCGTGTCGCTGTCTGTAAACACGCTGCATAGATTCAGCCCGGTCTGTGGGAGAAGAGAAGAAAGCTGAACTCAGGCCAGCGGAGCCCCCCTGTTTCTAGGAGTAAATGTATGCCTTGGGTGCTTTTAACGGTGTATAGGTTTTTAGGGGTAGCATTTGGAGGGGGGGTGGAGAGGGGGGTTTATGGGGGGGTGGGTGTTGAGTGATAAGGCACAGGATACCAATGGGAAATGAGGGTCCTGCAGGGATTGCAGGCTGGCTGGCAGTGGGTTGCAGGCACTGGGCTGTGGGGGGAAACAAAGACGGGCGTTATCTTCAAAGGATCATCTTTCCACTGATAAGGACAATGGTCTCAAAGCAAAGAAAAGGGGGTTTGGCTGGAGCAGGAAATCTTGCACTAAGCATTAGCAGGGCTATTGATTGCCCCAGATTCAGCATTTAATCCTTCCTTTAATCACAAATCAATTCCACTGTGTGTTTTGAGGTTTTTAAACTTTTCCTCCAAATGCTTCAGACTTCAGAACGACGGCGTACCCTGTGCGGGGCTCTGGGGAACTGCAGCCCACCAACACCCTGTCATTCCTCCCACTTTGGTCGACCAGAAAAAAACAAAAATTGGGGGGCAAGCAGATCTATCGGGGCTTGCTATGTTTGTGTCTTGGAAGGAAGAAAGGACAGAAGGAGTCTTTTCTAATACTTTGTCTCCTTAAAGTCCTTAATCAACTTGGGATTTTGCTAGAAAGAGTGTTTTTCTTTCCTTTGATCTGCATTTAGCTTACAGACCAGATAGGCTGACATGGGTTATGCTCTGAGAGAGAAAAATGTTGAAAGCTTCGGTGCACTTTCTTGTTCCTAGCGAAATGTATTTTGGCATGATATTTTGGGATATAAATCTGAGCAAAACAGCATTATACAAAGAAAGAACTGAAGCTCAAGGCTTCTGAATTGGGTTTTTTGGTGTCTTGTTGTTTGTTGTTTGGGTTTTTTTTAAATATAGCTAAATTTTTCTCTTGAACTCTTGGAGTTGCTCAGTGGGACAGTGGCTGCATCCACCTCCCTGGAATCTGCGTGCTGCCATTGAAGGGAGGGTGCCTTGTCCTGCTGGGAAGGGCGTACCAGCCTTGAGGATGTGGGGGTCACAGCACTGCTTTTGGGGTGATTCAACTCTGCACCGTACCCCAAGCCCCTGATCTACAGCAGCCCCTTAAACCTTAACACAAGACTTGGGTGTCTCCCTGCCTTTCAGCACTCTGTAGCACAAATGCTTTGTGTGATTGATTATACTGTAGGTCTCATTTGAGGCATCTTTGAGGCTCACTTTTATTTACTAGTTTCTCATGAAGAGTTTTTAACCACTCCTTTCCATGATGCTAGAATGTATCTGCCTATATGCAGAACAAGGCAAGGGAGAAAGGCAATGCGATGACTATGGGTGTTCAGAGGTATTGTTTGGGGTTTTTTTAATTGCCATTGTTTTGACAATAGCATATTGGCACTGGAATAGCTTATTGGCACTGGAACAGGTTGCCCAGGGAAGCTGTGGCTGCCCCATCCCTGGAAGTGTTCAAGGCGAGGCCAGATGAGGCTTTGAGCAACCTGGTCTAGTGGGAGGTGTCCCTGCCCAGGGCAGGGGGCTTGGAACTAGATGATCTTGAAGGTCCCTTCCAGCCTGAACCATTCTATGATTCTATGATTACTCACAAGCAGGATAGCCACTGTTGAGTTAGAGTTGCCCCATTGTAGTTAAATTCACAAAATTTTACAATGCCTCTTGCTGTCATGCTTGTGTTTATCTGTTTGGTGATATAATTTGTCACCTGCTTATCATATCTTCCTCTGGTCTCCTACACCGCAGTAGCAGGCATGTTATTTACTGGGCGTGTTTCTAGTAAAATTATGTTGGAGCATAACATGTCGATGGAAGGAGAGTTATAGATGGGTCAGGGGGACTTTCCCAGGTGACTTATTTAGCTGGTGGCACAGCTGAAATTTGGACTGCTGTCCCTCAGTTAGAAAGCAAGATCCTAGCTGATGGACCGCGTTCCCTGAGAATCAAAGGTCTTGTTAGGACTGCAACATTACTGTTGGTTTACATCTTTTCTGGCTTAGTTTTAAAGAAGATTGTCATCTCCGTCTTGTATCAGGCTATGGAATAGCCTTTAAATGGCAGTCTTGACATCATTGGACATGTTCTAGCCTTTTCTCATTTTCCTCTTTTCTGAGAACTGTATCTGTACTTGCCATATCACAGTGGCCGGCATAGGGAACACCTAAACAGGGTGCATCCAAGTTGGGGAGTGAGTTCGTCTGGGCACAGGGAAGTTGTTTTGTGTTGGGATTTTTTTCTGTTTTGTTGGGGGTTTTTTATATCTAGCAAATACTTTTTTACATACTAATGCTCCCTTTAGCTGTTGCTTACTCAAACCCTGAACCCCTGAGAAGGTGATTCTTTCAGTATCTAACCCCAAATCAGGGTCAACAGGACTCTTGGTCTTGGCTGTAATGAGTTTGCTACTATCTAATCCTGAATGTTCTTGCGTGCACAGCTCTCCTGAACAGTGTAATTGTAAGAAATGCCAAATCGACCGTAAATATTCTCTTGTAGGCCAAGGCTTTCCATTCATTAATGATTTGTCCTCTTCCTCCTGGGCTTTCTCTAGTATTACTTTGATACTGGAAAGCTTGCTGGAGGATAAGGTGGGCTCTGAGGACAGGATATCCCTGACATAAAAGTAAACACACAAGATGGAAAAAGAAACCGTCTATAGCAATTAACGTAAGAAAGAATGCGATAGGTGATGAATGGTGGAAAGTATAAAAGGCTGATTTTCAGCTACTGAATTACTCTGCTAGCATGTGGTACTGTGAGAGAAGCAATGTAATATATGAAAATAAAAACATTGACTATCTGAGCTGGAGACTTCCCTTCTGAAGCAGAAAGCTAAGGGCGCCAAATCCTGTTAAATTTTAATGAGATTTTAGATACAACTCCTTGTGTGTCACCGCTTGAAAAACAACACTTGAGACTGATAACAGCAGAGAGCCTGTGAGTTAACACCTGCAGCCCAGCGTGTGGCTTTCAGAGCTGAAATATTGGCCACTCTGGAAGGCGCTTTGCTCGGGAATGGTGGGAAGGAATTCCTTTGGCCAAGCCATGAAAAACTGCTGTGCCGTTGCTTTTGCTACCTCCGAGCTACAGGAGCTTACAGGGCACGTGAGGCCTGTCACCAGGAGACAGGGAGGACCGGTAGGGTCCCTGTCCTTCCCCACCCACCTCCTCCTCCCAGCCCTCTGTTTCCCGGACACCCTGGAGCAGAGTGGGAAGGAGGCGTTGAACCCTAGTTGTATCTGAACAGAAGAGATGACGCTTTGGGGTTTTTTTTTTACTACTGTAATCATAGCTTGGCCAATAGATAATATTTCAGGTTTTGTTCTTGTTTATGGGAGGTGGAGAGGTGTGATCATACCTTCTTTTCCTTTTTGGGCATGTTTTCTTAACAGGGTACTATTTTTGCACCAGGCCTGCCTCTTTTTCTGGTGGTTGCAAGAACTGAAGTGTTCTTCCAGTCTTCAGGTGTAGAAAGTAGCATGATAAGAACGACATCATCATTCAAGTGGATGAGATTTGTGAAAGCACCTCTATTTTTAATAAGTTTTGCAAAAGAGCTTTCATGAGAGCTGAGAGGAAGGAGAAGGGGGATAAGAAAACCAAACTATTTCAAAACATCACTTTAAAGGCTTTAAAGTACCAATACTTATTAATTCCTTTGGCATGTATTAGAATAATATTAATCCTGATGAACTGAAATGGTATTAGTGCAGATGTCATAAGTACTTCTACAGGCATTCAGCTGTAATTTAGCATCAATTAACTAGACCATTATTTAAAAGTGTTATTTTAATACATTAAATTTCCCAGTCTGTCCTCAGGCGGTTGCTAGAGCTGCTGTTAGCTTCTCTTATCACTCTCCATTTCTCTTTCTGGCTGTCGTTCCTGTTCTCCTTTACTTGACAGTGTGCGCTTCTCGCAGGCACAGGACTCCTCAAGGGTGGCTGGCGGCGCGGGCTCACGTTCTGCTTAACCTCATTTAGCTGCAGGAAGCTGCTGCAAGGGGACGGTCCTGCCTGCCTCTCTCCACATCCCCTCCCCGTATTCTTTTTCCTCCCTCATAGGACATCTAAGGCTTCCAGAGGCAGGATTTTGAAAATTTGAGAGCAACTTTTGGTCAATTTTCTGACCTTGAACACATCCTTTGGGCCACGTAGCTGCTGCTCAGTGCAGCACCGTGCTACTGGTTGTGTAGCCAGCACCCAGAAATGGGGTATTTGTTCCTGTCCCCGCTCGGAGCCGTGTGGAAATGCTCACTCCAGTGCTGGTGTGTCTGTATCTGTGCCAATGCCCTGCCATAAGAGGCTGCATGGCCTTGCCTGTCACTGTGTGGTGACAAAACGGCTACTTGTTCAAGAGCTGGCAGGGGAATGCCTGTGCCTCCAACTGCAAAACAGACACAGTGATTGCTCATTTTGTCTCCCTGTTCATGGGGAATACCCTAAGAACAGCTTCTGCCTCCAGGGGTTGACTCTTCTGATGTAGGTGTAAAATGCCCAGTACAGCAAAGCCCTCACTCAGATTGTTCAGGGTTTCTATACGTTTCTATAGTACAAATTAATAAGAATCTGATACTGGAGAGTGGAACAACCTTTTTCCCCATATAATGTATAAGAGCTAATCCACCGTCAGTCACTGCTGTGGAGAGGTCTACTGTTTTGCATGGAAGAGTTTGAGATGTGTCAGTAGGTGTTTTCATTTCAAGAAAAAATAGCTGCCGCCTTGCTCTTTCCCCCATCGTGGTAACGGACGTCTTGGCTGATGGGCTAGGGAGTGGGGGCCAGGACACGCTGCAGAGGGCAGAGAGCCCTGCGGTCACCTGCCACTGGCACTGGGATCCCTTTTCGTGGGGCTCAAGCCCGATGAACCAGCTCCTGCCGCCCCTGGCAGCTCCCACCTACTGAGCCGTATTTCAGCTCACAAGCAGTGTGTCAAGACAGGCAAAATTGCCATTTGTAAAATGCTGTTAACAAATGCTTTCTTTAACCTCTGCCTCTAGCTTGCTATTATTCCTGTTCCCTCCCTCTGGAAGACAAATTTGTGTGTCCTCTGTGAATGACCTTAAGGGTCTATGTTAATGCCTGCAGAAGGCAAGGAAACAACTCCATGGAGGCAGCAGCCTTTGGGTCTGGCTCTTGCCAACTGGGACAGACCTCTGTCTGTCTGTCTCCCTTGTCTGTAGCAGTGCTTCTACTTGCGTTGTTCTGTCATGACACAGAGACACGTATTTTGGACTTAAGGGTTTTATAGTATCTTTTCTCCCAGTTTTGCTGACCTTTGCAATCTTCTGTGCTCTTTCTGAGGATGCCAACCAAAGACCATAAGCAGAGCTAGGCTGGCAGGGGCAGTAATCCCTCCTGTTAAAACCAGCTGATAAACTAAGACAATAGAGTTCCTAACGCTTTCCTTGGATATAAAGTGGGATCTCCTCCTACGCTTCAATCAACAACTTCAGTGTTACTACAGTTACTACTATCAGCAATTTTTCTGCAGACCAGCAGAGGCTTTAGCGTTAGCAGACTATGCCAAACTGGCAAATTCAAAACTTGCGAAACATGGCAATCACTACCAAAACCTTCTGATATCAGTAGAACCATCAAAATCACAGAATTTCAGATATGTCTTGTACTGTAGTGTATTCTATTTGTTGTACTAGGTGCTTTTGTGAGATTGGTGTGGATGTGAGCAAGCAACTGAAGAACTCTGAAGTCACTTGGAGAGGATGGAAATACCCATTTACTAACTGGAGAACATTTTTAATTGAGCATCCACACTATCTTACTCCTCTCAGTAATAAACTTCACAGGAGAGCGATGAAACAAGTCTGTAAATGAAAATTTATAACTCCACTAAATCTCTGATTTTTAGTTGTAGTAAAGGTGATGGGGTTTATGTCCCAGTAGAATTTTCCCCCCATGCTCCCCAGTTCGCCCAGATACGTGGGCAGTAATTGTGGGTCTCCCTCCTTTTCCTCCTTCTGTTCCGCAAACACATTTCTCTTAAACTAAATCAGAATAAGTAGTCTTCTTAATTTGTACTTAGTTTAACTTATAGCTTCAGTTTTAGACTTTAAGGAAGACCTGTCACCATGAAGTTCGTCGTTTTCCATCAGTTTGATGATACCTCTCCCTACAGTGTGTTCCTGCATTTAGTTATATTTTACGTAATGCCAATGTTAACAGTTTTATATGCTGTATTTTTCCCTTTTAAGCAGTCAGAATTCTTTAAATTGTTTTGCAAGTTGTCTTTTGCAAAGAGGAGATGATTGGTGTTTCTTGGTATTTTTGTTCTGTTTTTTTACCCGTCCTGTTCCCTTTTTAAGAATATCAGTTCTGTTGGACATTGCTTAACCTCAGTGCTGTTCATCAGGCCGGGACTTTGATCTGCCATCTGGCCTATGCATTTGACTGTGTTTTCTGCGCAGTGATGTGGGCTGAGATGCTTTAAAAATGAGGGCCTTTCGTGTTGTTATGCATCGATATCTAATCAGTCATTTAGTAATTAAACCCCTACGAGCGATGCAATGGCTTTTCTTTATGCACTTCTCCTTGGCTTTCATACAAGCTTCTGTGATGTGTTTGCTGAAGTATTTTAGATTTCTTTTTGTAGACCAACAATATGTTCCCTGTCATACTGAGAGTCATCATGAGATGTCACCCCTCCACCTCCCCACCTTGGAGGTTCCTCCTGTTGGACTTTTGTGGCCAACGAGGGCTGACATCGCGTCTTGTGAAGATTTCATCACAGTGAGAACAGAGTCATTACTTTCCATCTTTTTGTCTTTGTGAACATCAAAGAGTTGCAAGTCCCAGCAAGTGAGGTCCCAGGGAGTGAGGTTTGGTTCAAGGTTCCCATAATGCCAGATTGGCAAGTCGGGTTGTTTTTCATTTGCGGATTGTACCAGGAGCCTTCTCGGACATCTAAACCGAGCAGTGACTGCTGTTTGGCTGTCTCTCCTTTTAACCCAGCTGCTTCTGCGCCTCTTGCTGGTGCCTGTAGGTGCTAAAGCACTTGCTGTCAATATAACTCGTGCTTTCTGAGAATGGAAAATTCATATAGGGAAACACTGGGAGCTGATATTAGTGCCAAGATCCCAAGTGACAGCCACTACCCCGACTGTAACTACTGCTTATGGCTTTCAGAAATCCTGAAGTAGCTCAAGTGATCAAGAGGTCAAACCCTGGCATTTATGGGAGCAACGTGTGCGAGTAAATCACTATATGTCAATACCTACAGCACGGGGTGCAGAATTAAGGGATTTCCTAGTTTTATTGTTTGAAAGCAGAATTGATCTTTTGTGCAATTTCTGATACATGTAGTCAGTTGAGATATTATTTCTTTATTTTGATGTTAGGTACAGGCTATGCTGTAATGCTCCCTGGAGATGTTCAGCTGTCTCTTTTGTTCTGTTCAGGTTTTGATATTGCTGTCACTGTGGTTTCTGAGCACCTTCCAACCACGTGTTAAGCAATATGACTAGCATATGTCTCATTTACTTTCTTCTCTGGTCCTTGGGGATGAAACTGGTTTGGATATATTTTGCTAGTTAGACTTTTTTTTTTTAATTTCTCATTTTTAATGAGCTACAGATGTGACCATTTAAGCCGGTAAAATTTGACCAGTTGCCTCAACAATGTTGATGTTTGCTGTGCATTTGGAGAGTTGCTATTCCTAAGGGTTAATCCTGAGGCATGCCGAACGCCCACAACTCCTCTTACCTTCAAGAACAAGCAGTGGGTGCTTGACATCTCTCAAATTCAGCTCCCAAACTTTCTACCACCCCACAGCCAATTTGCCGAGATGCTTTCAGTATGCAACATTCATATGTAAAACTGCGTATTATTCTGAGGCTTGTTGCAGTTCATTGAGATGGAACCAGCTATGAATTTTTATCCTTGAAGGACTTGTGGGGCTGCCTATCCTATTTGTCAAATTGCGTAGAATTGTACTTTCCTTGTTTTGTAAATAGTGCCGTAACATGGACTGCAAGGACGGCTTGAAAATATTTGGGAAGAAAAGATACACTGTGGTCCTGTGCATGTCTCAGTTCAGCTGTATGCTTATGTTGTCTTATTTACAACGGTCAACATCTTTCAAAGTTCAGCTGTTAGAGCTTTTACAAACAGAAATTGGCATATACTCTGCCCAGCCCAGTGAACAATGTTTTCCCTCAACATTTTGTAGTAGAGATTGTGGAGTTTGAAGTTATGTTTTAACTGGGTTACATTATAGTGTTGGGATAGGTGATATCAGGAGAAAATAATCTCTTCCTGATAAAACGTGCTGCCTCATTGGTACTCAGCTTGAAATAGAAGACTACAGGGAACTGTGCAGGTCTCGACTTTGTGTTTAAACATGCTTGTAATCAGACGTCTGTGTTGAGGGAGACATCTTGAGTGGGTGTAGGTCACTCCACCTCTGTTGTTTGCTATCGCATTATGGTAGCTTGCAGCTGGTTAATTTAAAGCTCGCTGAGCTGTTGGCCCTCTGTGGTTGTTCTTGCACCAGTTGAGTGTAATCCTTGATGAGAGTCATGTCACTGCCACTGTCACAGAATCACAGAATGGTGGGTATTGGAAGGAACCTTCAGAGATCATCGAGTCCAACCTCCCTGCCAGAGCAGGGTTACCCAGAGCAGGTTGCACAGGAACGCGTCCAGGCGCGTTTTGAGTGTCTCCAGAGACGGAGGCTCCACCACCTCTCTGGGCAGCCTGTTCCAGTGCTCTGCCACCCTCAAAGGAAAGTTTTTCCTCATGTTGAGATGGAATTTCCTGTGTTACAGCTTGTGCCCGTTGCCCCTTGTCCTGTCACTGGGCACCACTGAAAAGAGCCTGGCCCCATCCTCTTGACACCCGCCCTTTAGATATTTATAATCATTGATGAGATCCCCTCTCAGCCTTCTCTTCTCCAGGCTAAACAGACCCAGGTCTCTCAGCCTTTCCTCATAAGTAAAGGTGCTCCAGTCCCTTGATCATCTTTGTAGCCCTCCACTGGACTCTCTCCAGCAGTTCCCTGTCTTCCTTGAACCAGGGAGCCCAGAACTGGACACAGCACTCCAGGTGTGGCCTCACCAGGGCAGAGCAGAGGGGGAGGATGACCTCCCTCCACCTGCTGGCCACACTCTTTTTAATGCACCCCAGGAGACCATTTGCCTTCTTGGCCACAAGGGCACATTGCACACTTCTCTCAAAGTTCCCCTGGAGTCATCTGTGCGTCTGTCACTTACTGGGGAAATTGGTGGTCCCTGTGAATTGGCTGGTTCTTGCCAGCTGCAGGGAAGCCCCAAGGAGGGCTGCGGGGATGGAGAGGTGCCCGAGGGGAGCAGCACAGGCATTGCAGGGTGCTGGGGAGGAGAGTGTGGAGGTCTTTAGGCAAGGCTCTCACTCAAGGGTCTGTTTGGTGTCACTGAAGGAACGAGAAGGGGATTTGATGAGAAACTGGTGTGAACAAACAGGGGAGGACAACGCTAACGATGATGGCCAGATGCAATGCAGTGATAGGGAGCCAATTCATGTCTTGGTTATGCTACAAAGCTGTGAATGTTTTCTCTGGACTGTGTAGTTGTGTAAACAGACTGCGAGGTTTCTCTAGAGGCAGCTTAGTTCCAGCGTGTGTTTGGTGCTTACTCACAGGGAGCTCCAGGAGCAGCATGAGGAAGATGCTGAATTTCAGTCAGCCACAGTGACTTTCCTTCTTGTTTGTGAACTAGATCAGGGTCATGATGTAAAGGCCCTGAAGATGACAGCTGATGCTTAGTCACACAGAGGGATGTGGATTTGTGGCACCTCTTTGTGGATGGCCACTAGATACGTATCTGCTGGAGTACTTCTCTGAGCCCACCACTTACTGACACAGCATTTAACTGGAAACTGAGCTGTGGAGTGGAAAAATGCTCTTTGCTCACTTTACAGAAATGAAGCGCGGACAAGACTCTGTAGGGGAAGGTTTTATAATTAATTAGTTAGGACTTACCTCCGATGGTCTTTACACAGATTAAGTTATGTTTTGAAAATCTCAAATGACTTGCTGCTATTAGGTGGAAATCCCCTTCCTGGAGCTGTGACTTGTACCTTTCTGTCTCCTTAAATACATGAGTACATCATCCAAATGGACACTGCCTGTGGGACTGTCCAGCCACTGAGAGCTCAGCCTTCTGGTCTCTCCTGGGATGTGGGAGAGTTCACTGTTGTAGGCACCGTAGTGGCTTCACATTTAAGGCAAAAGCTCCTCTCTGTGCAGCCTAGAAATCCATTCAGAAACACTTGCCGTGAGATGGAAGTGCAGGAGGAAGGAGAGCGATTGATTAATAGTCCACGTACCTGGGAGACCAGCACCGACATAAAACTATCTCAGGCTTGGGAAGAACCCCTGGCACCTCCTTGGGGACCGCTGTGTCCCATGGTCCCATCAGTGCTGTCAGCTGTGTGAAGGGGCACAAGCTGGAGTGCTACAGAAGCCGTGCATTTCTCATGAAGTCGTTCAGTCGGTATATCCTGCATTGTTTTCTTTCCAGTCCATGTGTTTTACTGGCTCAAAACCAGACACCTTCTATTTGAGATATGCTTTGCTTTGCCTTGCCTTGCAATGTGGAAGCTGGAAATCAGTTCAGTTTAGCAGTGTTGTCTACCGATATGCCAAAAGACGATGTCTTTTTTTATTTTTTTCAAAGGTTATGATCAACAGCATGTACTTTAACTAGGTCAGTGATTTTTTTTTTTTTCTCCCTTTTGGTTCAGATTTTTGGTCTAGGTGATATCAAAAGATACCACCTCAGATTTAATTGGAACGTGTTTTATTTTGAAGAGGTCATAAAAAGGCTATTTCCTAATGTGGCAATACTGTTATTAGGCAAAACTCATGTTGCAGGTGCCTTGTTAAGGAGGCATTCCTCATGAAAGTAAAGAGCAGTCGTGAAAAGTTGTTGGGGTTTACATAAAACAACGATATCTGTGTGCCTGGAGGCTGGCAGAGCTCAAGGCAGAAGAGCAGCCCAGATTTATATGTGTGCTTAACTGTGTGACCGATGGCCTTGTCATAGCCATGCTGTGGCTGGATCTGAATGGGAAATTCTTGCCCTCTGCTGCTATACCTAGAGTCCAGCGCTGGTAACTCCTGAGGTTTCATCACAAGCCTGGTGATGGGGAACATTTGGTTGCCAAGAGTGGGGCTTTGTGAGAAGTTTGACTCTAATTAAAAAAAAATAACCTCACACAATAGAAAACATAACCTCTTCATGATAAAGAGGAAGAGATAAAAGATACAACCCAAAGCATTAAACTCTGGAAGGCTCATACAAAAGGAAAGCTTTTTCTTTTTCCCTTTTTTTTTTGTTTTAGTAATTTCTTTAAATCCTGTGGTTGGGGTGCTCTAGTTGTTTTCACGGTCTTGAAGGGGGGGCTTTGTTTTTGTTTTTTTTTAATTTTTTGGTATCAGCCTTTCTGAAATACCTGTCTATGTAAAGACACAACTTCGTGATCTTCCCTGGGACTCATTCTCCCAGAAAAGCAACTGAGGACTGAACAGAGGTAAGCAGGAGGACAGGGTTCAACCTGACGGATTCAGACTTTGGTTCAGGTGCCCTTTGCCTCCCGTACCAGAGGTGGTTATGAAGCGCAGCATGTCACTTCTTGATGCTGTGGCACCCGAGAGATGACAAGGCAGTGTGATGGGGACACTGTCCCTCCAAGCAGCAATGTGTCACCGCGACCACTGAGCTACGTAGGCACGTGGCCATCGTCTTGCTTTAGGGGAAACCAATCCAGTGGGGTGGCAGGCAGATGCTCCGTGCTGTTTGTACTCATCTCTGAGAGTCCTGCCTGATTTCTCTGCAAGACCTACCCTGAAACAGGGCGGCTTGGTGTCCTTTTGAAGAATCGGCTAAAAACACTCCCCTATGGCATATCTTGCTGATTGTCCATATTTACTGAATAGAGAAATTCTGATTGTATTCCTTTGGTTTTGATCACTGCAATCAAGGGAGGGTAATTTTAAAAAGAAAGAGCAGTGTTACGCACTGCTGAACAAATAATGAGAGACTACTAGGTGGGAATAATGGGTGGTAGGAGAGGAAGATTTTTGAAAAAACCTGGATTCAGGAACTAAGCAAATTTAATCAATGCTATCTTTCAGAACTCTCTGACACAGCTTTAAATAAAAATCTTCATCTGGCATATGAAGTAAGCAAGAATTTCATATAAAAGCCCATACAGAAATTGAGTTGGACTTTTAAATTATGTGCCTAGACGTGACATTCTCTCTTCATTCAGACTCCCATCTATTAATGTGTGATCGTACCATGAACACCGCTGCAGTGGGATCTGCCCACACAGAGCACATTGCAGCTTCAGCGCCGAAGGCAGTGTCAGCATCCATCCACTCTTCTCTCTGAATTCGTTTGGGGGGTGGGGGAATCCCTTCCCTTTTGGATAGCAGATGTCAGGCTCCTACTCTCCAGCAGCTCCCAGGGATGAACTCTGCCTGTGTCATGTTGGAGTACAACACGAATGAAAGGTTCTCCCCTGCAAGCACAGGATGACAAATAAACATACAGACCTTAAACAAACTACCTAGAGCAACATTAGCGCAGACCTCTGCTCACCAGGTAACAAATGCCGTATCAGGTTTCTCTGTCTCCTCTCATGTTTTACACTCCATTACAACACCTTTGAAATAAGTGCTTTGGTCAAGAGCAGCAGCCGCCTCTGCCTTCAGTTGAGGAGTTCATCCAGCTCTGGCCAGCGTTTGGCAGAGTGTGGGCAGCACGCAGATGGCTGAGGCCACTGTCATTACTGGTACGAAGAAGCTTTGGGCAGTTGGTAGTGCGGTGTTGGGGGGCTATGTAAGATCCTGGAAGCTGGGAGAGGAGGAGCAAGGATTATCGGCGCTGAATGTAGCGGTGGCCTTTTCCAAGTGCTTTGCTTCAAGTTACCTCCCACCCTTGGCACATGGCACCCACAGGACACTATGGCGATAGCGGTGGATCTTGAACCACTGCTGGTTGCTGGGGTGCATGTGCTTCTCTGCAGAGTAGGTCATACTTTGGGAAGGAGGACAACCTCTGTCAATGAGAATAGGCTGCAGGCCAGAATAAATATGCGAGTGCTAGCCACCTGCCTCACCTGCTGTTTTCCCTGCAGTCTGGCTGGTCCCACCGTTGGGAGAGCAGGTACCTCCTGCCACCACCCCTGGAGCCAGCAGTGCAGGGCAAGCTCTGCTCCCAGTAACCAGTCTGTCCCAGAGCTCGCCCTCGGTGGGGTCCCGCAGTGGTGGGAGTGGGGGGCGGGGAGCAGACATGTGGCGTGGGCAGGTGGCCAGTGACCGGCAGGATGCAGGTGGACACACAGTGAACAGAAACCTGTCTCAGCACAGGCTGTGCCAGGGCCTTTGCCCAGCTGCCTCTGGGCACAGGGGACTCCCTGGGACGAGTGTGCCAGGCCGCAGCAGCCCTTTTATAATGCCATTAACTGTGAGCACCAGGCAGGTTTTCAAAATGCCATGAATCGTAACGGGTGTTAGTCCCTGATGGGTCTGTTGGCAAACTGGGAACCACTGGCTTGTTTGATAAACTCAACTGTCCCCCCAGGACTGCTGTCTTTGGAAATGAGAGCAGATGGCGAGAGTAGTGGTGGCTCCAGTGGTACGTGCAGCTCTGAGCTTGCAGCAGAGCAGCATGCTCATAACGGGTGCTGACATACGACGTTTCAAGAGAGTAGTAACTTCTGACTTAAGGTGTTGCTGTCATGGCTTTGCTCAGAACATCATGCTACAATCCCACAAGCTTAATTTTTGGTTTTGACCATTCATAAAGGGTTGCCACAGCCTGTATCTGGAATACAGCATGCTCACGATCGCTGCTGTTGTGGTGGTTGTGGGTGGCAGGGGGCTTTGGTCTTCAGTCAGAGACCTGGGATCCTCATGGCCCTATTCATGGCCCAGCTCTGGCAGCAGTGGGATGCCAGGAGTGGAGCTGAGCTGAGGCACTGCCTGGTTCTGCCTCACCTTGAGCGCCAGATTCAATCTGCACTCCTTTGTGCTTCCCCGCAAAGCCAGAGAGGGACTTTTTACAAGGACATGTAGTAATAGGACGGCGGGTAATGGCTTCAAACCGGAAGAGGGTAAATTTAGATTAGATATCAGGAAGAAATTTTTCACTGTGAGGGTGGTGAGACACTGGCCCAGGCTCCCCAGGGAAGCTGTGGCTGCCCCATCCCTGGAGGTGCTCAAGACCAGGCTGGATGGGGCTTTGAGCAGCCTGGTCTAGTGGGAGGTGTCCCTGCCCAGGGCAGGGGGATTGGAACTGGATGATCTTTAAGGTCCCTTCCAACCCGAACCACTCTATGACTCTAAAGCCAGCCGTCATTGTGAATTCATTGTGCGGGTTTATGAGAAAAAGGTCCCCTCCTCTGGGGGAGGGAAGAGGGAGAAGAGGGAGTTTGTGTGGGATGGCCGAGTGCAGCCTGATAAAAGGAGCCACATCCCTGGCTGCCTGCCGTCAGCCTTCAGCAGCGCCGCCCAGCACAGGGTGCGAGGGCTTGTGAGCCTCCCACACTCGCCCTCGGACAAACCCGGGTGTACCAGCACTTTGAGAGACGTATTAGTGCTCCACCAGTTCTGCTGTGATTTATAAGCTGGTTTTGTGGGTGCAAAATTGCAGATGGCTGCATATTATAACCGTGCCAGAAACGGCGAAGGGTTTTCTGGAATAGCCTTTGGCTGCAGTGTGGAATGGGAAACCCTCAAAGCACTGTGGGTTTGTTCAGAGAGACAAGCGTGTGGCAGGCGGGCATCCTTCCCCGGAGGGCTGCTCGTGCAGGGACCTTGCTGGCCCAGGCAGGCTCGCCTCTGCCCTCCCAAGGGGCACGCTGCATCTTAGAAGACAAACCGTCCACCCTGCAAAATCAAAAGGAAAAGGCAGAATTCATACCTGTAGGGTTTGGGTGTTGGGTTGGGTTTTTCACACCCCACCCCCCCCCCTTGTAACAAATCATGCCCCGAAGTGGGGAGGTTCTGCGTCTGCCGGGCTAAAATTACCTTGTGATCTTAATGACTTGAAGTTTTAAAAATTAAATTCCAGCAGCAATTGATGTGGCAGATGTAGTTTCTTCAAATAAGGGAGAGATGATGAAAAGTAAAGAAGGATGAATAGATTATTGTTTTTATTAAAGGTATTATGGAGGAAGAAATTCTTCTTGTGAACAGGCTTTCTTTTCTTATTCCCATCCTCTCAATAAATCATTGCCATGATGTCAGTTAATACTGTTTGGGGATCTTGCTCAGGAATGTTTTAGGTTGGAAGAAAGAAATTCATGTAACAAAACATACTGTCTCTGCGATCACAGTAAGGGTTACTGTAGTTTAGAGAAAGTAAAATATTTACCATCTGATTCACATAATAGGTAAGATAAAGATTGAATGCTGAGGTGGGGAGAATAGCCCGAGGGCGCAAGCCACTCCTACCAATGCCAGCCGGGATTAATGAACGGCTTTCGCTCCTACTCGCTTTTCTTTGCTTTGTACTTGAAAGTCTTTGCTGCAATGACTTCAGACTATAATTAGATTGACTGGAAAACTGAATTATCTGCAAAGAACTACTCAGATCACGAATGAGGTGCATGAGCTTTATTTGTCCACCTTAAGCGTGTGTCACCTTCAACAAGCATCAAAATAATTCCAACATTTAATAAAATAAAAGAAAGACACGTCTTAGGAAGTTGGCTGTAAAGACACAGCAGTATGAGTCTAGAGAAAGATGGAGTGTCGGGGCTTCTTCAGCATGACAGATGTAAACGAAAGGCTTTGGTAAGAGTTTTCGACTGGCAGCATGTTTCAAAGAATACTGTTTACCTACCTGAAGTTGCAGCACTTAATATTGGGATGAATAGATTTCATCAAACATTTTTTCTTTGAACTTAATTAAGCAACAGAAAACCCACTTTCTAGGCTTGTAAGAACAGCGGTTTTGATGATCATCTCGGTTTCTTTTTAACACGCATATTTTTTCATCTTGCCCTTATATTTGATGTAATGCTCTCATAGTTTACTTTAGTAAAGTGTGTGATAAGGCTGTTAGGCAACCGTGTAGGGCCTGAGCATCCCTGTCGCTGGCACTGTCATTAAAGGCATCTGAAGTTGCTCAGCAGCTCGGGAAGATTGAGCTGTAACATGACTGCTCTGGAAACTTTGCAGATGCCTCCAGACACCGTGCTGTAGTGCTGAGCTCCCGCAGGCCCTGGGGAAAAGAATTGAATTTGAGATTACTAAACATCCAGAGCAGTCCATCTTGCAAAACCGTGCTACAAACCCCTGCTCCCTGGGGAAGCTTTGCCCACAAGTAATCCAATTTTTGTTTTGAAATGAGCTTGAGTTGGCTACAGAGCTGTAGTCTACCCTGGCTTTTCTCTGACAGCAAACAGGAGGGGGACCACCAGCCTTTTCATCCCACACTGCATGTTCCAGTTCCCCTCCGCCACCACTGCAACTGGTAGGAATGCGTGAGAATTGATTCACTGAAAAAAACCATTTTTTTGGTGGGTTAAGTTGTCAAAGGGAAGCTGAAAAATAGGTTTGATACACAGTTTTCCTGGGCGGTGGGGTAAGCTGGAGGCAGGTCCCGGTGCTAATCTTCTGCAGTGTCCATCTGTCGGCAGCTCCCTGCCGGCAGCGGAGTGAAGTGCCGGCACCGCTGCAGGCTTGGGCGCTTGGATAAGATCTGGCAAATAAGGGCAGGAATTTTACTACTGAATAAAATGTGAAGTCTAAAATTTAACGGGGCTTGCATTTTGAATTGAAGTGGAATAAATTTCCCTTTTAAAAGGAGGAATTGTCTCACTTCTGACTTTCTCTGGTGTTTTACAAGGTTACGAAGGAAACTTCTGAGCATGTTTTGGCACAATTCACATTCTGTGGTCTATATTCAGAAGATCTTTTTTAATTTCCCTGTACAGTTAACTTCTCTTGGGGCATCTCCCCTGGCTGCTTTTTTTTGTGTTAAGCCACTAGGAAGTTGGCAGCATCCTTAAAACTTCAAATGCATTTGTAGCAAAGGCTTTTGTTGGGACAGACGAGTGTGATCAGATGTGAAACTGAGTTTGACTGGCTTCTCCTCTTGAGATCCACTCACCTTCAGTTTAAATGAGATAAGTTGTCCTCCAAGGAAGCCTTTGAAGAGTTTCTCTTGCATGTTCAGATGAGGTACCTGCAGGAGGAAGAATTAGTTTGGTGGTTGGAAGCCTAAGGTTAGCAGGCATATCATATGTCGCTGTGATTATTATTATCTTTTTTTTTAAGTGAGGGTGGAATGCAGGATCAAAATTACCTCCTGTGCTTCAGCTTTGAAGTTAATGTTTTTCTTTGGCTGCTGTCACGAGTGCCCTTTTAATGAACTAACCAGTGGCGATACTGGCACCCATGCGCTACCCAGCCAAAGGCGGCATTAGCACTGTATTGAGACTGAGGTCCATGCAACCTGGATTATGTGGCCTATGGCTCCCTACCGCAAACGTGCAACCTGGCCTTTGCGGGGGGCAGAAAGAGAATAATGCAATCTGTAGGCATGGTAAATGTCTGTATGGAAGAAGGTGACGGTGATGGTGTGTGTTGTAGCCCAGTAAGCACTGGCCGCTCCTGTCCCCAAGGACGAGTGGGGTACTGAATGCAGTGTAAGCCCATGGTTTAGGGGGCTGCCATCGCTAGCGAGCCCCCCCTGCAGCACACAGTCTTGAGTAGCCACATTCACTTCTGGCCTCCTGGACTTGGCGTTTCCTATTCTCTTCCGGTCTGAGTTCAAATATCAAAGGTCAGCGTAAGTTCATGTTGCTATTTTACCACAGGAGTGTTATATGGTTATTGGAAAATAATAAGAAATACAGGGGAATAAGGTTCTTTTTAATGCCTGGTTTCCTTCAAGGAGGCATCAATTGTTCTCAGAATGTCTCGGGTGAGTCTGCTGTAACAGTCTTGGTCAGTATCCTCTTACACACCTTTATAAATCTTCTAGTCAGCATGCTTGCTAAGCATTCCCACAATGTTAGTTTTTAGAGTTTGCTTGATTTATTTTTTTTATTTTTATTTTTTTCCGTCTTATTTGCACTGTCCCTCCTCTCCGTGCTAAAGCAGAAACAGCGAAACTCTCATGCAGCTTTGGTAATAAATATTTAGTCTCTCATGAACCGCAGCAAAGTTGAAGGAATTAAAATAAACGTGGAGAGCAAACACCTGTTTTCTCAGGAGGCAGTAGTCATATGCTGCTCCTTCCTGTAAGTCCAGTGCCTCTGGATGCCTATGGAAATACTTGACTTTTATGCCTATTTAACGTGCTTAGCATTAAAGGCTGAAAGAGAGGGCTGACCTCAGTATCCATAGGTTTCTGGGTTGCCTTCAGCCACAAAATCCGCTTCACCTAAAGACACCCCGTTCCCCGCCCAGCTGTGGTAGGAAGCCTCAGTCCCCTGCTTAAACACGAGTGTCTGCGTGTGGCTTCTTTTGCGAGCACCCGGCAAACAGGAGTAACTGCGTGGAGGCGGAGAAGTGCTAAGCTCGGATTGTGAAGTCCTCGTAGAGGAATGAGCTGAATGCCCCACCTTAGAACACCACCTAACGCTATGGGACCTGACCCATAACTGGGGTTTTCTAACAATTAGTCACTTTAAAGCCTTTCTCATAAACATCCGAAATAGCGTAGGAGACTTAAGGAAAACAGAAAGGAATAAAAGTCAATGGGGAAAAAAAGGCGAAGGCTGAGAACTGAAAGGGAGTCTGCATGCTAGCGGAGTGCAGGGGAGAACAGGAAAAGAAATGAGATGAAAAAGAGAAAAAGAGAGCAGAATTAAAAGGAATAAAGAGGTAGGTAAAAGACAGAAGTGGGAAATAATTAAAAAATGTGAGCAGGGAAGTGTAAAGCTATAGAAAGAAAAGCAGAGAGATGGGCAGAGACCTTACTGCCATGTGTGCTGTGTGCGCTGTGTGTGGTGCTGTGCAAATAACGTGTATAAGGTCCCGCAGACGGGCAAATTGTGGTTTCCTGCTGCTGTGCGCTGGGTGCCTGCGGGTGAGACCCTTGGGGCTGCCTCAGCAGGTAGACTGGTGTGTTGGAGCAGAGCAGCACCCACAGAGCAGAACAGTTGGTGCTGAGGACCGAATATCCACGCTGTGTGCATTTTGAGGGGCTGTACCACAGGCTATTTCTGCCTGGGGACAGAATGCCTGCCAGCGATGGATGCGTTTCTGGTGTGCCCCGGTGCACGTCTCGTAGTTCCATTTCAGCCAAAAGGAATCCAGCTCCTGTGGTGTGTGGCTGCCAGAACCTCGTGAGCCAGACCATGGTAGGTGGGGGTGATGGGGAGATTGTCTCGGAAGCGTGCTTGTCTACAAACTGCAGCTTTGGCGTAGAGACACTCTGAAATACCTATTAGAGAGGTGCTGTTTTCCTCAGCTCATTAGGACAAAGGAATTGGAATTGAGTCTGCAGATATTGGATTTCTCTTCATTTACATACCTCAATAAATGTGGGAGAGACTTTAGGACCCTGAACGTGCTGAGCTGCCATACTGCTTGGTACTTAAACCACTGCATTGATGCAGGATAGGTGGATTTTCTCCTTTGCAGCATCAAGGACCTGCTTTAGGAAGAGGTAAGTTTAGGGACAGTGCTGAACACCGAGCATCAGATACGACTGATTAACATTTAGTGTAAATGGCCTCTGCTTGCTCACAGCCCAGGGGGAGGTTCAGGTGGGGATTAAAACCTCTTCTTTCCCATTAGATCTGAAATATCTAGTTCAAAATTTAGCTCTCTTCAAGCTGGTGGACATTTAGCAGTTGCATATGTGCATGCACCACTGAAGGCTGCAGGAGTTCGTTGCTCTCCAAAGGTCAGTCTCCGTGCCGCTCAAACCCAACAAAACCAAAAGCAAAGAAAGAATTCAACCTTTGATTAATACCAGCTTAGTCAGGTGAGGGAAGCTGGCCTGAAAGTGGTAGCTAGATCTTTGGAAAAGTACTTTCTTAATATTTGTAATGTGGCAGCATATAAAGGTCCCAGCCATATATGCCTTATAAGAATTTGTTTTCCCTGTAAAGGATATTGGTGCTACATACTTCTAGAGCTCCTGGACTAATAGTTTGGGAATGGATTGGTGTACAGCTACACTCAAACATCACCAGATTCATTGCCCCACTCTTCAATTTGACATAAGCTTATCTTAGGAAATAAATGTTTGAAAGCAAACCAACAAATAATACTGTTGTGTAAAAATTATCTGGAATGAAGGTTTGTTTTTATTTCTGTGGGTGTGGAGCCAGGGATCAGAGGCAATAATATCCCCTATTATTTAAGATTCTTCATTTTGAGAATTGCCCCAGTTCAACTTGGTTTCTAAGCCTTAAAGGTCACTGCTATTATTTTTACATGGGTTTTTTTTGCATAATGTGAACAAGAAGCTAAGGACCCATATCATGTGTTGGGTTTGTCCTGGATGCTGCCAAATTAATTTCCTGTCCTGGTCATGACTTTCTTTTTTTTTTTGAAGCTTATTGCAAGTCAGGTCACACAGTCCTGTCTCATTTCTTCCTGATGGGCCTGAATAAATCTCTCCCAGACCGAGGGGTGTAATGACTACTCACTTATCACCTCTGCCTGACTAGCTCTGTAGTCATGCGGGACAGCACATCTCCAGTGAACACTGGGTATTTGCTTCCTGGGTTCCCAGTGGCTTGAGCGTTTAGAAGTGCTGTCTTGAGCTTCATGTCCCATTTCCTCCCAAAGTGCCCTTCTCTCGAGTCCATTAGCCTCTTCTGTGTTGGAGGTGTTTACTTATCCAGTGGTTTAGATCAGATTGGGCTGTTTATGCCAGGTACAGAGGGGCCATGTGTGTATATGTAGGAAAAGCACCTCTGAACTATTGATTCTGTGAGCCCCGCTCTTCTCTTACAAACGCTTTCCTGCGGTTGGGGAACGGCGTGGGGAACCGGGGGCGTCTCCGAGCCAGGAGATGTAAAGCAGTGGAAAACCCACCTCACCTTGCACTAATTGGCCTTCACAGTGCCTGCCTTTATGGAGGGGTCAGGGAGCAAACAGGCAAGGTGATGACATATTTCATAGGCTTCAGAGACAGGAAAGACATAAGAAGACCTGCAGGCCATATTGATTTGAAGCGAGACTGTGCTATCTTTGTAGCTCCTCTCCATCCCACTTCTAACTAGCTGTCTATTAGCCGTACTTTGGGGATGCTATTGTGTTTTCTAACACATCTCAGCACTACATTGCCCTGATACTCCGTCTAAATTTACTTCTGCTGGTTGTTTTCATTATATTTTACTTCCTTATAAGAGCTGTTATTCCTCCTGAGCCGTTCTTGCCTCTCCTGTGAGCCGTCCCAGTTTCCACCTGGGACGTGCAGTAAGAAAGCAGCTCAGGGAATCTCGCACCAGGCTGTTGCCTGCGTTTTATTCATTGCTATTTCAGCACCGGTTTGGTGGGTTTGTGACATTGGGACTGGAAACCTAACAAGAAGCTGCTCTGATGAGGTGGTATTGCAGGCACAAGATGCCACACTGGGCAGGGATGAGTTAGTGAAGGTACATGCTACTGCTCTTGCTGCATTTCCTCCTTTCATAAATAGTATGGGGGGCAGTTCTCTGACAGTTATTTTGTATTGTGCTGTATGATTAACTGCAAAACACTCTGCTAGCCTCTGTCCCCCATTTATAAAGAGCAAAGCAAACTGCTAAGGGTACTCTTTGATTATAATAGTTCTGAAAATGAGTGTGTGAGGGAGCGCTACATCCCCTAACTGCTAGCTTTTAGGTACCACCATGTTTTTCTCATCAGACTCACTGGCAGACACGGCTTTAGTCAAAGCCTTCCTGCCTTGACAGCTCTCTGCTCCATCCCTGAGAGGGGGAATATTCTTCAGCCGTCAGCACAATCCTGCTGTCACGCTGCGGAGCGGCAAGCCCACAACACAGCTGAAACTCTAGGAACTGGCAAAATGCATCGAAGGGGAGGGAGATGTTTATCCTACTCTTTTCTATGAGTGTATAAATATATATATGCTCAAAATACCAATGTAAGGTACTCTCTCCCCCAGCTAAAAACTACCCCGTTCTGGTCTGACATAAAAGAAGTAGTTCATTCCATCGCTTGAATATAAAAGTGCTGCTTGCGTTCGAGAGCTCCAGTCTCTGGTTTGAATCAGAACCAGGCTGCTGGTGACCAAAGGTTTTGCAGTAATAGCGGCGGTTCATCTGCATCCAGTATGTGCTCTGAATTATTGACCCCCCTCCAGTTTCTAGCGGACAGCCTTCCACATCACAGCAGTACCCAGCTGGCGGTGTTACTGGTAGCCTCAGATGGGAAGCCAGGGAATGGATGAACGTGGAGTCTCGAAGGCTTCCGGGCATCAGAAGCGGTCCCTTTGGATCAAGGTTAAAGCGGAGCAGTGTGTGGAGAATTTTGATTTGATGTACGTGTCCTAGGTATCGGTAACTTTGCAGTTAATGTGCTGCCAGTGCAGATTTAAGGGGAAGATATTTTTAAAAGCAGTGACTAACATGTCAAATTTCAATATTCAAAAAAACCTTCATTGTATTCCTAATATCATTCATCTCTCCTGCACTTTTCTCTAGCAAAGCTCGCGCCAGCCTTCAGTAACCCGAGTCAAGTTCTCGTCTTGAGGCCCTTCCTATGCCCCAGCCCCTGTTAGGGGAGATGATGGTTTATGTCCCCCTTTGGCTGGACGTGAGTACAGTACAGAAAGCGTCTGCAGTGCCACACAGGCAGAGTGGAGGAAAAGCAGCCACTTCCATTTCATTTTTTCATCGTCAGTGAAACTAATTCCAGACCCCTGATAGAGAAGTCTGAACCCTTTGTTCGTCCTTCTCTTTTATTATTTTTTTTTTAGGCAAACCTTAAGAAACGTGCAGGCACCCACACACATGTACAGAGTTAGATTTCAAGTCCTAACAGGAAATGTGTAATCTGTTCGAAGATTAAAGTGCCAAGTGCTTCTCTTAAGATTGGGAACCTGACACGGATGTGATTATGAATTAGAGATTGCTTTGTGGTATCAGCGGGGAAGAAAAATGAATGTGAAAATAGAAGGGTACAGACTTGTTGAGTTCCGCAACCATCTTCAAACAGATATGGGAAGCCTGGAGGTCTTGGATCTTAGGGGCTATGCGGAAGTAAAGCCAAGAGCGTTATAAGAACACATTTTTCACTTTTGCTAAGATTTTGTGATAGGAGAAAAATACCAATTTGGGATAAAATGTTGCAGAGCAGATGTCTGAACATGTGTCCTCAACACTGAAGGTTAAAGGTGTACTAAATAAGTTTTCGAAGAGAAATTCCTTGCTGCTGCAGCTTGGTGGGAAAAATAAACTATCCATACTCCCAAAGCAGGGGTAGCAGAGCAGATACCCGCATCCTACCACAGGCAGATCTGCTGCTTTTTGAGGAACAGAGCACAGCACCTGCCAGATTATCCCAAGTTTACTCCTGTTGCCAGAAGAAGTTAAAAATAAACCTTGTCAAAAAGCACTCTGGCAGAGAAAAAGGTTTATACCTGGCTTACAAAGCTGGAAGCAACGAAGCAAAGTGGAGAGGTGGCGGATTAAGGTGCTCTTGCTGGTGACAGCTCTGCTCATCACTCCTGGGTCTGATCCCTGTTGCTGGACACTTGCCCGGCTGCTGGTGCAGGTGGAGCTCGTGTTCTGCCACTGAGCGTGGCTTTCCAGGGCGAGCAGCTCTCCGAGCTTTCTGGAGCTGCTTCCTAACTATAACTAAGTTAAAACTTAACTAACCTAAAAACCCAACTTAACCTAGCCTAAACCTAACTTAAAACTAAGTTTATAAAGTGTACAAATACCTTAAAAGTAACCCCTTGAACTTTTCTCCTTTCCTATTACTGACAATAGTGGAAAAATATGCTTGGCTTTATGCTTCAGATAAAAATGAAGTAGTCATAGGCTTTCCCGAGACTAAAGCTGACTTTGGTCTGTAGAGCGATTTCTGTGCTTTTCCTGTTGTAGCTCTGCCTTGAGAGCTGCATCTCCTTGCTGTGTAAACGGGCCATCAGTGCTTATCTGAAAAACATCACATTTGCCAGGCTGTTCTTAAGCCTTTGACTTACGTTAACAATTTCACAGAATCACAGAATTGTTGGGGTTGGAAGGAATCTCTGGAGGTCATCTTGTCCAACCCCACTGCTCAAGCAGGATCAACTAGAGCAGGCTGCCCAGCACCACATACAGATGGCTTTTGAGTATCTTCCAAGGATGGCGGCTCCGCAACCTTTCTGGGCAAGCTGGGCCAGTGCTTGGTCACCTTCACAGTAAAGAGTTTCCTGATGTTCAGACGGCACCTCCTGTGTTTTGGTTTGTGCCCATTGCCTCTTGTCCTGTCCACTGGAAAGGCTCCATCTTCTTTGCACCCTCCCCTCATGCATTTGTACGTGTCGATGAGATCTCCCCAAGCCTTTTCTCCTCTAGCAGTGATCACCATGAGGCTGACCACATCCTCATGTGAGTGGGCTTGAATGTGCTTGATCTTCTTGCTGATACCTCGATGAACTAGACCAAAATCTAACATGATGTTTAATTCTGCTGTGTGGGAGAAGGGCCAGAAAAAAGGGAAGAAAAAGTCTGTCTTTCTTTTTAGCATGGATTAGGGTCTGGTGAAGGAAGCCGGAGGCTGCAAGGTCTGAGAGGAGCCTTGAATACGGTGGTGCTACGCCAGAGGCTTTTGCCACCCTTATGGTCTGGTGTAGGGCTCCGAGTTTGTGTGCTTTCTTTTCACTAAGATGTGTTTAGGTTGGCTGTTGCCCTTTTCTGCTGATCCAGTTGGTCTCCTTGCAACACCTGCCTGTCTGCTCAGTGGCAGTTTGGGCACCGGTTAATGCAGGACCATACCTGACCTGTGCATGTGTGAGCGGGAACCCACAGGGTACATGCCGATCCTTCGCACCCTGACTTATCGCAGCCTCTGGCATTTTATCTCATGACACGTGCATCGCGTGTGCCTTATCTTAATGGGGTTCTGTTCCTCTGAAACTCTGAAGTGCTGTCAAGCTGTTCTGTATACGAAGGGTAACAAGCCGTGCTGGATGTTGCAGCACAAAGTGGTCCATCAGAAGCAAAGGTCTGATCCTGGCTGTTCTGCGGAGCGGCAGTGGCAGTGGCAAGGGAGGGGAAACTGCTGCTTCCCCGCTGGCAGAGCAAAGCTCTTCTGTTCCCCCGCCCTGAAGGCACCTTTGAGAAAGAAATTTTGTCACCCAACCAGGCAAAATCATGAGCAGTATTTTGTTATTAGTCCTTCTGGTTACCAGGCTCCCTAAGGGGTCTCCTGCTGCATGGATTATATATGGAAGCGGGACCAATCTCTGCAATCTTTCGTGTGCTCTTACATGAGGAGTGTCTGGGACTGCCCACATTAAGGAGGTGAGAGTGGATAAACAGTCTGTGGGTGAGGTGTGAGGGTATATACTCCTGTAACATTGCAGTAATGCCGAGCAAGTTACTTGGAGAGTCTCCACGTTTGGAGTTACTTTAGAAAATGATTTCCAAATGGCCAAGAAGTTACAATACTGCTTGTTTTTTCTCTTGGCTTTTTAAATCCAAATTCATGTGCAAGCAGCAAGCTCTATTCCTCTGAATTGACTGGCAGTACTGCTGTGAGGACAAACTGACCACTAATTTTAAGAACTGAAAAAATTTTAATTAAAAAAAGACAACAAACAAATAAAGGGAAGGTTGAAAGAATAAGGATATCTGTTTCTGAAAGGCTGCGAGACAGTTTCTCTTGGTTTCCCAAAAAAATTAAGATTGACTGTAGATCTGCAAGGAAGGAGTTGTAGAAATAACATTTAAGTAAAGAATTTGGTTCGCTGCCAGGGAAAGGCACTCAGGTTTTGGCACTGGTGCTTCTCATTTAGCAGTGACAGGCGGCATATTGCACCGTAGCTGTTCACAGCGGTCAGAAGTGACCCCGCGCATGAGCTGGCGCTGCCTGGAGGAGGGAGAGCCCCCAGGCTCCTGCGCCCCGCTCCTGCCAGGTGGCTAATTTGGCTGTGGGGAATTAGCCCTCCTGGTGGCACTAGGCTCAGCGTGGCAGTAGTTTGCCTCCTTGTAATGACAAGGACAGCCCCTAGATAAGTGCATAGCCCTGAATTGCTCTTCTAGAGCAGTTTCCCTACCCCGAATTTCACTTAGGGGCCTTCTCTCTCTCGCGACACCCATGCTGGCTGGCTTTATTTTACACTTTCAGGTTTTGCCTTCCCTCTTGGCCCTATTGTGTTCCTGTCCGCTTTCACCCAGCCTCCCCTGTAATCTGAAGCAACCCCGAGCGATACCAGGCAGAGTTGAGCTCTCGATCATGTTTAGTGTGGGCATGATCCATCCCAGGTTTGGTCTTTGAGGCTGTTCCTGGCCACCAAGTTTATGCCAGCAGGACTTGTTCCTCGCTGGATCACGCAGAGATGGGCTGGGCCATGGACAGTGGCCTCTGGCAGGAGCAGGCTAGCTCTTGCTTTTGGGTATGGTACCTTCCTTAACCATGGGCCCCGGAGGCTTGAAAACCAGCCAGGCTGCACTGCTTGGCTCATGGGCTACGAGACACCACCACCATAACCTCGGTAGGTACCAGGGGAGATCTAGCTGCTGAATGTGTCCGCTTTTCCCTGTTCCCTTTGGTACCACATCTGGGAAAAGCCAACTTTCTCACTTGCCAAAGATGGGCTTTAAATTGATGACTGATGTGCATATTATTGCAGCAGGTCCCTTCCCCTCTTATGTTCCTCTGTTTATTCTCATAAGGGCAGGATGAACCCAGTCAGCCCCAATAATAGAAATGTCAGAGGCTGCCGAGGATTTGCTGAGATAAATGCTTATTGGAATTTTACCATGGCAGGAAGCATCAATTTTGATAGTAATTTCCTTTGTGGAAAAGCTTGCTTGATTTCTTCTTATTCAGATACAATGCTGTACCATCTAGGCTCCTTTATGTAAGAGTTTGAAATGTAGACTTTTTTTTTAAATATATATTAAAAAAATTTATCAATATTGCAACATGCCAATATTAGTTTGCTGAAGCTGAGCTCCAAGGAAGTGCCAGAGCTGCTGTCATGACTGGGTTTTTTTTTTCTGTTTGGTTTTTTTTTAATTTAATTTCTGAGGGTATTTATTTCCAGAAGCAACAGCATAAATAATTACTGGGATTTTCAGAAAATATTTAAGGAATGCAAGAAATGTGTCACACTTCAGGCTTTTCTACCTTGATTATATATGTGAGAAAACCATTGTATTAAAATAGTTTCTACTGTTGTAAGCTTGCAGCATTTGTTTTTCCCTTAGATGGCCATTGCAAGAGCACCTGGTGGCAAGGGAGGTGGTTTCTGGGATTTCTTTATATTCTTTCTTGTGGGTTTTTTTTTTCTTTTTCAAGAGACAGAATCTGCTCAGAAATATAAATCCCAATGTCCCCTTTGCAACTCCCTTGCTGCAAAGTAAAGCCAACCCAGCAGTTGTTATTTTATCAGCAAGTACACAAAGTTTTGATGGTAATTTGTGATGTTGGAGCAACTGTAGAAGCAGACAAGGAGACAGGATCTGCCAGGGCGGAAAAAAGCCAATAAAGATGAAAGAAAACTGATCTCTCTAGACTGGTATGTACTAGTAAGCTCAGATTAAGGCCAAAGTCGGTATCAAAGTATCACCCTTCAGGACTAAGCCCACGAGAGAGATTTTTAGGATGGCTCTATCGGTTGTCACTGGGCTATTTTTAGGCTCCTTCTAACCCCGCCACGGAGAGGCTCAGGAGTTCCTTGTGCAGGTACATGCGCCAGACAAGGCCAACAGAGCTCTCTCGTTTTTCATCCTCTTTTTGAAGGACAACTTTGGGCTTTTTTTCTTGGCCAGGCTGCTTTGTGGGTAACTTCGGTGAACAGGAGCAGCCTCACCCCTTGGTAGAAGATTCCCAGGGAAATCCTGTAAATATTTTTCTTCTCTGTGATTTTTTTTTTTTTTTAATATTTGGGCATAGCTGTGGAAACGATCGTGTTAAACAGGTGGGGCACAGACCCATGGCATATGCTGCGTAATGCAGTGTGTGCAACCAGTTGTGGAGCTTTTGTGGAAATGTCTCCATCCCTGTGAGCACTAAAGAAAAACAGGATCAGTTTTGAATCTCTCTGATATACGCTAAGTCTCCTGCTGCTGCTCTGCATTTATTGCATGGTTTCTCCCAGGGTCTGTGGTGTCCCTGATGTATGGGTCCTTCATGGTGGCAGCATAGAATCATAGAATGTAATGGTTTGGGTTGGAAGGGACCTTCAAGATCATCCAGTTCCAACCCCCCTGCCCTGGGCAGGGACACCTCCCACTAGATCAGGTCACTCAAAGCCCCCTCCAGCCTGGCCTTGAACGCTTCCAGGGATGGGGCAGCCACAGCTTCTCTGGGCAACCTGGGCCAGGGGCTCACCACCCTCACAGGAAAGAATTTCAATCTTTGTATTCCCTTGCTTGTCCTTGCAATGAACCCCAAGGAGCTGAGCAACCATCCGTTTCCAGTGATCACAAGCGTTTCGCTGCCATCCAAAGATGAAACCGAAATCCCAGAAGACAGAGGTCTTCCATCTCATTCCCTGCCCTGGGGTGATTCTTTGCTGAGGTGCCCGCAGCGGCATTTCAGCTGCCAAGGGACGTCCGTCAGAGCACAGCACAACCTCTGGGCTGCTGCGCTGTCACTGGCGTCCTCAGGGTCTCCATCGCCGTCGACACAAACCTCATCCCCATTATCTTTTTTTGTGATTGAGCCCAGCATGGCCACTGAGGGTATCTTGGCATTTGCGCCACAGTCCTGCACACTGAGTGAGGCTAATTTGTTTTGCGCTTTGCCGCCTCACTCAAGTGCTCAGTTGGATGTGAAGGTTAAGTTGCATTACCAAAGGATTGATTTTTCATAGGCTTACCGGGGAGACTTACTCATCGTTTGGTTGAGGATTTTTCTCCACATCTCTCCACACAAGCACACCTTAATCAAGGGCTCACTTGAATGTAAGAAGTGCCTTCGTTAAGAGGGCTGGCATTTCAGAGATGCCCTTTGCTTAATTCCCGTTGTCTGCTTAATTAGACATTTGAGAGTGCCGTTAATTGATTGATGAACAATTAAAACAGCTCCGGCTTCCCTCCTGACTAAGATGCATTCAGCAACTAACCCTTCTTGTCTTCCCCTCTGGGAATTTGCTCTGCAGTTGGTTAGCTGTTACCTTGCCTGTTTTGGTCTGTAGCTCTAGAAACACACAACACAAACACATTAGAAGCATCTCTAAATAAACACACGTTAATGTTCTGGGCTTGTGATGCACTCACAGCCACAGTGACACCCTGGGAAAAGAAAGCTGGAATGGGAAAGAGTAAAAGCTACAGAAGCCAGGGTTTTTCTTCCCTAGGATCTTGCATTTGCAGTTTCACATTATATTTTATTATTAGACTGAGGGTCACGGGGTGTTGTGACAGTCATGCCAAGTATAAATTGCCCTTTATCAAAACAGGAAAAAAAAAATCTGAGTGAGCATGTATTAATTAACTCTGGTTCAGGCTATCCATGACCGTCAGCCTCACCCCGATTTCTGTTGCTGGGTGTATTGTAATAACCCTTCTTGTTTAATATTTCGAATCCCCGAGGGATTTGGCAATTTGGAGACATTTAAGAGATGAAGAGGTGGCATTACAGGGAGCGTCTCGGAGGGGAGCTTTCACAAAGTGTATGTACAGCCTGGTCTGGGTCCTGCTGGGGAGCCCAGGGCCAGCCATGGCCACGTGCGCGGACAGGTTGTGGCTGGCTGCCCTGGGAGGAGCACACGCGGAGGGATCTCAGTACCCCAGGCAAAACAAGAAAAAACAACCTGAATTAAAATTAAGATGAGATAACAGAGAGAGCAGCTGCTGTGAAGTGTGCTCTTCACAACAGTCTTGGGGGCATTTATTCCTTCCTGCTCCCACACAGCTTTGTAGCAGAGCCCTTTGCTATGGAACAAACCCAGTCGGAAGGCTCTTCTGGAGAAAGCAGCGGGCTCCTTGCCAGGCTCTGAGGAAGCCTCCCTACTTCTTTGGGCCGTGTCTGCCCACGCCTGTAACCGTGGCCTGCAGCCACCATATCCCGGCCTGCAGAGAAGTGGACTGGGCCTGACCGACGTCTGAAGGGCGGCGCTGGCAGGGCTCTCCCTTGAGCCACGGGAGATGCCCTCTCCTCCAGGACCACGCTGGGCCCTCGGCTGCAGGCCGTCAGGAGAAGCCCATCCCTCCTCTGTGCCTTATTTCTACTCAGCACACCTTTGTGGTGTATCTCATTGCCAAGGCAAAACATGTTTTTATGTAGTGGGTGGGAAACACGATGTATGTACTCCTTACGGTGCTCAGGTTTGCAAAAGATTTTGCTGTAATGATTTGAGGCCCGAGGAGAAGATGTCTTGTCTGCTGATTGCCGGCATGCTGTGCTCTGGAGGGGAGCAGTGACTCGGGTGGAGATGGGTCATAAGAAGCCTTGGGCAAATACACCACAAATTCCTCAGGGAACGGATGAGTCCAGGAGCGTGTGGCCAAGCAAGGCGGGGAGTGCGGGGCATGAAGAGAAAACGGAGGCATGAAGGACATGAAGGAGCAAATCTGCGAGCTCCCCGCTGCAGCGAGCAAATCGGTGTTTGCTTGGGTGAGAAACTCCGGGACTGGCACGGTCCTGCCCATCAGTGCATCCGCAGGTGGAGGGTGCTGCCGGGGGCGTGAGGGAGACAAGACCCTCAGTGCCAGAGGGGGAAAGTCTGTGGCCATGGCTCTCGGTGGCAGCGTGGGCAGCCTGGGTGTCCTGCCCGCAGCCTCGACGCAGGCAGAAGTGTATGTGGGCTTGCAGAAGTTTTCTGGGAGGTGGTTGGAAATATTGGATCAGCCTGGCCCCATTCCTGCCTGACCACCTCGCCACGGGGCTGCCAAGCATGCTCTCCCTCCCTCTTCCCCAGGTGGCTAGGTTTCCAGTTTTCTTACAGATAGGCCATAAGGGTCTTTTTGCTAGAAATAAGAGTGTTCTTAGGAGGCAAGGATGTGCTGGCAGACATAGAGGGGACAGGCTTGTGTTGGCTCCACACCAGCAGCTCAGTGGGTGAAGAGCAGCAGACAGAGCTGAAGGGCTGGGCTGGTGCTGGGAGAAAGGGGCTTCTCCTCCTTAGCGCTGCGTATTTTCATCACTGTGTTTCATATGAAAACAGCATTTGCAGAGTTTTCCACAAAGCCCTGCTTCTCTAGCATTCAGACTGCCCCAGCACGCCCCTGGCTGCGTTCCCCAGAAGATTAGAGGTCCTTCCGTCTTTGACAGCAGTGTGAGACTAAGTGAACTATTTGTTCTCTTTTTTTTATCCAGCAGTGAAAACACAGTCAGCCACTGTTTGTGTTACTGCCTTTACCTCCGGTTTTTGCAAACGCGCTGTGCTTTCCTACTGCAAGATAGAGCACATGAAGCAGTTGTCAGTTTGGGAATAGCTGTTAGGTTTGGACGGGGCTTGGAAGTGGTTAGAAATCCATCGCCTCTGCGTTACGCTTCATGGGGGTGTCCCTGTTCCCTAGAACATGTTAAGTTTCCTTTTAATGGCTTTCTTTTCTACAGGGTGCTTGTCAGTGATTCTTAGCAATTTTTTAAACCTGCCTACATGATATTAAAAGGTGGTAAGGGGACTTGGTTAAAACATTAAGCAAGATCAGAATACGTTTTAATGAATTCCCTCCCTTGTTCTGTCAGATGTGATTGAAGTTGCTTTTAAGTGGAAAATAAATACACCTGCCATGCTGGGAAAAAAATCTCTCAAATATCACAATTCTTGTTAAAGAGAGGAAGAGTATGCTCTCAGTGACTGGTCACAGGTTGTGATGTTGCAGTCTGAGCTTGTCTCTGTACAAGGTAAAAAGAGTTATCGCATTTAGAGGTGTTAACTGAAAAGTGCAACAGAAGATAAGAAAATAAAGCTTCTGTCCCTCCACCTTTTACGGCTACTGGGAGCTGACAGGCGCAGAGTCCCCTCAAACACGTTCAGAAATATGAATGGTGTTAATGTTTAATTCCTACTGTTGAAGTAAATCTCCTTGTTTGGATGAACAGGGCTAGAACGGGTTTTGAAGGAACCTGAGTGCTTCCTCAGACGGACAGATTTCCCCCTAGGTTTGGTGGAGTTTTGCAGATCGGGTGCTTGGTAAGATACAGAGTGAGCAAATGGACTCTGGTTGTTAGCAACTCGCTTCCAGGATGAGATTTTCTTTTCTTGCAGAAAGAATGAATGTTGATCTGGTGCCACCTTTCTCTGTCAGCAGACGATCTTCGGTGCCCTTCTAGCAAGATCACAAATACCACAGTGGATATAATTTTGATCTGATTATATGGTGCCCCTTTGTAACACTGTGGAAAGCTCAGTTGTTGGCTCTCCAGTTGCAGTGCTTAGTGCAGCAGTGATAGTGCTAACAGAGTCAACAAGGGTAACTTTGGAACAGAGTTTTATTTATTTGGGTTTATAAAGTGGCTTATGCGAAAGTAAGGAACATTTTTACAAAGCAGTTGTCATAGACTAAATACCAGATTCCCCAAACATCTGTTCCAAAAACCCTGTTAAATTCTCTTTCTATTCCACAGGGAAAGCCTGAGAAAAAAAAACAAGCAGACCTTTCAGTATAAGCTAAAGGAAATTAATTGCAGACTAAGGAGGAAGGGAGTTGAGGTTCCCAGGAACGCGTCCTCTCATTTTTGCTATGGCGAGCTGTTAGCTGGAAAATTCCAGCTGCCACAGATAGAAGTGGACAGAAAGCTAGTCTGTTAAGTGCATGCATCTTCCAGAAGAAAGTCATTTTGTTAACCTGGATATAGATTGGAAATGTCTAATTTATTAAGACAGACACCCGCCCTCACACTTGCTCCAAGTGAAGCCAAGGTGCCCAGTTGTGCATCCATGCGGATATCGGTGGAACGGCTCCAAAAAGGTGTTTGCGAAGCTAATGCCGGAGCTTAGTCCCATGCATCACTGGTTTGTGTAGGCATGTGCCCTTTGCTTTCTGTTCAGCTACACAGCTGAATCACCCCTCCTCATTCAGCCTTTTAATGCTTTTACTTCTTCTTTCATTCCTTAATTTTCTTAGAATATAGCAGTAAAACCAACTATTATTTGAGCCCAAATGGACACGCAGTGTGTACAGCGCATACCAAGTGCGACCGGGCAGTACAACCCAGCCAACTGCTTTAGAGAAATGCTGCGTCTAAATTGTCTGAAATCTCTCCCTTTTTAACCCCTATGTCTTCGAGTATTTTTGGAATTTAATAAACAGCATTAGTCTGGTAAACTGGTCCAGATAGTTCCTTTCTCCAGCTTCCAGCTTTTAATCATAGTCTGTTTTCACGTTAATAAAAGAGCAAGTTATATAAGTAATTTCACTAATATTAGCCCCAGGCTTCTCGCTGCTGAGAGTTTTGTGGTACAGAGCTATTCTCTGAATCCCAAAGCTATGTGTAATTGTACGATACACAATTCAGCTCACCATATGCACTTTATGTAATTGAGAAAATTTACTTAATTTTATCCACTATTAAAACACAGCTTTAAATGAGAAATGAAACTAATTAATACAATGGACAACTCCTCCTGACTCTAATAAACTCTGTGTTTATGTTTTGTCGGTATCAAGCAGGGTTTATTTTATTATGGAACAATAAATACGGCTGAGCACCCAGCCATTTGTCAGTGTAATAAAGGACAGACGTAATTACAAGGTAGAGCTGACTGACCAAATAAAGTTAGAAAAACAAACAAACACGCATTCATATCTTCCTAGAGATCTTTGGTAGGTGTCAAGTCATGCCCCACTTATTTTGATGGAAGGGATAGATGGGTTGCTTCCAGAGTATGGCAGGAGGGACTGGTGCCAGTAACCGCGGCACTAAGGTCTTTATTGCTGCAGCAGGAGAGGCTCATGCGTCAGGCTGCTGAGGTTACAGCTTTGGCCTCATAGAAGAGCTGTTGCTTCCCAAGCAGTATTGTGTCTGTCTTCATGTCCAGTGCTTATCTCCATACACATTTATAACACTCATAACTTCCTGGAATTGTTTTTTTTTTAACACCTGATTCGTATGCTGCAGGATCTCCTCCTAGGCTGTAATCTAACCAGAAGTAAGAATGGTCATGATCCTGGGCTCAGGATTCAGCAGTTAAAACTCCCATTGATATTACAGTCGGATAATGCCCACCGTTTCCCCTGCCAAAACACATTACAATCCAGTGGCATAAGGAGAACGAAGTATTAGGTGTCCCTTGACCCTTTGAGGTGATAAGGGCCTAGAGCTATGTCAATGTCCCATCCAGTACGATCACCACAGAATCTCAAAGCACCTTCTGTATGGCAGGGAGACTCGTCAAGAAGAAAATAAATCTAGCTTTTCAAATGTTCTCTCTGCTTTTGAACCACCTTTGGAAAGCAATCGACATGCAATGTTGTCGTTACCTGGGGGATCACACAGACATCCCCGGGTACTCGTACAATACTTTATATCTTGAATATCTGATCAGATCAATATCTGACTTTGCACAGAACAATTTTTGCTGTTGGGTAGAAGTGGAGTTTGTCACAATGGCTGCGTGCGAGCCACAGTCTGCTCTGCCAGCAGAACAATTTCTTGTAACAAGCTTTATCTTTAAACCTGGCCTGCTGTTCCTTGTCATTGGACACCGCAATGAATTACTGCCTTCTCCGCTTCTCTCCCCTCGTGTGGGCAAGGGTGATGGCTGCTGAGCTGCTGTCGGCTCTTGCTTCTTGCTGCCTTTGTGGAGAACTCAGCGTGGGATGGGAGGTGGGGGGGACGCTGCTCACCTTTCCCCAGATGCAGCCATTTGGACACGGGGATATTGCAGAGCTGCGTTTCTGCTTGTGAGTGCGGAGCTTCCCCTTCCCCATCAGTTGTAGACGTCGCCTGGGTCCCAGGCAGTGACACTGAGCACCGGCCACCTTCGCATGCTCAGCTTAGTTCCAGTCACCATGAACTGGTTTTCAAGTTTCACATGAATCTCTTGTTTTCTAGGCTGGGAAGATGCTTGCCTTCATGCCAAATATTGCGCCTGTGGGTGGGTGAATGTCTGAGTGATGCACGCTCACTGTTCTTATTGCTTATTTAAACAATTTAATTAAGGTAGCAATTAAAACACTTCTCCCTGTTTACCTGCAGTGGCAAGGGGTGCCATTTCTGCTGGTTAGGGTGAACAGTACACAGTCGCTTCTCCTGTAACAGTAGGCAAATAAAAAGTGTGGTTGATTATGGTCTGAAAAGTTTTTCCCAATAAATTAATTTCCTTCACTTCATTAACTCTGACTGGCTACCAAGGGGGCACTGTGAACCCTTCTCTGTGGAATATATTTTAATTTTGCACTCATGGTCATGACAGGCAAATTTACCTCTCGGTCAGGAACCCGTGTAACAAGATAGTGGAAATAATATCTTTGGCTGAAATATGTTCAAAACAGGATCACTGTTAAGAAAACTCAAGTAATTCAGCGCTTGTTATTAAGGCAGCAAGAAGCTTAAACAAGATTTCAAATCTATATTTGACCTTTAATTTACCTCAGCAAGGCAGAGCTGAATTAGCATCATGCATCTAAACGGAGATTTTGATTTCCAGAATGATGTGTGAGCCTTGACACCATTCTCCAATTTCGCAAGCCGTGTTGTAGAAATGAGAAATGCCTTTTTTTTTTTTTTTGAGCCCCCCAGTCTGCCTGTTTGTGGAGTAAATGTTAATGACACATTTCCCCCTCTTTTATGGGCTTTTACTTGTGAGTGCTAGATCTGATCCCTTGCTCCATGGCTGTACTCACTTGGCATATAAATTAGGATTTATAACAGAGTTTAACTCTTCCGAATGATTGCTGGGTCAGAGGTGACTGCTGGTTTATGGTATGGTCTCAAGCACGGAATGTTGTGATGTTTTAGTCCTGGTAGGAGAGTTTATGATATGAGCTTCCTGTGGTAACACAGTTTTTAGGAGGAAAATAATTCTGTGCATCCTGGCGGCTCTAAGCAAGAAAAAGGGCTTTGCTGAGCAATATGTACGTGGCTGGCTTAAATCTTTGGTACCCCAATGAGGCCTTTTAAATACGTGACATTTGGAGGGGGGTTGGTCCCAGTGATGATGTGTGTATCCTACGGAGAGCATTGTTCATGCAGCTTGTTTGTTCTTCGGAGGCACTGGAGCAATCTTAGCAGTGGGAACTGCAATGAGGTGGAGAATAACCTTTTTCCTCTTTATTCATCGAGGTAGGCTAGTATTATTCCAGGCATAAAGCCTGCACAAATAAATGGGGTATAGCTCTGCCTCACCCCTCTGGTACACAGATCCGGGGGTTCACAAGAGGGGTTCCCTGCACTGGATTTCCTCTAACGCAGAAAAAAATAGGTTGTTCTGCAGGTCTGAAGTGCGTGGGACAAGACATTACAGGGGATCCTTGTATCCCCTAACATACTTGTGCCAGTCAGGAGAGTGAGTGAACACTCCTGTGGGTTTTAATTCTTTTTCTCCAACTTTTCTCTGTTGTAAAGTGGGGGGAGGGAGGTCTTTGTTGCGCTCCTGAAGCCAACTTGTGTCACAATCACATGCAAAGAAGACATTTGCAATTTTGAACTTGCACATGTGTGATTGCTCTTTGTTAACTTGCTTTTAGTTCTTTAGGTAGGGAGCCTCCAAAAAGTTTTCTTGACGTAGCAGGAGGTCCTTGCCAGAATGAGGGGATGGGGAGTGAATTTACTCTAACACATACTGGAAAAATCATGCCACTGCAAAGGTAATGAATGCACAGTCTTTTTGCCATTCTGAGCTGGGATTTCCAAAGCAGTTAAAGGCGTGAGTTATGTGCCTCACGGTGCTGGTTAGCTGGGCAGCTGACTCCTTTCAGTGTCTCTGAAAAGCCAAGCAATAATCTCCACACAATACACTAACTATGAAATATTTGGAGCGTGTTTCAGTCCCATCCTTCTGCCATGGCCACCTTTCCCTTTACTTTGACTTCCTTGTCCCTCTGTCATCTCCTTCTGCTCTTGTTCCTCATCTGCTCTTACTTACCTGTCAAGTTATTCTGTTTCATTTCTGGCCCTTTAAAGTTGGAGGAACTGGAACAATTCTTGTCCTGATGGTGGGCTTCAAACCACACCATTGATGGAAACCTCAGAGCAGGAGCATTCAAAGGGACCTTTCAGGACTGTAGTGCCCACTTGTCATTGCTAGGAGGAGGATTGAAGCATACGAATCAGCTTTTTTGATGCTGAAATCACAGCAGGACAGTGCATGGCTTATGTTCTTAAATGAAAATAAATTCTTGGTGATAACTTACCTGAAAAGACATTATGAGGGCTTTTTCCAGAATGGAGCGGTACTGGCAAGAGATTGCAGAATGAATTTTGCTTTTGTGTCTTACCTTATTCGCAATGTTTGTGAAAGGCGAATGTTTCACTGGCTGGAAAAGTGGCTGCGGTCACCGCAGCGGCAGGTCCCAGGGCATGTCTGGGTGCACGGGGAGTGGGTGGGCTCGGGGCAGTGCCAGCAGATTCCCCGGAATAGTCTCTCCAGGGCACGTGCCAAGCCAGGAGACGGTAGAGCTGGCTTGAATGCCCTAAGCGAGGAAAGAAATGTAATGCAGCTTGGTGCACGCATCAACACGCTTATTTTGGAGAGCTGATCTGTGATATTTATTTATTTTTTTGACCAGGGACAAGGAAATTGATACAAGGGAGCTAGAGGTGGCCTCTGCAGAGGGTTAATCATCAGAACTTAAGTGCAGAGTGCTGCTTCTGTCTTTGTAATTCTTCGGTTCAATTTGCCATCCTTGTGGTTCCTCTGAGCTTTTGTTTAAGAAGTCAGGAGGATGTGAATGTTTGTGTAGCAAAGCATAGAGAGGTTTTAAAAATGACTTGCACAGAGAAAATCCCTTAAATATCAGGAGCAGCAAACCCCACGAGGATGATCAGTTTTTTATGATTACTGTGGCTTATTTGGGTCAATGAAGAATGTCTGCTTTTATTCAGAGAAACTGTGACTGGGGCATAAAAAAACATTGCAAGGACTGTTAAGGGATTTTTAAGTTCCTTATGATATGTGAGGAACACCCAGGAGGCTCTCAGAACTTTTTTTATTATTCTAAAGTTGTTTTATATTGTGCTTGGTCTTTATATGGAACACCAGAACTGTCAATGCTTCAAGCTCTAATTAAGTCGAAGGCAGTTACTGGGCTCAGCAGAGGGAAATAGTACTTTACAGGTGGTCACATTAAATGATCCAGTGGCCCCCTTCTGGTCATAAAAATGTAGGATTTTTTTCCCATTATCCTCAAATGTAAAATATGCACTGAGCTCTTTGTTAGCCTTTAAATCAAGCTACAGAAGGTGCTGAAAGCAAACCCAGAGTTTTATACCAGATTATGAGAAGTACGAAGAGAATGAAACCAGGAAAAAAAGCAAGTCTAAAATAAGCCAGTGTTCCAGCACAGAGGAGCTAAATCAGTTCAATATACTGTCAGGCCTGGATATAATACAAAGCGTAGCAAACTGCTTTATGCGTTGCAGGGCCTCCTGCTTGCTGTACGGCCCTGGTGTTCTGCGTGACACCCTCAGGTAGGTCTGTACAAGGTGCCGTGAGAGCCTGGCAAACCCAGGAGGTCAGGAAACCTCCTCCACCACTGTGATGGCTCATTACCTCAGTTGTTCAACTCTTGCACGGTGTCACCAGCAAAACACTGTCCGTACAGCAGTGTGTTATGTGCCCAAGAGAGCGGGACTTGCCCTGCAGCTCATGTGGTTTGCCACGGTCCCCAGGGTGGCACGTGCCAGTGAGCCACAGGCACCGCATCCTAGAAACTGTCATCATGAGCATGTTCTCCTGGTAGGGACTACAGCAAAGTGCTCAGAGGATTGAGGACTTTGTCAAAAGCACTTAGGGCAGGAGCTTTATTGTTAGCTTTTATTAGATACAAGTGAGTGCAGGACTTGTTAGAGACAGTGGGAGTCAGCCAGGGGTTGGGGCCACTGCCGCACATTGAGGTGAGGAGTCTTATGGTTCATCCTACTCGTTGCGTCCACTTACACTCCATAAGTAATACAGGGCTTTGGTTTACAGGGCTGGCAATATAATGCCTTTTTCCGGGGTGTAGAGTCGCATTAGGTTGAAAGGCGAATGGCATTTTTGAGGAAGTATTTGGTAAAGGTGAGGTGTATTCATAGTGGTGAGCGTGTGGAGACTGTGGCTCTGTGAGGCTGAATGGCAAACATCACCGGGGTAATTTAAACCAAATATGATTTAGCAACAGCAACAACAAAAAGATCCGAAACTGCATACACCAGATTGTTGATAGCTCCCAGCTATAGCAAGGACTGACCAGATCTATCTCCCACCGTCCTGAATTGCGGCACCACTGTCCCTGGTCACTCACTCACATTTCCTGGGTTTTTCGGCCCCGTCAGTCTTTTGAAAAGCACATTTTTTCTTCTGTGCAGTTTATAGGTTGGGTAAGAAAATGTAATCCTCTTTTCTTATTACATCATTATTTTCTTGCAAGCTACAAGGTATGTCCAGACATGTATTTAATGAGCCAGGCAAACTGTTTTGCATGAACTGTGATGGCACCTTTGTGTCGGCCACTTACCCCGGTGGGACTTCAGTCCATGGTGGCACAGGATGGTTTCCCTCTGGACTTGCCTGCTATCACAAATGGCACAGCTGGCATTTCTGCTTGTACTGAGAGGTCAAAGACTTTGCTACTTTGAAGTAGCCACTGAAATAATGTCGACTGCTCTCCAGTGTGTGAGCAGAATGAGACTCCCGCAGTGATTCTGTCTGCAGACAGTGGGGACAGGTCACAGATGTTTGCAGCTGGATTGCTGTCTAGCTGTTACGGGTCCCTGGTGGTGTAGGTGGCAGAAGGTTGGCCTCTCGCAGTTGCTGTGATGGGTAATAATTTTGCCTTCTCCTCCCCCTTCTCCATCCAGTAATAACCTCTCCACTCAAGAGAGGCTCAAAAAACTGAAAGGCATCTTTAATTTACTGTTTAGAACCCTTTGCAGGCATTAGGTCTGCCCCTGTGTTGGGGTGTTTTGGCAGAGACTTCCCTTTAAATATAATGGCATTACCTTGAAGGCTCTGCACTGCCCTGATGAGAGACAGCACACAGATATTTCAGGCAGCTTTTAGAAAGTGGGAGGGGAGGCGGGAGGAGAAAATGCTTCACAATTGTTTGATGTGCTGATCAAAAGATAAACTAGAATCAAATTAAACCCCAAGGGTTTGTACAACCTTGCTTATGTTTTATGCAAACCCTCCTGTACCAAAGGAAATAAAACACCGTTGCCTTTCAAGGCAGATGGGGTGCAAATGATGAGCAATTTTTCCCTTTTTTATTCCACTACTTACGTTGTTGTTTTACAATTTCTCCTTACCTGTACCACTTCATTTCTGATCATTAGGAGTATGGATATGGTACCTGCTAGTCGCTGTACCACTTTGAGTCAGGAGCATGGGCTCTTTGGATAGTTTAAATTGGCATAGCTGTGGGTCTCTGTTCTGATTTACAGCACGTGAAGGTCTGGTTCATGGTATCCCGAATCCCGGGGACTGTGAGCTTTCCACTGTCTCTTGCTCATGCATGATGTGTGCTCAGAAATATGGCATGCCACTTAATAAAAACAACAGTCTTATACATATGTGTGTGTATATATATTATATATGTGCTCTCTTGTTCTGAAATATGTTTGACGCTCATGTAACCTGCTCTCTCCCTCCCAAAACTCAGTGCAAACAGGATTAGGTCAAGATCCAGGCAGGGGATTCCCCATCTCATTGCAACACCTGGATTTCACTGCGGTTTCCCCCGGTGTAAGAGATGATTGTATGAGAGAGATGACTCTTTCTGTGAAGTCTCAGTGCTGGAATGAGCCATGAAAAATCCTTCCTTTTCCTACCCCTGGACTTCTCAGCCTGTAGGGCATGTGTGTCTGATTGGCACGAGGCTGGGTTTGCATATCAACTTTGTGAATACTGCAGTGGAGACGACAAATTTTCCTCATCACTTCTCTTGCGCTGGCTGGAGAAATTGAGCCGTTTGTCTCTTGGCTTCTCATCAAAAGGCCAAAGGTGCAAAGCAGGACGGCAAGGAGACATTCGTTTTGTTCCCTGAAATGAAAGGGGAATTCAAGAAGCGGACTCTGTCAGAGACAGAAACAAAATCTCAAATATAGCCAGGTATTTTCTGAAATTAAACACCTCCCAAATGTTCTAGGTCACCTAAAATCACACAGGAAAGCCTGTAAGAAACAGATCATCACAGGTACGAACAAGCCCAAAAATATCTTAAAACAAAACGTGACGGTGCTGCTGGCAAACATGAGGCCTCTTGTAAAGCAAGAGAGCATCGTTCTTCCAGCCCAGAGCACAGCATGGTCCTCCCCTGTTCTCTGGTCTGTAGAAGCAATCCTGGGAACAGGGGATAGTCCTGAACTGTGAGACTGATCCTACCAGCAAGGGATTTTTGTTTTCTTTTCTTCTGACCCTACAGTTCTTGAGCAAGCAGAGCTCCCCAAAAAGTTGGTAGGTGCCGTATCTGCTGGCAGGATTGCATGTGTGAGCAAAGATGCTTGTTTGGCCTCAGCTGGACTAAAATCACCAGTGAAGTCTGCACAGAGCGTACAACAGTTTTCAGTGGTGACAACTACTGTCCTGTCCAGGCCCAGATTAATGGCCTGAGGGTGAGAGACTTCATCTCCATTCCCAGTCCCATGTTTGGCCCAGCAGTGTGTTTTGCAACAGCAAAGACCATTTTGGTGGGCATATTGGTGCTGGCTGCCCTTTGCTTACGTCTTGTTTGCTCTTTAGTTAAGTGTTTAGCTGTAGAAGTGAAACGAAGGAATACCTTGGCTTGTGCCAGGAGAGCCATATTGAATTTACAGGATGGTTTCTGTCTCAAGAGCTAGAATTCCTGTGAGCCTGCTCCTCTCATGTTTCCCAATAGCAGGAGTCAGTGTTTTCCTTGGACAAAGGACAATGTCAGTCACTGCTTTCAAATTTCTGGTTCTTTATCTTATCATGAAGTAGCGTGAGATGGTTTTATGAAGGTGGCTATTGCCATAACTACTATAATCATTTTACTTTCTTGGCTGTATTCCTGGCCTTTTGTCTTTTGGTAGCTGGCTAATGACATACTGAAAAAGCTGGTCGTGGTTGAATCCACAAAATGGCAGTAAAGTGAGTACATAGTTCTGAGGCACTGTCTCATTTTTCGTGATACCATGTTTATATCTTCTTTACTGCAGCCAGAATACCCTATGCTTGAGAATACAAGACCCAGGGCAAGCACAGAGGTACTCCTCCAGGACAAGCACGCTCTGCCAGCGGAGTGCGGCTGATATTCCCTGACACTTCGGTATCATCGGCTTTGCATCTGCTAAAGCTGCTGTGGCTGGGTGGGTGTGATGGACGTGAGAGGTTAAACACAGATTATGGTTTGTAACACGGTGCAGCAAACACTGGATGCAGGGGACAGCCCTCCCCTGTGCTTTTAATGCCGTTTCTTCCCCAGGCTGTGGTGCCGTGGGGACACGCAGAACTGCATTCTTGAGTATGGCACTTCCCTTCCAAGCATCTGAGTTTGTTGAGTGTATTTAAAAGAAAACATTACAGGAATGAAAAGTGATGAGAGATGCAAAGGACTGAAACTGCTCATGAACTGTCGACTTTAAACTGGTTTTTATCTTTAAATTGCATTTTTTTATCTTTTAAATTCTCACTGCCATGGCAATCTGTGTACAGACGGTGATAATATGGAAATGCTGACATTCACAGAACCTTTTTCTATCACAAAACTTCAGTATAAAGATGGAGTTTTGAGATTCTGGAGCAGGATACACTGCATTTTCCTGGCCTATGCAGATGGCACTTCTTTCTACATGACTGTCAGTTATAGCACGAGGACCCACAAAGAAAAACAGCCTGGTGGTTAAAGGGCAAATATGAGATGCGGGAGTTGTAGATACAGTTTCTGGCTCTGTTGCAGACTTGCATACACTTGGATGAGGCAGTACCCCTTCTGCACGGAGCTTCCTTCGCCTGCCCTTTTCCTGTCATGTCTGGTTAGGCTGTAAATTCTTTGGTATGTGGAAAGACCTTTTCCAGAGCTAGGAAAGCACGGCTGTATGTCCATACGAGCATCCAGCCGGAACCCGTATTAGTTTGATGGCTGCTGGCAGTAGTGAAATAATTGCTAATGAGGAGAGAGCACTTCCCCGCCTGCCTTCTCTCCCATAGACGCGCTTGGAGCAAGTCTTGCAGGGAGCAGGCAGTAGCCCAGCTCCTTCCAAACCATCTCTCATCTATCCCTCGTCTCTCCAATACATGCCCAGATGCAAGGAGGTCGAAAGCTCTTCCTTGGCAGCAGCATGGAGGAGACTTGCTCGGGATTAGCCCTTGTATGGATATCTGTGACAGCGGCAAATGATGCAGTGCCGTCTGTCTGCATCTGAGCAGCCCTTATACATACTCCTCTGCAATAAGGATAATTGACGGATGCTAGCTATTAGCAAATGAGGGCCAGTTGAATTGCTCTGGCTTACACCAGCCAATTCACTGTATCAGAACTACATCCATTAATAACAGGCTGTTGCTTTTCTTACTGTAATTGAAGGTTGGATTTGGGCCTCGTATCCAACCCAACTCACCTGACTATTCTTGACTATCCCTGTTATTAAAAAAAAATTAAAATCTTATCAATCCAGTTGATCCTTGAAACGAGTACAGGAATGAATTTTTAAAGCAACAGCAAACACACCCTGCTGATGGGGACAGATTTGCCTTATCCAGTGACTCTCTGCAGACCTTGTTTCTCAGCCAAGACACACACGTGGTGTCCACGAGGTCACCTGCTTATTCTCTGGAACAGGCAGGTTATTGATATGGATGAGAATTGTGCTCTTGTAGCCTTCAATAATCTGTCAGTTTACAGGACCGGAGCAGACAGGCGTAGGACAGGGAAGGCATGATGGAAGCCAGGGCCTGGGGGTCTGCTCACCAGTAATGAATAGAAAGAAGGCCACAGGATGGGAGTCCATGGCAGAGATCAGGCTTTTCTTGGGAGTAAGTTGGTTTTCTTTGTCCTGGGGTAGTGGTGTGCTAGGTGCAAAGGAAAGAGCGCTTGACAGGGAATCAAGCCTTGTTTGTAGAACTTAGTGTGCTTCATGCAGGAGAAGTAGGGCGCAGAAGTTGCCGAGGGCAACCATAGTCTTTCCTTTGGACTCTAAATTTTGACATTTTCCAACACAGTGTTTTATGTTTCGACTTATGTTAACCAATAGTTTCAAAATATAAAAAATCCACTTCTCAGATGCTGTTTTCCAAATGGTGAAGCTACAGTGGTTTCCAGTAAAGTATTTCATGGTCAGGAGTAATCACAATTATCTATAAGATGGTGTCCTCTTTTGAAGGGGTAAATACAGAACACAAGACCTGCAGTTTAGCAGGGATGTGTGTCCTTTCTGAACCGAGATGTGATACTAAGATATTGGTAGCTTGCAGTCCTTCAGAATGACATTGGCCGTACTGAAAGAAGAATGATAAATTCACAAGGGAAAGCAGTGTAACAAGGATGCAACTTCGGCATCAGTGTTTGTGATCTGTAGGATGTTCACCAATTTCAAGCTGGGCTGTCAGGATTGCAGGTTGCAAAAAGCAGCAGGATGTGGTGCTCATAGGGCTGAATGTAGGTTGGAAACATTTACCCTTCTATGGCCAAGCCTGTGCTACCAGAGTGCCTACTGCGTCTTCTCCGTCGTTGGGTTGTAATGTTGTTTGACAAGGATTTTTCCCTTGGAAGAACTAGGCTTTCTTGCACGTTCATGGAGATCATTTAGTGACACCAGTACTGGGACCCTGGTGGAGTTGAAACACCGTATGAGTAACAGCCCTTAAGTAACTGCCTAGATGCATTGCCGTATTGCAGGGAACTCTTCTGTGATTTCTTTTAAACAAAAGCAATTTGTAAGTTGCAGTGCATTGAAACAGTTGATCCTGAAGAACGTTTCGGCTCTGAAAAATGACTGTGCACAATAGATGTGTAGGTAGGCTGTATTAAGAGCCTGGCTTGCTGAGGTTACGGCCAAAATAAGCAAATGTTGCTGCTAACACACGGCATGTGTTGAGCCCACTGCAGCTGGGAGAGTTGAGCTGGTTTTGTTGCTTTTTTCTTGCATCTTCAGCAAAAGGTTTACCCAGTTCAAGTCAGGAAACGGTGCAACTGCACTGAGCCTGCTGAACCTTTTGTTTAATAATTAGTATATATTGGAGGTACTGGGGAGAAGAAGCCCCCTCCAACTGTCTCCCTGCATTCTCCAGATCCAGGCTGAATTTCCAGGGTGACCAGGTAGGGAAAGAACATAACTGTCAGCTGCGTGCATATATATATACATGCATACATATATATATACACATCTTCTCCCTCATCCCGCTCCAGTAATAAGGCTAAAACAACGGGACTTGGTGGGAAGGAGGCTTGGCCCCTAATTGCTTTTCAGCTGCTGCACATGCGAAGCAGAAATCACTGCAAGACAATAAACGTAAGGCTGCAAACGGCAGCATGTTGCAGGCAAAACAGCTGGTAAGGAAGGCAACGACAGAGATGTATTCAGCACGGATGAACTCTGTTCAATGCTTGGAAATTGGAGAATGCAAATGACAGCTTTCATGGTGCCGGGGGAGTGTTTGGGGACTGGGAATTCTGCAGGCAGGCTGTCTCACTCCTTGCCACTTGAGTGGTTTGGATGAAACATGAAGACACACAGGCTTAACTCCACAGCGTGCCTTTTCATCTGAATAGAGGCTGCGAGCTTGCTCTCGCCGTGGTCAGCAGGGGAGGCGAGGAGAGGCTGAAAGCAATGGGGAGGAGGATGAAGTGTTGGTTCTTGAACTTCTTTAGTTGCCATTGCAGTGAATTGAAAAGGTGTTTTGAAAAGGTTCCTGGCGGGTACGCTCAGGCATCGCATGCTGCTGGAAGGGAACTGCCAGGCACATTGTCTGAGCAGAATTTAATCTTGTCACTAACCCGGTGAAAAGAGGCACTGAGAAAAAGACGATGTGGGAGGCCATGCCTTTGGAAACAAGTGGCATGTTTGATCTGCAGTATCTGTCCTGGGTTGAATGCACAGGGTTGTGCCTAATCTTGCAAGCAAAGCAGTTCTAGCCCTGTTCAGAGCTTGGGCGGGAGGTGGAAAAAGAAATTCCAGATATTGTTGGCACATGACAAGGAGTCTTGGGGAGAGAACTAGACCGCAGAAATGAACTGAGTCAAAAGACTGCATTTTGGGTGCTGTGCTTTCTGCAGATTGAGGGGAGGTAGAAAAGGAGGTATATACTGCAGTATGAAGTGCTTTAGGTGGTTTAGACAGGACATTTTAGATACTTCTGTGCTCTTACTCTTGGATTGTTGAAGCTGCAAGTGTATTAAAAGTCCAGTTATTGACTTAAATGCTCTCTCTACATGTAAATTCCTTGCTTTATATAAAGCTGAAGCAAAGAACTGATAAAATATTTAGATACGCAGGGCAGCGTGTCACACACAAGAAACCCTGTCCAGTGGATATATGCTCTCAGAGCTGTTCCTCAAGATAAACCTAAGCAGCAAATAGCAAACTATCCCTTCTGCATCCTATTGCACATTTTCTCAAAAGGTAATTTAGAAGGAACTTTGAATACCTTTTACTGCTAATGGTAGATGCTATCTTAAAAACAACCTGAGCTCGGGAAACAGCCTGCAATTGTAATATGAAGCATACTGGTTTTATGACTGCCTAAACCAAGGCTGTTCTAGCTGAGAGCCATTGTACTGCGTGTGCACTCTCTCTGCAATGTGTAGTAATACCTACTGTAGCTTATGATTGCCTGTTGTATATTAAAATACTAAACAATAGCATAAAATTAATACCCAACATATCTGGACTTCACAGCTTTCCCTCCCATGCCATTCACACTCAATTAGGACCTTATGAAAAATCCTAGAGCATTATGTATGGGATTTCCTGTAAATTGTAGAATGGTTCAGGTTGGAAGGGACCTTCAAGATCATCTAGTTCCAACCCCCCTGCCATGGGCAGGGACACCTCCCACTAGACCAGGCTGCTCAAAGCCCCATCCAGCCTGGCCTTGAACACCTCCAGGGATGGGGCAGCCACAACTTCCCTGGGGAGCCTGGGCAAGTGTCTCACCACCCTCAGAGTGAAAAATTTCTTCCTGATATCTAATCTAGATCTACCCTCTTCTGGTTTGAAGCCATTACCCCTCGTCCTATTACTACATGCCCTTGTAAAAAGTCACTCTCCAGCTTTCCTGTAGGCCCCCTTGGGATACTGGAAGGCTGCTATAAGGTCTCCCCGGAGCCTTCTCTTCTCCAGGCTGAACAACCCCAGCTCTCTCAGCCTGTCCTCTTAGGAGAGGAGCTCCAGCCCTCTGATCATCTTCGTGGCCTCCTCTGGACCCACTCCAACATAAATCATAAATTTCTTCTTAAATCAGAAGACCTATTTCAGCTGAATTAAGGAAGTCAGGTAGAAAATGCCAGCGTCAGGGATGCTTTACGGGAAGACTGTTGCCCCCGATCCTCTTTGGTTATGCCTGTTTGCTCGCGTAGTGCACTTGCTCTGCCGTGAGAGCTGCGCTCGGGTCACTGGGGCCAGGCCCGGGGGTGCTTCTTGGCTCTGCGCACAGCGGTCAGGTACCAGAACGCACTGATGGATTTTGGCCCAGACAGCAGAGGCCCAAAGTGCTGAGGGTTTTTTATACCCCAAAGAATAGGGAGAATGTTGGTTGGAGGTGAGCCAGTGTATAAAAGTGAAGCCGCCAGGGCACAGTGCTTTCTCTTCCAGGGGGATAGCCGCCAAGTCTGTGCCAGAGGGCACTTGCAGGTGGCTCTGTGGCTTCACTGTCGGGCAGGGGCTGGCCCCGGGGCTGAGGAGGGCAGCAGGCTGGGTGCCGGGTTCTGGGGGAGCCAGCAGTGCTGGTCCTTCTGTGGCTGAGCTCTGCCCGCCCAGGCTGGCGTTGCTGCCGTGGCTGTCCTGCTGGCTCCACTGGACCAGGCTGCTCTCCAACCCCATCTCTCCCTCCTTCCCCTCCCTCACACTCCAGCATGGCAGACAAAGACAAGAGCGTCAGCCGCTCCTTGTCAGGAGGAGATCAAACACAGCCTTGTTACTGGGAGGTGGCATGCCGCTGAGCGCCGGTTGCTCGCTCGTCTCCCACACGCTGTCAGCAGCCCAGCAGATAAGAGGACAGGGAGATGCACTGCAGAGACCTGGCAGTTGGATGAGGAAAGTTTCAAGCTCGTCCAAATGACGCAGAAAAGCCACTGGGGCTTGCAGCATCCAACCAGGGTGGAATGGGGAGGGGGAGGGGAGGGAAGCATGCTGTAGGCTGGCTGGATTTGGCTCTGCATAGTGGGTGATGCCTTCCTTTGATCCCGCAGCCTGGCGTTCTCTCCCCCTGAGCAACCATAGCTGCTCGGCTCATCACCATGTGATTTGGGCACAGCAGCATCCTTATAAACCTACTACTGTCCTTAAAGACACCACTTAACTCCCTGGAGTTTTCAAAAAGGCTCTGTGTGGTGATTTCACTCACGTCTCGGAGCAACATCTGCCATTCTGAGTCAGTACAAACCCAAAGCCCTTGCTTACCCCGTAAGCTGTGGAACCCCTGCATGATGGAGCAGCTCCCAGCACTGGCTCTGTCCCCTCCACACAAGCCCCTCTGTGTGTTCTGGCTCGGAGGCAGCCCCCTTCACACTCAATGCAGATAGATTTTTACTTCATCTGAAGGACCTCAGTTTTGCTCTCTCAGCGTAGCCACTTGCTGCTGTGCTCTGATGTGAGGGAGGAAGGCAGTCCCTGCAGAGGACTCGAGTCTGCTGGGGTGTTGGAGGTGCAAAGTGGAGGCGTTGGCCAGGGAGAGCTGGGTGCTGGAGCCCCAGGTAAGCCGGCAGCTGCTGCGCTGCTTTGTGCCACTGCACGTGGCTCTCAGAGTCACGGGGTCCGGTTGCCCAGCCAGAGTGTTGGAAGCAGACCTGTCAGAAGCTCCGTGATGGCCTTCCTGCGTCCCCTCCCTGGGGATCACCTCCCTTTGTTTCGACCTTGTTGTGTGCGGCCTCTCATCCTCCTGTCCGCATCCCCAAGCGAACACCTCTGCTCTGCGGCGAAGGGAGGAGGGCAGCTGCTCAGGCAAGGGCTCTCCATGGGGCAGAGATGCTTCCCCTGCTGAGGCATCGCATCGTGAACTCGAGAGGCGACAGGGTTGGGAACCTGAGCCTCGCTCTGCTGTAGGGCCTGCAGCTGGCATGAAGGGCGACTTAGATATTCAGCATTTTTTTTCCCCCATGGGTACCTCATTATTCTCAATAGACAGAGAATTTTAAAAGAAATCCAGCTGGATTTGTAACATTGGAAGCATGGGGAAAAGGGTGCAGAAAAGGGCTGCTCCTGACTAGCTCTCTTTTTTCATCATTTACTACCAGATTTTCATAGTTACTTCCATTGCCTTAACTTGTTTAGTTTGCGGCATTGAGAGGCTCTGAATTTTGGAAGGCAAGTTTCAGCGCTTTTTGAAAACTGGGCCTCTTTAAGATACCTGAAGTTAGTCACTCAAAATAACAAAAAATTCTTGAAAATATTAATCAGATTATTTTAGTAAGTCAGCACAATGGCCAGAGTGGACAGGAAGATGTCCAGACTAAGGGCTTCCCTTATGAGTCACCTACCCTGACCTCAAGACACGCATGTTTGAGGACTGCCACGTTTCAGGGCCATTCAGCTGCTGGTTTGTAGCAGTAACTGCCTGGTGTCCTGAATCCAAACAACGCAAGTTTTCACAGATCCAGCCTCAGAGTCTTGAGCGTGGTCTGGAAGCGAGGGGACAGCAGCCGCTGCTTCACAGTGGGGCACATCCCTCCCACAGGAGGTGCAAGAAACTTTGGTCAAAGCGGAGAGGAGACAAGGTGGATCTTCCTGCAGTGTGTTCGCTGCCCAGCTCTATGGTGGCCTGGCCCTGGTGTGTGAATGCAAGCAAAGGTCTGTCAGGGTTCAGCTGTCGGGTATCGAGCCCACTTTAGCTGACAGTGAACCAAGTTTTACCTGTAGTACTGTGTCCAGCTCTGGAGCCTCCAGCATAAGAAGGAGATAGACCTGTTGGAGCTGGGTGCAGAGGAGGGCCAGGAAGATGATCGGAGGGCTGGAGCACCTCTGCTATGAGGACAGGCTGAGGGAGTTGGGGTTGTTCAGCCTGGAGAAGAGAAGGCTCCGGGGAGACCTTATAGCAGCCTTCCAGTATCCCAAGGGGGCCTACAGGAAAGCTGGAGAGTGACTTTTTACAAGGGCATGTAGTAATAGGACGAGGGGTAATGGCTTCAAACCAGAAGAGGGTAGATTTAGATTAGATATCAGGAAGAAATTTTTCGCTCTGAGGGTGGTGAGACACTTGCCCAGGCTCCCCAGGGAAGCTGTGGCTGCCCCATCCCTGGAGGTGTTCAAGGCCAGGCTGGATGGGGCTTTGAGCAGCCTGGTCTAGTGGGAGGTGTCCCTGCCCATGGCAGGGGGGTTGGAACTAGATGATCTTGAAGGTCCCTTCCAACCCGAACCATTCTGTGATTCTATGAAATTTGCAGTGACTGAAAAACACGAGGGATAAGCACATGAGCTCAAAAGGCTGAGCTCTGGAGCTAGGCTTGCATTTGGCGTTAGTCAGGCCCTGGGGGAAAAAATATCAGTGACCAGTGGGAGATATAAACACCAGATACCGCTTAATTTACTGGCACAGAGCTGCGAGGTCTGGGAGCTGAACCAAAAGCAAAACAGTGGCTGCACTGCTGGGAAAGACAAGAGTTATAAGCTCTTGTAAGGGCCTCCCACAATCTTACTTTCATCAGTTAGCGTAAAGAAAAAGTACAGCCTAGCTGACAGCAACCCTTTATGGCGCGGGAAACAAATAGTGATTGCAAACAGGACTGACAGACAGCCCAGAATTGTGCTTTCTAGGTCTCAATAGAGCTGTTAAGCAGCATCTGAAGGGCTTGAGCAAAGGTGATTAAAGAAGATGCTATCTCCCAACTCTAGCAGACTACAAAAGGTGTATTTTCCATGGCTAAATCCTGAAACAATTATGGCCTTAGAGCATAGTCAGGTTGTTTCTTATCTTTCTGATGGCCTGCTGGCAAAATCTGTTTTCTTAAACGAGGTTTGTAGTGTCTAATACTTCCAAAGAAAGATGGTATTGTGGCTTCTATGTGTGTGGTAGTGAGGATCGAAATAAACATAGTAGCAGGCATGGCTAAAACTGTGTAGGCTTATAATTAATACCACATTCCTCAGGGAAGTGGTATTTTCATTCTGCTTATGGAAAGACTTGTTGCTTGTTGTCAGGAGCGCCGTGGATTGTGCCTGCTCCCCATTCCCTGCGTCCCCTCCTCACAGGCAGATTTGACATTTGCATGTGAATTGCTGGGCTTGTTTCTACTAGGTTCACCAGCCCAGAGAAGAGGAAGTTCCTGCTCAAGGCTATGGCGATGTGCCCGCGTTGGTGCAGAAGTGTGTTGCATGTGGATGGGTGGGCGTGCTGACACCCAGCCCGGCGCAGCAGCAGGTGGCTGTGAATGAGCTGTTTCAGGGGACATGGTGGGTTTTTTGTGATCCTGGTCCTTGACCATCTTTTCCGGCCATTTTGCTGTGCACATCCAAGATGGACAAGGTGCCAAAGTCCTTTACCAGCGTAATTCATCTCTCCTGAGGAGATGGTGGTCTGCGGTTCGGTTGCCAGCAGGCAGCAGTACACTTCGCGGGCTTTCCCGAGCCTGCCTGGGGCTGCAGGTACGTAGCACTGCTGAGCTGATGTCTCCTGAGATAAACAGTGCCTTTGCATTGGTGATTTTGTGAAGATAAGCACAATTTATTATTACAAACCACTTCTTTCTGAGCCTCAGTGCAGCGTGCCCTTTCAGTAAGGCCACTCCATTAAATGTTTCTTTTTCTGAGATGCTGAGCTTTCTTAGGAGAAGTTTGTTTTCTTTTTAAAAGAAGCACCACGGGGGTGCCCATTCTGCCTTTCAGAGACAATGAATTCATGGCAGTGCAGCTGATGGGGTTTATTTCTTCCTGCTAAGCAAGCAACCTCAGAGTTGCATTCAGGTAGCTGAAGTTACTAGTGCGCCCTTGTCAAGCTTCTTATCTATGAGACAAGGAAAAAGGACAGATGATGGCAAAGAAATCTGAATGGATGGGGCCTGTAAGAAAGCTGGGGAGGGGCTGTTTGCAAGGGCATGTAGCGATAGGACGAGGGGCAATGGTTTAAACTAGAGCAGGGGAGGTTTAGATTAGACATTAGGAAGAAGTTCTTTACAATGAGGGTGGTGAGACACTGGCACAGGTTGCCCAGAGAGGTGGTGGAGGCCCCATCCCTGGAGACATTCAAGGCCAGGCTTGATGAGGCTCTGAGCAACCTGATCTAGTTGAAGATGTCCCTGCTTACTGCAGGGGGGTTGGACTAGATGGCCTTTAAAGGTCCCTTCCAACCCAACACATTCTATGATTCTATGATTCTATGATGAAGTCAGAGTGAAAAAAGGACGTGCACTAACTCCTTCTTAAGGCAAAGCCACCCCTTTGGCGTCAAATCTCAGCCCCAATGGGAGGGGAGAGGATTCCTGCTTGAAACGGAGCCACAACCCAGTGCCATGAGCAGAGCGAGGGGTCGTTTTGAGGGAGCTAAGGAAGCGAATGGAAAGGGGAGCTGGGGTTGGGTTCAGTGCTGGGTCACAGAGATGGAATAGGCAATGGCTCTTTGGACTCAGTCTTTCTGCTCACTGTGCTCAGGAGCATCCTGGGCTGGTACTTGCTGATACATTGGGAGTTTAGAGAAAAAATACCTGAATTTCTTTCCTGCTCTCCATTTGGTCAGATGAGTATCCGAGCATAGTAGAGACTTTTCCACAGACAACAGAGATCCATCAGAATTGGATTAGTGGTGTTGGGGGTTTTGGGGGCGAGGGGGAGTAAAGCATCCGAGGAAGAGGGAAGGAGTAGGATATTCCAAAATGACAACAGTCCTGAAAAGTACAGTGCTGCTGCTGCATTGCAGGCTGCTCCGTGTGGCTTCTCTGAATACAAATCAGCAATGAAAGTGGAATTTGCTAGGAATTAAAGGGGATAATGTGAGTAAGGGACACATTGAAAATTGCCCATTTTAGAGAGTGGTAAGGCTTTGAGATCGGTTTCCTGTCCTGAAACTGTGTTTTACTATTTTTGTTTTCATGCAAAGTCTTGGTAGCTTTGAACTGCCTCAGGAAGCATATGCTATCTTGTTCTTGTGATCATGGTGTGGTTTAACCTCGGCCGGCAGCTAGAACCATGCAGCTGCTCAGTCACTGCCCCCAGTTCAGATAGGGGAGAGAATCGGAAGAATAAAAGTGAGAAAAAAAACCCGTGGGTTGAGGTAGAGACAGTTTAATAAGTAAAGCAAAAGCCACACATGCAGGCAAAGCAAAACAAGGAATTCATTCATGCTTCCCATGGGCAGGCAGATGTTCAGCCATCCCCAGGAAAGCAGGGCTCCATCACACGTGATGGTTACTTGGGAAGACAAACGTCATAACTCTGAACATTCCCCCCTTCCTTCTTCTTCTCCCAGATTTATATACTGAGCATGATGTCATATGGTATGGAATAGCCCTTTGGTCAGCTGTCCAAGCTGTGTCTCCTCCCAACTTCTTGTGCGCCCCCGCAGTGTGTTCGCTGGCAGGGTGGTGTGAGGAGCAGAAAAGGCCTTGAGAGCTTAGCAACTAAAAACACCAGTGCGCTATCAAAAGTATTTCTCATCCGAAATCCAAAACGTAGCACTATGTAATATAGGCTGCTAATAAAAAAGTTAACTCTATCCCAACTGAAACCCTGACAGATCCTTGGATCCCTTTATTGAACTATCGCATTTCAGGCTGGAGAAAAAACAAACCCTAAAATCCATTTAGGGAGTCCACATCTTTTGTCAGGCAAAAGCATGGAATCGGAATACTTCCAGGACTTGTGAAGGAAGCTCATCTTTGCCAGTATCTTTAATTACAGAGTCTAAAAGGTCATAGCTAGGAACTAGTTGACCATTTGGCACAGAGTCCACCTTGGAGGAACTGTTGGTTCAGGCCCGTGGCATCTATAAAGCATCTTACTTTCAATGTGCTTCACTTCAGAAAAGCAGCACTTTGTTCAAGCTCCTGACATCAGAACAAATTGCTGTATAGTGGTTTTGATTAAAGTAATGGAGCAACAGGCTTTGCCTGTGTTTGGACAAACCTCTCTCTGCTGTTCAGAAAAGGGTTGATGGATATGAAAACTCTTCCCAATTTGGCTAACCCGCTGCTAAACACACGGGTAGGTTACAAGAGTTGAAAGTACTAGGGGTCCAGTCCCTCTGCCTTTAAAGTCAGCAGGAGTTTTCCGATCGACTTCAGCAGGAGCAGCTTCAGGCCTCAGGTGGGCAACAACCTGAAGTTACAAGTGCTTTGCATCACGTTGAAACGGAGCCAGGTTTCTAACAGCAGCTCCTCTGCAAGGAGATCTGATCCGCTCCCATTTGCTCCCCTTGTCAGATGCTGCCTCGGAAGTCAGTAGCTCAGTGTCTCTGCTGGCTTAAGGCAACTGCTGATCAAAGGGCAGGTTTTGTTATTTGTGCACCCTAATAAATATCTTATTAAGGCCAATGCAGAACTCTGTAAGTGGAGGGAGGAGCCGGTTGTCAGTGGAAGGTCATTCTGGGATAGAAGCAGGGATATTTCCTCCATGTCCATGGCAAGCCAGGTGATTGCCACGTGCTGTGAGGGAAGTGGAACTTTGAGGAAGTCAGAGATTTTGGCTCAAGAAGAGCTGTGGGGTTCAGAGTGTGGCTGCTGCACTGCCACTCCAGTATTGCTTGCTTACTCGGCACTAACGCTGGGAAGCACAGGATCGGAGTGGACAAAAAGGGGTCAAAGAAGAGGAAGAAGGAGATGGAGTGAGTGGACAGTCTGTGTCGGTGAGAAGAGCCTGGGAATGAACAGGAGAGATGACAGTCGATCTGCCGGTCAGCCAAGCGGTGTCCTCCCTGCAGTGATGCAGTATGGTCAACAGCTGATGAGCTGTACATGTGCGGGGATGTACAGAATTGCTGATTACAGGACACCAGTGATGTCCCTTTTTTAAATGTAATGGAGAAGTCTCATGGTCAAATTTCAGAGACAGGGACTGACAGATGGGTAGAAGACAGGGTTTATTAAAGGGTTAAGTGCCACGGGAGGGAAGGGCAGTCTGGAGTGCTGAGGAAGCAAGTCCTGCTCATAAAGGAGGGAAGAGGGAGAGGTGTCTGTTGCTGTCTTCCTGCTCCAGAGAGGCCGAGTGATGGACATCGCAAATCTCAGGGGGGCCCTCAGTAGGAATGGGATGAACATACTCTGCTGATGGTTGGAATTTGAAGTGGATCAAAAATAGACAGTGTGTGAAGCGTATTAATTAAAGGTTTTTCAGCTGTCACAAGGAATGAGGATGTAATTAAAGGTGCAGATCTTGTTGCACCCTCTTATTTCTGATGCTGGATAAGTATGCTTCACTGTCACTCTCGCATCCTGAGGAATGTGTTGTCCTGATTCCCAGATGAGGTGCAAGAACCTCGCTTACAGTCCCTACCAGTGCCTGACACCCCAGCCAGGGAGATGGACAGGTCATAACATCTTGAGAAATGGAGGATGAAGAAGTCCTCTGAGACCATGTGGTCTCAGCGAATACAGCAAATAAGAGTTGCTCAGTAGACTCCAGAGCTGTTTGCCCAGCCTGTTTCTAAGCATCCCCAGTGACAACACCTGTTCCTGTGAGATTTCCACGTGGATTTTCTCCGGTGCAGGTTTGCTGAGGCTCACCGTGACTGGCATCAAGCTGTGTAAGCACATATGGCAGGAGAGGAGCAGTCCCTCAGCAGTACCCTGGGGAAGCCTGAAGGCTGGAACATGATGTGCTTATAAACACCAAAACCAAGAGAACTGCGCGGTGTTTACTTCCATGGGTGCTCAGAGGAGCATATCCTTTCCAGTTTCCTACCAAATTGCTCAGTAAAGGCCACATAGTTAGCTGGTAGGAGGCAAGCAGCCTGCACACGGGTATGATGGCTCTGCAGAACGCAGTCATCTGCTCTGGGAGCCTTTGCTTCTCTGTGGGTACTTGGGTTTATGTCAGTAGCTCAGAAACAAGTCAAGAGGTAGGGAGGGCCAGGGGAAAGAATGCAGCAAGGCGTTGCTGAAAAACATATTGATCCTAGTGGTAGTCAGTGTCATTTACTTACTGGTCAAATTGGTATTAATTTTTTCCTAAGATCTTGCAAAAAGAGAAAGTGCTTTTGAATTACATTCATGATTTATGCTAATAGTGGCCAGAGTGCTGAATGTGTGGAGGCAGTGTATCGCATCTTTAAGAATGCCAAGAGCATTTCCCACTGGCTTATCTGAATCTGGGAGTGGAGTTGACTTGCAGACTTGCTAAAACTGCTTTCTGAATCTTGGGGATGATCCCTTCTTTCTTGCTGAGACAAGAAAGAAAAATTTGGTGACAGCATTATTGTGCTGTGATGCACAAAGAATGTGATAATTCAAGAGCAAAAGCATCTCGGTGAGCTCAGAGAACAGAGGCATCAAAAGGAGAGCTTGCCACGTTGACTGGGATCCTGCCTTGACACCTAGTTAAGTACCTGGGACCTGATTTATGGGATGGACTTTGAAGCACTACGGATTTTCCCAGGTAGGAATAACATACTCGGATACACAGCATTGGAACTAAATTCATGTTTTAAAAGTTGCATCTTTTATTGACTGGCCCGTGATGTCTTTTAAGGTGACTGCAGAAGTCAGAATGCTTACATTCAGGGGAACAGAGGTGAAGAAAAAATTGTGCAGTTTGCATTTAAACTGAATCTGCCCCTTCTTAGCAACATGCAAATGAAGAACACCCAATAACTAAAATGTCAAGAAAGTACCTTTTTCAAGTTCTAAATTCCTGAAATTGCAGAACTTTTCCTTCACCCACTTTATGCATTTAGCTGAGTGCTTAACGAATGGCAGTTTCTCTAAGATATTCCCTAATCATAACCGTACTCTGTGGAGACCACTTACAGCATCGTTATCGTCTCTTACTCTGTGAACATGTTATGTCAGGTTAATAATGGTTGCAGTGGGAAAGCCTGATCCAGCCCTCTGAAGCCAAGATCTTGCTAACATTCCTGTAAATGAGTGAAGGTACATGAGTAATGTTACTGAGTCCATTTGCCTCTTAATTTCTAACTACCACCTTGAAAAGCAGATTCAAGCGGTTTATCTAAGAATTCTGCTTTGTGCTTTTTTTAAGACGTGGCAGGAGTTCCGCTCCTCCCTGCAACATAAATACTGTGGTTGCTACAATTTGTAGTAGAGATAAGTACTTTCACTCTAAAAGGAGCGTTTTTCTTTTGTGGTTTTCACGAATCGTAGCGGTCAAGGTGGTGGTGTATCCAAGCTGTCCGAGGGGAAGCTCATTAGTGCTGGGGTGGGGAGCTCCAAGGAAGGCATGAACATTGTAAGATGTTAGAAGCTCAGAGATGGCCCAGTTTCCTGTATGCCAACATCAAGGTCCAGGAATACAAGGTTTGAAGCATGGCAGAGCTACATGGTGGCATCTGTTTCACTAGAAAATCAAATTGCCTGGATAAACTAGTCTGTTCTTTAAAAACCCATGTACCAAAGATACTGGTATGAACGCTCGGACCATTCACAGTGATCCAGTTCCAGACTGAGGGTTGTAAGTTTTCAAGCTCACAGTTTTACGCTGTTTTTTTCAAGCTGGCTAACTGTTCTGCTCTACTGCTCTGAGCCGGGACTGCACTTGAAGCAGTTGCCTTCTGATGTGTGCTGCTTGTGGCACGCAGTGACAGCCAGGCATCATGCCCAGAGACTGCTGTACCTTGCTAGCTGTGTGGTCCATATGTGTGAAAGTAAATCTCATCCATATCTGGGGACGCTGAATCTCTAGGATGCTTCAGCCAGAGCTAGTTGGAAAAGAGCAAATGTATTCTTCCAATGTTCTTACGAATGCCAGCAACAGTCTGTTTTTCTTGAGTGGTTGAAAATGTTGTGAAAGGCTCTTAATATTGTCTGGGATAAAATGTCCTATTGAGGTATTTCTCCTATCCCTTCCCCTTCCTCATGCTTCCTCTTTAGTGGTCCCAACCATGCCTGTGCACGTGCTGGAATGTGAGCCCTAATGGAAGAGTCAGGCAGGTGGGGAAGGAGCAGCAGGGTGAATGTAGGGCTTGGGGGCGAGTCCAGCAGAAAGTAATCTCTTATAATCCCTGGAAAATGTTATTTCAAAGAAAGATGTAAAGAAATCTAACAGCTCTATCCCACGAAATGTAAACCCATCTTTGGCACTAGATGAATATACAGGGTTTACTCTGGATGTAAAGGCCCCTTAATGCATAGCAATTAACACCATAGACAGCAATACTTATGAATACATCCAAGGAACAGTTGCGTTGTAATTGTTGTGGGAATCACAACTTCACATTCTTGGGACTTCTACATTTGAAAATCCCCACTAAATTGATATTTTTGGTCCCATTAATCACACAGAAATATGCACAGAAGCCAAACATCAAAGAACATGCAGAAGTGTGTTTTGTTTCTTTTATGAGTACTGCTACAGCCTCAGAAGTAAGAGGGGAATTGAAAGTGGGGAAAGAAAAAAATCCTTAAATGGTTTAAAAAAAACAATCCTTGCTCTAAAATTTCTACTGCCAAATTTCATCATGGGCTAATTCCTTGCAGCTGAGCTGCAAACCTCTATGAAAATAGGGGTTTACAGTGGAAACACGGACTAACTATAGCTATGCAGTCCCATGAATAATGATGCTCTAATTATGCCTTATGATCTACCAAGACCTGGTTTCTGCGTAGCTCGTGAGCTTTTGCTAGTTGCTGGGTTTGGGAGCAAGGTTTCTTTTTTCTTGACTGTGGTTTGCTTCCTTTTGTTCGTATTATGTTGGCACATACTTTTTGAAAAGCTTTTCTCTGAAGGGAGCCGGGCAGACAGCTATGATTAAGTATGAAATGATTGGGTGAGCTGTTTGTCAAAGTTATAAATAGGATACCACACAAACCCAACACTAATCTCACTGAAAGACAGATACTGGCAACATTTCTTAGTCATCTGTTGCTGACGCTCAGGGGAGAACAGCTACACTCCCATTAAGTTTTCAAACAGAAGTTGCCTAAAATAAATTTCTCTGGTAAAATTTTGGGCATATGCACTATGAGCCACGCTGAGATCTAGCAGGGCGTTGGAGTTTTAAATGTTCATCCCAGTTTAAACCTGGTCCTCTGGGTCACCCCTCTGTGCGGGGGTGAAATGTGATGGTGTGACTCTTGTGGAAATAGAAATCTTTTCACGAAACGCTTGTGGCAGGACCAGAGTGGTGCCCTCATCTCTTCATAACTCTGGATTAATTTTAAGGGTAGAAGAGGAGCTCCTTATGGATATTTGTTGCATCTTTGGGTTTACAGGCAACTTTCTGTAATCTGCTTTTGGAAGATGAGACGGAGGTATAAAAAGAAGAGCGGTGGCACAGTTTCACCTACGTGCTTCTGCAGCCAGACGTGAAAGGCAGCATATTGAATTCCTTCTGCTGCAGATCTCTCGTGTGCAGTGGCCAGAGGTTTCTGCAGACTCCAGCCTTGATGCTGGTACTCGCCCGTCCAAGTTTTACATCAGCTGCATCAGCTTTGTCGAACTGGAAGTCTGCAATTTCGTGTTCCCACAAGATGACCCTGTATTTGCTGCTTCCTTTCATGGTGGCTCAAATTGTAGGAAAGGGCTCCACAGTTGTTCAGCACTTGTGCTGCCGGCCAAAACTTGAGACAAATAAAGCAAAGCAATAGCTGAAGAAGAACCAAGCATTTCTGGGGCTGACAAAAGCTTCAAGTTGCAAAATGAAAAAGCCCACAGCAACCAGAACTTGCCCCTCCAATCCTGCACCTTCCCACACCCCTGCCAACACATACAGCAAAGAGTTTTAGAGAAGGTATAAGCACCCCTAATTTATGGCACAAGCCAACAACTCTGCGTAAGTGAAGTCTCTTAAATTTTTACAAAGATTTAAAAAAGGATGATCTTGAATTTGTGAGGTTCAGACAATTCATTACATGCATCTTTTTATTTTTAATTTTGAAAGGTGTATGCACATTTATGGAATTCAAGATTAATGAGCATCATTAAACCTAATTTCTTAAATTTTTAGGCATAGGCACTTTGTGAACTCTCAGAAGCAGATTCAGATCCAAGAACTTAGTTTGTTTAATAACTATTTAAAGCCAAGGCTTTTTGCAAACTCAGGAGTCATTTTCATTCTTACCAGCAGACAGAGTGATCGGGGGTTTTTAGTTCATTTGTTTTCCCTTGGGAGATTTTTGTTGCGAGAAGGCAAGATCCTTCTTGGACGCACACATCCTCCTGCAGGATGGGAATGATCTGCCCCCCCCAACACCCCGGTGCTACCAACAGTGTCCGTAGCTCTGCTCGGTGGGAGGAAGCAGTGTGAGGTCCTCGCTTGGGCGAGCCAGCAACCAGAAGTGTGACTCCTCAAGGTGGGCAGCCATGGTAGCCCACTTGTGCATCATGCCCATCCTCCTCCTCTGCTGCGGTACGTCCTGCTCATCACAGCATCCTGTGAGGGTGGCAGAGGGGTAAGAAATAGAGGGGAGCAGGAGCCTGGTGTTGAGCATGTGTCTGAAGCCTGGGAAGATGACTTTCATCATCTTCACGCCAGCTGCTTGAGCAGTGTTGCTGGGATTAGAAGGAAATGTTCTCTAAATGCTTCTTTCTCCATGAGAGGTGAATCCAGGTTTGTTCTTTGCAATGAAATGATTGGGGCTGGCTATGAGCATTCCCCGTTCTCAAGCAACAGTCTTACAGCCTTGCTGAAGCTTGTTAGTCTCTGTATCCCAAAATAACCTGAAGTGCAGTATCACCATTTTCTTTGCAGGGCTTCAACAGGGGAACTGGAGGAACCTTTTGTTTTTGACCAAACCTTCCTCACGTTCCTGTCATGTTTATATGAATTGTTGCCCCCAAAATTTTTTTTTTTTTAATGGAAAACAAAATCCATCACCCCTTAAAGCTTTTAGTGGAAACTGCATCTTTAATCTTCAGTTTACTATTGAGATTCCTTTTCCAGTCTGACCCTTCTGGCAGCAAGCTGCCAGGACATGGGGAAGGGCTGCCAGTTTCTCCAGTAGATATTTTTCTGCGAAGAAATTGAAAAAGGTTCTGCTTAATGAATTGCTTTGCCTCTTGTGTAATAACATATTTATTTTGTTATGAAGCCTCCAATGAAGCCGCATCTGATAAGAGTGATAGGTTTCCAGTTTGATCTTATTTTAGATAGCAGCAAACTGAGGATAAAAAGACTCTTTGTTCCAAGAAGGAGAAAAAAAAATAAAACACCAAAACATCTGGTGAGAAGCTGATGTGCTCAGGACAACTCTGAAAGAGGTTGATAGTGATGGATTACGACACACAACTTCAATACGTCCCCACAAGTGTTATGTGAAGAGACAAGATAATTCTTCCCTTGTCTAAGATTCTTTTTAAGTGTTTTCAGTTTTTCAGAGAAAGGGAAAGAGCATAACAGTGAACTCCCTGTGAGTTTCTCCATGATCCTTGCAACTGTTCTGGTCTGGACTGAAGGTTTCTTTCAAGATTGATTTATTTGGAAGGTGCTAATTGTGGACCATGTCCTGGCTCCCCTTTGAAGCCTTTCCAAATGGATCATCTCCTTTCCTGGAGCAGAGACCAGGAGCTCAGAAGCTGCCTAATGGTGGGGCCAGTGCCCAGAAGAGGATCTTGGGTTTTGGCATGTTGAGTCAGTTCTGCTAGATAGGAGGTCCCTCATTGCTTGTGGTACGTGTGGATTTGGCCCTCGTTCCTTCCTCTCTCAAACTGCTGAAAAAGATATTTTCTACTGCAAATTATAAAGCGATTCCTACTTTGTCTTTAAACACAGGCTTGGATCATTGCACCCTATGCTTATCCCTGCTGGATGTGCACAGCTTGGAGTCGGGGGGAGAGCCAGGCCCGTGTAGCTAAGGGCATGTCCAGGTCCGGAGTGAGAAAGTGGGGAGCAGAGTAATGGGAAGGGGTGCTCTGGAGCTGTGGGTTCGTTCAAAAAGACACTCCCCGAACCCAAAGGAGCAATGCTTGGGTGAAGTGCTTTTCTGCCATTCTTTTCAGTAAGAATCAAGTCTGTTGTCAGCATTTGTGACATTTTCTCTGTTCCTTTCCTTTGGGCAGTTTGCCACTGTAACATAACACAGATGACATTAGGATTTTCCAACTGCCATTTCTGAAGGCTGTCTTATTTACTCTGTACTTTAATATTTTTCCAGGACACGGAGGTGGCTCTTTCTCCTCTGTTAATGAACTTTTTTTGCCCATGTTTGCTTGCCTTATAAATTCCTCTGACATCAGGGTCTAGGATTAAACAAATTGATACCACACTTCCAGTGTGTGTGTGTGACACTGAGCTGACAGCCTTGGAGCCTGAAGTATTTCCACACAGGAACAGAGCAAATATAGAGGAAATTCCCGTTCAGCATCCCCTGCACCCTCCTGCCCAGCTCCCTGGGAGCCAGGCTCCGTAGGAAACGGGGCAGTCCCAAAACCCTCCCACCCATCAGCGGTTTTTTGCTCCAAGGATGCCAGTTGTGGTATTTCTCGGGAATACCTGTATCTCTGCACTGTGTCAGAGTTCCACAGTAATGCAATCACGGAGCAGTGCTAACCTGGTAGGGAGCCAGCTCCACACAGTAGCCAGATTAAGTCGTCTTATTTGGTTAGCAGTGTTTTGATAGTTTACTAAATCCTGGTAGGAATAAAAAGGTAAAGAGTGGAAAGAGCAAATCTCATGGATTATCTGGTCTTGGGTTTTCACTTCTGTTGGTATAATCCTGGTCTGAATGATGAGCTGTGGGAACAAGCATTTAATGTTTTCCTGTTGTCTCGTCTTAAATGCGTGCATTGCTTTAACAGGATAAGCATATTCTCTAGATATTTTTTCCAGTTTGCTGTTTTTATCACTGATGTGGAACGTAGCGCTTGTTTTCTTTATCTTCAACGGAAACATCCGTTCATTTCAGATAGCACAAGCTATTTGATCAGCCGTCAGATGGTAAGGCATTATACAAGCTGCTGACACAGGACAAATTCAGACCTGTGGCGTGCAGCTTGAAAAGACTTCATGCCCTTGTTTGCAGTCCCTTGAGACACACAGCTACTCCCTCAGCAGCAGCAAAGAGAAACAGGAGTCGGTTGTGCTGGAGCCAAATCCCTCTCGTCTTCCTGGGGCCGGGGGGCAGCAGCGATGTGCGTGGGGAGGCTGGTGCAGATGAAGCAGGCGAGAGACGGCGCTTGCCTCTTCCTCACAGTCCTCAGCGTGAGCTGCGACACTGCTCTGCGGTGGCCCTGGGCTGGCTGAGGTTAACCTGAGTCCTGCTACGTAGCACGCGCTGAGGTCCACGAGGGGTTCCTGCAGGGTGCTCTGGGGGAGCAGACGGCTTCTCTCTGGCTCTCCTCCCCCCAGTTGCTGTCAGGTCCCAGTTTGGCTCATCCCAGACATCCACAGAGTCCATAGCAGGGCCAGGCTCCCAGCTTCACCCTGCAACCTCCACTCCTTATCCTGAGAGCGCTTCTTGGTATGGAAGTGCAGGAAAATCGAGGCTTCACATGAGCACAACCCTTCTTCATGACCACTAGCCCATATTCTGCCCCTCATTTCTCAGCCAGCCCTTATCCCTGCCCCCTCCTGCACATCCTCATCCTGTGGTATCGCTAATATCAGGGAAGAGCATGGTTCAGTGCATTTTGATCAAAGTTTGAAGGTTTGCCTTACAATACTTAAAATTCAGGCCTGCTATGACTCCCCTGACATTATGTGCAAACCGAAGCCAAACAAGCTGGTACTCTTAATACATAATCAGAAAATAGAAGATATCGTATTTTGCCGACAGCTGACTGCAAATCAAAGAAACAGGCTGCACAGCGCTTAGCTAACACCTGCCTTTGCAATATGGGCACATTCCTGATTCGCACTCTCCTTAATAGAGCAGTCTGGTGGCCGGTTGAGTTTGATGTTAGCAGCTACTGTGAGAGACCAGCTGTACCCTGGGACACCGTACACAAACATTATGGGGCGTAGGTGTTTGGAAGTGGCTTCCCAGCTGGTGTTCCTCAGTGCATCTAGAAGGAGAAGGGCATGAAGAGCTCTTCCTGGGAGGGTCAGCCAGGACTGTCTCCTTGTCTAAATGTTTTTTGGGTACCCCCTAGGGGTTATCTGTGACAAGACTGGGTTTCAAGGTAGCATCGTGGTATACTAGTGCTACAGGCTGTGCTGTCAGTTGCTTATCAGCATGCGCCAAATCATGTTCTCTTTAAAGATACGTATTTCAAGAGAGATGGGGACAGGAACACCTGAAGCAGGAAAAGCTGGGAGGCATAAGGAAAGGGATTTACTTTCATTGCACTACCTGCACTACCAGATGTATTTTTAACATCTGTACCACCTCCAGGCTCATTTTACATCAGCTGCAGACACTTTGACATGGTTAAAAAAAAAAAGAAGAAAAAAAAAAAAAGCCATGGTCTGAATTAGCCTGTTTTGTCCTCTGTTCCTGGCTGTGATGCTCATTAGCCTGGATGGGATTTAGGTGTGAGGAGGGAGAGGCCAGCAGCCGGCAGTGCCTACCAGGGACAGTAGGAGAGGACGGGAGCTCCTCGGCTGCCAGGTGCTCTCATGCTCAGTGGCAGTACCTGGCCAGTGGCTGCGTCCTGGCGTCCCTGCCGTGTGTGGCAGGGGGAGCTCTGCAGCATGGGGCTTCAGCAAGCCTGATGGCCTGAGACATGTCCACCCAGAAACCCCTAAGGAGGGGATTTGGGCTGTAGGCGTCCTGGTGTGGGGCACTGGACTGGGTCAGTTTTGGTCTAGGAGCATGAGATGAGGTTTTGGAGATGAGCAGTTTGGAGAGCGAGTGGGAGGAGGGTTACAAATGTGAGGGAAGAATCCTGACGGATTTATCACAGCCTGAAATAAATTAACCTCTGGGAATTATTTTGTAATAATTTGCATTTAGATACTCTGACATCCAAATAACCCCAAACCTTCTGCAAACATTGTAATGAATTCAATCTCCAGTGTCCTGTGAGAGGGATAGAAATAGCACTATTTACATGGTTAAAGGAGCCAAGGACTCTTCTCTCAGTATTGTATTTTACATGCCTGGGACTGCCCTTCTCTGGTTTTCGTGGCCAGGGAGTCTCACGGTGGGGTGACACACAGCAGCAGTGAATAGCTACAGCATTTTTCTGATCTCGGTGAGCTGAAATCCTGACGCCCCGGGGTGTTACACCACACGCCATGGGTTGCACTGGCTACTGGCACAGCCCACGGCCGAGGGGAGCCTGCGTGGGCCAGGGCCGGGAGGCCAGGAGCTCACGGGGGAAGAAGCAGGGAGCTGAGCCCCGTCTCAGCTCGTGTCAGTGGTGGCTATGGACAGGGCTATTCCCTCTGCGGGAACCCTGCCACAAAACAGCCTGGCTCCCTCCCTGAGGGGAAAGTGGTCAAGTGATTTAATATTCAGCACTCTCAAACGCAGTAATGAATTTGATAGCCAAAATCATCTGCTAACCCAGCTGGCTGAAAGGGTATTTGAAGGACGATCCAAGCCCGTAGCCAGGCAGCGTGATATTTTCTTGTCATCAGCCTCCTGCCTATTCCTTTCCACTCCGGGGCAGTTAATCATAAATGAGATATTTGTTCAATGCTTTTTTCATGCATGCTCTGCCCTGTCTCCATTTCCAAGAGACTGTGAAGTCGGTGGGTTACATCCCACCCCGATTTCGGCAGCCTGGGCAGGAGAGACGGCTCTTCCAGGGAGACCCAGATTGAACCATGCAAAATTTGGCTGCCAAAGGCTTGGGCAAGCCGATAGTTTTCTGATGGGAAGCCAAGCATCCCAAAGCGCATCTTCTCTTACTTACAAACGTGTCTTAAATCCAGAGTGCTTAGGGAGGCGCAGGGATGGTATTAGCTGAGCCATCGGGTGCACCGTGGGCACCTCCGCGTTGTGCTGCAGGAGTTGCAGGTCAAGGGCTGGGGAGAGACGGCTGGGTTTCAATTACAGATTCATAGGCGATAGTGTAATTCTCTTCGGGCATGTCTGAGAGCTGGCCCGAGTCCCCATGAGCGTATCCGTTACCTTCAAGAAGGTTTGGAGCAGCCCTCTGCTTGCTGCTGGGTTGGGTTCTGCTTTGCAGAAACCAGGGGCTGGAGCACGCGCTGTGGAATGGGCGGTTGACAGCGTGTCAGGGGTGTGCGAAGGGAAACGTCTCTGCTGCTGCAGTGGAGAGGGGAACATACACTGTATCTTGCAGCTTTACTTGTCATAAAATGCCTCTATCTCTCTGTAGATATCTGCAGATAGTCTCCTGCCAGGTGAACCTGGAGATATTTATAGTGCAGCTTCAGCAACGTTAGCGGCAAGTTAGCAAACAAATGAACTTTGAAATATAAGGAGAGGAAAAATGCGGTCTAGAGTGCATTTATTTTGGAGTCAATAAAAAAAGGTTAAAAAATAATAGGGAACATTTCCAGGGTGGGTCAAGTTAAAAAGCAAAGAAAGCAAAGCATTTTCATAGTGCTGTAAGACTGTTTTGTGTGCACTGAGTTCGAATTACAAAGACAAATGATAAAAACTTTGCTTCCCGCTGAGATAAAGTGCTGTGGTGTTGAGTACCACACAAATGCCTGCAGAAAGCGAAGATAAATGTTGCTTCAAAAGGGATTGAAACTGCTCTGAGCTCAAGCATTAAAAAAATTCTATATCCGATTCGCAACGTTGTTTAAAATTAAGCAATTTTAGCTTTCTTGCTTTTTTCCCCCCATCTCTTCCCACCCTGTTCCGCAGTGCCGGCTGGCCGGAGGCTGTTTGGAGCTCTACTGGCAGAGGGAGGTGTTGGATGGAGGCCATCCTGCTGGAATGCTCCCTCTGCTTTGCCCAGGGTGGGAGCATGCAGGGTTTTTGTCTGGTCATGTCACATTTTAATTAGCGCGCCTCACACTTCTGCTGCTCCTCACCGTTGGTCGGGGAGCTCGGATGCAGCACAGGGCTCTTCCTTCCCCTCCATCTTCCGCCTGGGGGCAGGCTCTGTTCTTCCCCAGAGGCCATCCCCACGCTTTTCCCCTTTCTTTGGTTTCTACAGCCTGTGCGGGTCGGTTCCCACTGCTTTATCTTGGTTTACAGGTTGGTTACCGCTGCTTTATCTTGGTTTACTGAAACAGGGGATTTGTGAAGGGTTGTTCATGGCCTAGGCAGAACCTGCAGGCCCTGGTGGGTAACGGTGGATGGAGAAGTGGTGGGACTGCTCATGCTCTTAGGTGCTATCAAATGCAAGGGCTCGCAGGACCTCGTCTACAAAACTTACCAGTGACTGAGCCGGTGGTGGTAAAGGCAGTCTTTGGGAACCGTTGTGATCCTTTGGAATCCATTTACGTGGCCAGGCAGTCCAACCCAGGTGTCCTGAGGGCACCAAGGGTGGCGTGGAAGGATGGATACTGCAGCAGAACAGCTGTCAGCAAAACTTCGATCCTCGTCAGAAATCATGTGGCAGCAGAAATCACATGGAAGAGGCTGGACAAGAAGAAAGTTTTTAATTTGCCATGACAGGAAACAAAGCTGTGTCTTGTCAAAAAAATTATAGCTCTGCCTGTCTGTCACATGTCATCAATCCTCACCATTGCTTTCTGGTACAAATGCAGCTTTGCAGAAATGAGCTTAGGGAATGAGCTACAACGATCTAGTTTATGAAGGAAGGAAAGGTTTAGGCAAGCCCCGTGACTTAAATTGCATTTGGTATGGCGAGCATTGAGCCACGTGATGTTTATATTTGACTCTGAGTTTTTATATTGAGGCAAGTTGCTGCTATTGCTGTTGCTTTGATGGCATGGCACGGTGGTCCCTGGGCACTCATGGGGACTGGGATGTTCCTCTCAGCCGGGAGTAAGACACAAGCCTGATGATGGGAGTTACTCTCCTATGAAAGGTGGTGACCAGCAGTTCCCATCACATAGGCGGGAAGGCTGCTCTGTCGGTGCAAATGACACAATAACCCATTTTTCAAGGGCAGGCTCACCCCAGCACCCTGCAGAGGTTGCTCCAGAGGCGTCTGTGAGCAGGGACACAAGGACCAGCAAAATGCAAACTCATCCTGAATGGCTTCTGCCTAAAATACATCAACTGCAGAGCACGCCTGTCAAAATTGCTCTTAGTGAGGCTGCTAATGGCGTGGCATTCACAAGGGTAGGACACATGCCCAGTTTCAAAGACCCTTTACCCAAAGGCACCCATTTGCTCTACACTGGAAATAGTGAAGGACTTTAATCGGGAACTGTAGAGGACTGTGCAGATTCAGGATTTGAAGCTGTTGAGACATACAAGATAAAACACAATTTTAAATATATGTTTCAGCTCAACTATGAAGTTAAGACAGCAGTCCTGTAAAACTGCCAGCAAAATCCTTGGCAATCCCAATCAAATTATGTTAAGCACGGTAACTTCATTTTAATTGGTTTATCTCCATGTGTGCTTGGAACAAGGGTTTTTTTATTCTTAACAAAAAAAAATATCCCTGATGTTTAAGTTCATTCAAATGAATTCTTCTTGCTGGGTAAGGAAAAACACAGGGTGTGTTTGCAGGTGGATGTGCCTTTGTTTGTAAGGACTCATAAAAACTTAAGCAATTATTTTGAAAATGTTGCTGACTCTGCCTATGCAAACGCTTGCTGCTCCACAGTATAAAGGGATTGCAGAGGGCAGGAGGAGCTCTCATACTGAAGAATTTTTCACTTTGACTGCCGAGTCCTCTTACCTTTCCTGTCCTTCCCTATAGCAAAGGGTGTATTCGATCAGTGATTGTCATAGCAACCCTTTTTTGAGTGATCGTCTCTTGCTGGGAGAGACATTTTTCATTGAAAAAATAGTAAATGGGCAGATTTCAAAATGTGTGGAGGGGAATTAGTCACCCAAATTCCACTGGCATTCAGCACGTCTCTGTCTTTTGAAAACTTCTCACTAGTCTCACCTCTCTGGCTATGGAAATGCCTTCTCAGGAATGTTTGTTTTGGGAGGTTGGCTGGGGACAGTGGGGAGTGCATTGGAGTCGGGTTTTTTTCTTGACGAAGTAGTTTCAAACAGTTCTTCTAATATACATGTTAAGTCGAATGAGGATGACTAATATGTCATTTAATCAGAGACTTCCATGTCTTCTGGGATTCTAGGCAGAGATGAATTCTAGGGCAGACTTTGAGCAGAAAACACTTGTATTTCCCTTCTCCTTGTCCCCTGTATGAACTTTTATCTCCTTCACTTTTCCTTCCCTCATGGTCAGCAGTGAGAAAATTGGTACCTGTATTCACACCAACCACTACACTAATGCAGGATAACTCAAATTAGAGGGTAAACATGTACAGCCTGGTGCAGATCCAGGTTACTAAGGAGACGGAATATTTTTATGTGAGGTGGTTTGGGGTGAAGTCCTTCGATTTCCAGACCTGGCCATTCAACAACATTTTCTCTCATTTTAGGGGAGCACCTGCGAATCTGCCCGCAAGGCTATACCTGCTGCACCAGCGAGATGGAGGAGAACTTTGCAAACAAAAGCCGAAGTGAATTTGAAGCCATGATGAAAGAGGCTGGTCGCTCTGTGCAGACGACCCTAACAGCGCAGTACAGGAGCTTTGACAGTAAGTAAACCTGCTTGGTTCAACCCCTGCTCAGGATCCAGTCACTGCTTAACTTTCCAAGCACTGTTCGAGCCGGGGATGCGTGTTCAACAGGCCTTCCTCTGCATCTTGCTCAATAGTTGCATGAAATGTTGGCCTTCAATAGGAATTGTACCTCTGGCAGTGTTTTTTGCAAGACCAAGTCATTTTGAGAAGTCCATTTCAGCGTAGCCATTGCAGGAGGCCAGCAGGCACTTGTACCAACAAATTGTGTACCTTGGCACCGACACAGCTTTTACAAGCATGGCGTAATCGGGTCTTACCACAGCAGCATAAGATTTGAGGTAGTGATGTAAAACTTAGCCCGACGCCTTGAGCTGTAAGTTGAAGAATACGGTAAAGGTGACTGGATAGCCCTCGGTAGATGGGTTTAAGGAGGGATGGATTTTTCTTGTCTTTTCCATATAGATTGCAAATGAAAAGGAGATTAGTTCACATTAGATGTTTATAACGTTCAGCTTTATACAAACATCAGAAAGTGTTGCGTTTTCTAAGTACTAAGACTGTGAAGGTCTTGGAGACTGTGGCACGTAAGATGTTGTGGACAAACATACTCTCCAAAATACAGTACCCCTCCTAATGTGCTAAGCGAAGGCAGAGGATGGCTCTCTTACTTTTATTGTTCCCTGAAGAATCCATTTTGCAGTGCACAGTAAGCCTCAAGGTCTGAAGGCCACTGGAAATAAATGGTTTATTGACAAAATTGAGATGACCTATGATTCAGAAAGTGTATCCATTATCAGATTTTGAAGAAGGTCAGACACTTAGAATCATGGTCCTCCTAACTTTATCAACAGTCATCATATGGAGTTATCGTGAAAAGAATAGGAGTTGGGGAAAGAAGCTATAATAGCCAGAAAGGTGGAAATGGAAATCTCAAGCAGTAAATAATAGATCTAAAGAAATAAGCCTGACCTTCAGGGAGCCGATAACCAAGATTAAGTGCTTTACAATGAATAGAAAGAAAAGGCAGTGCAACTCTGCAAAATGCATTGTAACTGTGTGGCCAGGGTTGACCAGAGCGAAGGCATTCCTTTAAAAGTTCAAAATTAATTGATTTTCAGCTGCCTTAAAAGGTGATAATCAGGCTTTTCAAAAGAGTCTTACAATGCTGGTTGCTCAGACCAATGTCTGAATGGGACCTGACGTAGCTGATGCTGAGAGCACTCGCTGACCTCTGAAATCCAGCCCCTCGCAGGGGTTACTGCAGAACAACTGCCGACCTTGCACCCTCTCCCTCCATTGCCTGTCGCAGCGTTGGCTAGTAGATCTGCGCTTTACTTCTGACACAGACACTTGAAAGAACATAGCTCTGCAGCTAGCATATAAGAGAGTGCAAAATTTGATGGAAGCTTTGAGCATTATATTGACGAGCAGAAATTGCCTAGTGAACAACAGGTTTAGTATGAGTGTGATGTTTTGGTGGATTAATAATAATAGCAGCAATGAGAATAATAGTAAGCAAACCCAAGCATATGGAAGGGGGATGCCTGTGTTGAGATGACAATTAGAGCTGCAAGGAATTTCCTTTTTGGCTTTTTGGTTGTTTTTTTTTCTGTTGTTCCCCGGCACTTTACAAAAATAGAACTTTATTTCTGTGGTGCGTGCCCAAGTTTCTTTTAAGCATCAAACAAAGTAAGTGTTCAATAAGCCAAGTATTACTTTAACAGACGATAATGCACAGATCATTGGTGTTTTGCAGTGGGAATAACCTCACTTGAGCCCACAAGGCCAAGAAGATGTCTCCTACTCCCATTATACATTTTTAGTTTGCTTCACTACCCTTGCAATCAATATAGAGTTTATAATTTATGCAAGACATGATTTAAAAGAAAAATTCGTCGCATTGTGTCTGAGTTTCAAGCATGACTTACCTATAAGTGATATTATTTTTTCTTTAAGTACTGCATAGATGATTTAAAATTGAGGGAGATCTGCTGGGGGGGCAATGGAATCACCTCAGCTCCTGAAACAATGCCGTAGAAACCACCCTATCTTCCAGCTAATGTCATTAATCTCACAGTTAAGAAGATGTTTTGCAGGTAGTGCTGGTTAGAGCTGCTCAATAGAAGAATTTTTTAATGTCAGGTTGATGAGTTCTAGCCTTTCTGGCACTGGATGCCTGGTTTTGTTGGATTTCCTCAGTTTAGAATGCAGGTTTTGGGTTGCAGAGGTATCAATGCACAGCTTGTCTTCATATTGATGGTTTCGTTTGGCTTTAGGAAGACGTAGTGGAGGAGGCTCCACTGGATGGGGATGTCCAACCCTTTCTCCTAGTATTTGCAGCCTGGAGATCAGATTATTCATATATTCTCTGCTAGCAGGTGTGGCACATTGAATTTTAGGCCTGGAGCTGTCTTTTTTAGATTCATCCCAGCAAATCTGGCTTCTGTAATCTCACCGCTGATCATGGCAATAGTCTCTACTTGTAAATTGCCCTGAAGCTCCTGGTAGAAAATAGCAAGGCTACAGCAATCTGCCTCTGAAGTAAAATTCTCCATGCTAGTGTTCAATAGTTTGCTTTGGAGAATAATTCATCCTTGCAGGTTGTGGTCTGTAAAGTCCTAAATTGTCAGAGCGCCTCTATTCTGAGCTACAGCTTTGTCCCATCGCAAGGAATTATAATCTGTTGTTTCAGTCTCACCTGGCTGCTTTTGGGGAAAATATATTGTGGGTAAGAGCGGAGTGTCTTTTATCACATACAAAGTATTTTTAGAGAAAATATACATATAAAATACAGATGACATACAATAGGTATAGCCGTATATTCAAAAGTTATATATGTGGAATAGGATCCTATGGTTTGAGAGCTCTCTCCACATAGCAGAGGACACATGCCTTCTGGGATGCCCTTCCTCCAGGATCTGCCAGGGCTAAATTTAAATTTGAACAGCCTACAGTACTGCTTAGCTGCTCACTGGGGCATTTGTTGGTTTGCTTTAATTTACTGTAGTTAGCAGGATTTAGGGGCATCAGATTCGATCTACGCTCGTGCTCATTGGCTTGCTGCTAACCTTTTAGCTGAAAAGGTAGTATTTTGCTCTACAGCCCATTGGTTTTAATTTAAAAAAGAAAAAAAAAAAAAGACCATGACTGATGGGAGCATATGCTTTTGATAAGTCAGTGTTAGGAAGGATGTTGAGGTCAGAGTGGCAGTATTTCATTAGCAGGATTATACGCACAAATTCTTTGTTAATTCTGATGTCCCAGGGCTCTTGGTCAGGCGAGGGGGATGTAGTTACCGGGGTGGACAGCTTGTGGCAGGGACCTGCTGGAGGCTGGAAAATTGTACATACCCCATACTTTAAAAGAAAAACATGAATAATAAATGTGGAAACAAGTCAGGGAGTCTGGGAGGGAGCTGGGACAGTCTCTGTTGAGACTGGTACTAAATATTGTTTTAACGACACTGCTAACATTGTATGTGCCTCGGAGATTTTAATTGCAGAATGTGCTTGTTTTCAAACTGATATCACCTTGGTGGATGGGAAATTTTCAGTATCTGTTGTTATAAAATGAAATACTTCGAGAAGGAACTTTGTTCAAGCAGATGGTTTCAGGAAAGCGATGAGAGCTGCCTGCTGCCCCCTCTGCCGGCTGCAGAACGGGAGTCAGCCACTAAAGTGCTTTGGTTCTTGAATTGTGCTGAGAGCAAGTTATAAACATCGGGCAGCTTTGGGGAGGATTCCTTGGGAAAATGAGCTTTTTTTTTTTGCGTATCACACAACTGTACATCAGTGTTGCACAAAGTCATGGGACTTTCGAGCTTCTGTCCTTCCCAGTGAAACTTGTGCCTCCATAATGTGTTACAGAGATGAGCCTGGAGAAAGCTCTGGACCATGCAGGAAGGGCTGGAGGAGTGATTGGAGATGCCTGGATGGAGTGGTTGTGTCCGGAGCTGGCACAGCTGGGGATGGCAGCATGGGATGGGGCTGCTGGGCTGGCAGAGGGTGCAGACAGAGGGAGCTCGGAGTGACAGCGCGGGGCTGCAAGCGGCAAGGAACAAGGCTGTTTTTCTAGTCTTGATGAAAGCTCACTTGTTGAGAGGCTAATCCTTGTCTGTCCCTCTCTTTTCTCCCTTTTCCCCCACTTAAATCACTTTTTAATAGTACCGCAATGTTGTGCCAATCTTTCCTTCCCAATCATTTTGGTACACTTAGCAAGCGCTCCCTGTGTGACTGCTGACCTTTAGCTGGGAGCCAGGAAATCTGTCCTTTCAGAATTGTTTCATGTTTTCAGGAAATATCAACAAGCCGAACCAAAAATCGCAGCTTTTATTCCCCACTGCACAGGCTAAAAAGCTATTTGTAGCTCTCATAAATTCTGGGATTTTTAAGCTGTGGCAATCAACTGCAGATTAAAAAGTATATGTTTTGTAGGTCGCTGCTCATTGGAAAGATGATGTCATGTAAAATCTTTCATAATGTCCAATGTTGGTAGCTGGAAATCGCATATGCTGAAACACAGACCGTGCAGATGATTAACATTATTCAAGAGTTAGTTTTAGACAGTTACATATTTCTTATGAAGTTGAATCATTGTTTTAAATGTTACAAGGTGGGGAATGTCCTAGGAGCTGTTACACACTGATGGTTAAAATTTTAGAGATTTCTAAAGGCCTCATTTAAAATTCAGCCAAATGTGTCATTGTCAGAGGAACTGACTTATTTAACCTACAGTACCCAGGGTTTCGTCCCCTAAAAGGACAGTTTGAGGAGAACAGGATATATACAATATAGTTATTTACATGATCAGGAGGCTGTGGACTAAGCCCAGCAGGCAAAGCTCTGTCTTACCTTACAAAATCCATACCTGTATCTGAATTTTGCAAGCGTTTTTCTCAGTTGATGGTAACACGAACCAAGCCCTGTCAGTCTGAAATTTTAAGGTATCCAAATTGGGTGGCCCACGCACCAAAAGATGTGTTCTTCTTGTCCCAAAGCCATTCTGAGAGGTGTGGGACTACTCTGTGCAGAAAATGATTGAGACAAGACCAAAGCAGTGAATGGCTGGGCCATGGGGACTGCAGTGCCTGTGCCAACACAATCACACCACACTTCCAGCGTCCTGCTGCCACCGCTCGCGGCTGTGGCTGTTCCGTGGAGGCATCGCGTGATTTGGGTTTGGTGAGATGCTGTCTAAAACATACCGTGTTTGTGTAGAAACAGGAAAGAAGTTTTCCAGGGGCTGGTTATGCCTCAAAATATGGAAATGCTGTTGTGTTTTGAAATAAATTCCTTTGTTTCAAAGGTTGTGGAAGGGAGCACTTCTGGAGTCAGCAGTGTCCCTCTGGCATCTACCCTGTGCTGGTCGACCTGGCTGCCTCCCACCGCCCCTGGCATCGGCACCGGCTGCTCCTTGGAGCCAAGCCTTTCGGTTTGGACTTTAAATATATTGCTTTTGATCCAGAAGCCCCTAATTATCCAGGGACGCTCTTTTTTGTGGTAACTCCCCACACTGGGGCTCTGCCCCTGAAATTGTGGTGTGTGGCCTCACTTGGTGGCCTTGGCCATAGGCTCAGCTCTGTGGGATAGCGCTGGCCATCCTCGGGCAGACGGGAGGCGGCAGCAGGTACCAGCACCCCGTGGGGCAGCAGGCTCCGTCATCCCTCCAGGGACATGGTGGGGACACAGGGCTGACCTCCACGGCTCACCTGATGTTTGCCTTTCCAAACATCAGTCTTGCATTGGCCTTCTGCTGGTCTCATAACTGAACATCTAATACCAAGCAGTGCCTGTTTCCAAATGGAAAAGCATAAACTGACCGAAAATATTTCAACCCTCCAGCAAAAAGTTTGTAGGGTCAGGGAAACTGAGGAGTGAGGAATTAAGAAGAGGAAGGTCTTTGAGATAAGCAGGAAGCTTAACAATCTTTGTGAAAATTATGACTTTTCCTAGTGAGATGACAAGGAAACAGGAGGAAAAGAAACCCAGGAGTCAATCGTTTTGGCTAAATCAGTGTTCATCACCTGCACTGTATTTCTCTGACAGGCCAGGGGTACCCTGTTTGGCAAAACTGTGCTACTCGAAGCACTGTTAATTGTTTTGTGCCCCCTCCTGCATGGCACTTGGGCAGCGTCATTCAGAAGACCAGTTATTCCCCAGCTTTGCCTCTGGGTCATGTTATCAAAAGTACTTGTAAGAGGAGCTATCAAAGATGATTCTGATTAGGGTTGATTTGGGAAGAGGGAGAATGTCCTTTAACCTGGAAATAAAAAAGCAGGGTCCCCAGGCAGATCCAGGATGGAGAAACAAATAAGGGTGTTCCTTTGGAGGCCTCCTTAGGAGGAAGGCAGAAGCACCACACACTCGCCTCCTTCCTTCTTTCCCCCAAGGAACCACCTTAAGAAAACCCCAGCACGAGGCAGGGCTGATGCTAGTACGGCCGTCGCTCCCCCACAATCATGCTCCGCAGAAAGAAGATACTTTCATGTGTGGTGCTGAGCATCTCATTTGGTATTTATGGTTTCCTGGAATGGGGTGCGGCGTCTAGTGAGGCGCATTCCTGGGCTCGGCAAGATTAATCCTGACAGGTAGCTGCCTCGGGGAAGCAAACGCTTAGGCTCACCTGTAACAGCTCCAGCACCTGGAGTTTTTTCTCCCCTTCCAGCCACTTCTCTTCACATTTAATCTGCAAGGCTCTGTTGTGTGCTGCAGGGTATATTGCAATGTACGTGCAGCATTTTGTTTAACAGATGGCATAGGCACAATATTCTCTTTTATAGAAAGAAAAGAGAGTAAAATGAGGCAGTGGCTGGGGTGAGCGCACTGCACTGGGGTGCCTTCTGCAAGGGCTTGCACACCCCGAAGACATGAGCTGCTTCATCCCTGCAGAAGTCAGATTAGGTAGAAAAGGTAGATCAGGCATCTCGGTTTCAGCAGCTGTCACTGTGTTTTGTCACACACTCAAAATAAGCTGCCTGTGAGTGCTCAGAGAACAGTGAAATGTGCATCTGCTTGGGGACATAAAAGAAAGCACCTGCTCTTCCAAGATACTGGATGACACAGGCATATTTTGCAAGAAATTAGTGATGTCCAGATAGTCATTTCAGAAGAAAGTGTCGGCAGAGTTTGTTTTGACGTTCAGGAATCAATGCACAAATCTCTTTCTTTGAAAACCTCTTGATTCCACAGAGTAAGCAGCTGAGCTTTTATTACAAGTGCTGGATGTGGCCTCCAGTGACTGCAGAAGCATTACACCCAGATGGCCGGATGGAGGTCAGAGCAGCAAAACCAGAGACGAACAGTAGAGGTTATTCTGCATGGTTCTCCTGCAGAGCCTGTGTCTCAAGCCAGTTTACACTCAGCCATCTTCCAGCTAGTTTACTGGTTTCCACAGGAAGCAGTTGTCACCCGTCAGCTCTCTGATGCTCAGTGTTTCTCATAAGAGGAAAATACTAGGATTTCCTGGGCTGCTGTTCTTGCAAAGAAATGTAGGTGCTCTGAATCAACTCTTGAGCTGGTAATTCCCCCCCAGCTTGGCATTTGCCAAGAATCACGTCTCTGTGCCTAGCTAGGTGCTGTGGTAATTTGGGAGCATCAAGGGCTCCAGAGGCAAGGTGCTGTCCCTGCTTACAGATCAGACACAATAAGCTTGAAACTACGCTACTGAAATATGTGGCATGTCCTGACATAGGAGGCTGTGTTATTTTGAGTACTTCAAGATGTCTGTTCTCATTGGAGATGATAGAAGTACTTTGTTCTCTCTCAGCAGAAATGCTCACAGCAAACTGTTGATTCTGCTTTATTAGCTATTGGCATGGAAGTAGCGCATCCATAGAGCCAAGAAGCTTCTTGTTACTGTAGTGCACTGCAGGGCATCCTCCCTGTCTGAGACTCAACCTATGGTCCAAGGCCTTTGTTTAAAAACAAAAAACAACTAAAACCCTAGGTTTGGCTGAGCGGAGTATGGAGGGAAGAGATGAGTGGAAGGTCATACAGTAGGTTTGTGCTAGAGGTGGGAACCAAGCCCAAGTCCTTTGGCTTTGGGCAAGGCGCAGGAGTACCAGAAGTCCCTGTAGTCCATAAAATGCAGTGATCTTCTTCTGGTAAAACAACAAAATACATCATGTCGTCCCATGTCTTGCAGGCGTTTATCAACCGAGACCTTTTGAAGCGTTCGTTCTCACTGACCCCCACCGCAGGGGGAACAGGCACTGGCTCTAAATGCTCCTTGGGTCATTGGTACGAGTGGGTTTTTGTGTAATGCCCCTTCCAAAGGGGAAGTAATGATCAAAACCATGAGGGAGGTCTGCAAACAACTTGTATAAATGAGGGCAAGGATATAACAGAGTTTTTTTGGCGTCTGGTAACCTGTGTGATTAGAGTAGTTGAGCTGAGTAGTGTCCTGGGTTGAGCGACACAGGACTAATTTCTCTTCTAATGCTGGGGAAAAGTCCCCTTTTGGAAGACTCTAGTGTCTGAATCTGTGAAAATATTTACTTTATAGCCAGCTAGGCTATGTGGGATTGAAGGTCTCAATGTTTTCAAGCCTTTCCGGGTGCACAGATGAGGAGGAGCGAGGCCTGGGCATTTGACCCCGGCTGGCCAAGAGGATTATTTCATGCCATGAACATCACATTCTATATAAATTAGGAAATTTGCTGTGTAGTTTCTCTCTCCCTTGATGGCGGCAGTCCAGAGAAACTCCTTGCCCTGGTGCCGGACCCCTGAGCCGTTCCCTTCCTCCCGAAGCCGCAGCACTCGCAGTGTCTGACATTTACTGTCCACTGCTGGGAGTCCACAGCTTCCTGCTAATATAATTGGCTGAGTATAATTCTTGTGTATCTTATATTGGTATCAGGATTAATACTGGTTCTTCAGTATTATTGTTAATTATTTAGTCTTATCCTATTAAATCTATTTATATTTCAACACCTGTGTTTCCTTGCTTTCCCCGATTCCCCTTTCCGGGTGGGGAGGGGTCATCGGGTGATAGAATAATTGTCTAAATGACAATAAATTGTTACGGGTTTTCTCAAACCATGACATGTAGCATGAGTATCAGTGGTACCAATGGGAGCTCAAAGGTGCTCTGTGCCTATGAGAACTAGGCTGAGAACTGATCTACAGGGAGAGTCAAAGATAATCCCTCTTTGGGGTGGAAAGAGGATGAGTGCCTTCACTGACAAACATTGCACCCTTATATTTGCCATGGCTGCTTGAGGATGCTTCACTTCTCCCCCCTATACATGAGATAAATAAATTCTCATTTAATTTCCTCCCTTCAGATCAACACAGCTTCTTGAATTTAAGAGCACAGTTCACAGGGTGTAGTATGTGCAGTGCTTTTTCCAGTACCTCACTTCTTCCCTTCCAGGCTGTGCAGGGTATTTTGATTCTATTTCTTGTATTTTCTGAAATTAGCCAGGTTAGAGGGAAAGAAAACCCTCATTTTACCCAGCAGTTTGTAGATACTTCTGAAGAAACTGGGTAGTGTTAAGTCATTCTCGTTAAACCTGCAGATTTGGCCAAGACACCAATGAGCTGGGTTTGTTTCGCTGTGAAGAGAAATAGAAATTAGAAAACCGAGCACTCATGGGACCTGATTCTGCAAAATGTGAGTCCAGCATCAGGTGCTTTGAGTTGGTGGAGCCAGGGGTAGGATACACTATTATTTTGCTTCAGCAACATTGCCTTCTTTAGGAGAGGACATGTAAAAATGGTAGTTTTGTCGGGGGCCTGTAAAGATTTCTCTTTAGAAATACTCCTCTTAATCCACTGCTATCCCAGCAGGATCAGTCCTTTCCAGAAAGTTGCTCCACATGCTCAGAGATGATTCCTGCTGACCAAGGGGGTAGCATCAGCACACACTTCACCCAAAGGCCAATGTGAAAGCAGCCCGTGTAGGAACCTGGATAGGAAAACAATGAGAGTGCATTCATTAGTGGAAAAAAGACATAAGGATTCAGTTTTTCCCTCTGAAGCACCTTTTTATCGATTACCTAGCTTTATTTTTGCATGTAGTGCTGGAACTGTTGTCTCCATTTGTTGTAGCTACATCTCCAAGAGGGATACGTACATTTCCACGTTGATCGCTACACCTGCTGCTTAAAACAACAACCGTAACCTCTTTCCCCGGCTCAACCTGCGAGAGCTGCCAAATGATAGTCTGAAACAAAATTAAACAAAATAGGAAAAATTATCATAAAGAGAGCCATGAAAACTGCTTGGATTTTCATTCTTACAAAAAGAATGAGGGCTGTGATTTTTTCCAAAGCAGTACAGTCAAAAGCAGTCAAGAAACTCGGTGGCTTGGCAGTGTTGATTAAGGGAGGGATTCAAATATGTAGAAAGATATATATGTGTATGTACGTATGCAGAAAGATGTGCGTGCATTTCTGTTGAAATGGGACAAGCCCCAATTTCAGGAATAAATAAAATAAAATAAATAAAATGAGGATCAGCTTCACTGTGAATACTGGGGGCTTCAATCTTTTGGTTTTCCTTTCCAGTAGTGAGCTGCTGCTGAGCATCCCAGTGGTGGCCATCTCTGCTCTGCAGTTTCCCAAGCTGCATGGCAATGATAAAAATAAATACGCAAACCCAACAGCCCCAACCTCCCTCCCCGAAAGCCCGAGACGGCTGCAAGCTGGGGATCAGACTGTCAGTTAATCAAGGCTCGGGGAAATAATGTTTGTTACAATTTAAGATTAGCATTGAGTCTGGATTCAGCTTTTAACACACTGGAGATAATTGAGCAGCTTCCTACAGCCTCAGCAGTGTAACGATTCACTTATAAAATGCAACCTCTGTTTTAATGCTGCTAAAAATGAATAAATTGGTCCTCAAGGACTAATGAATGCCAATAAAAGTATTGCAGGCAGCATGTAGTAAACTTGTCGTGGGGAAAATGGCTGGAATTTACTTTCCTGAGAGCAGGATTTCGTCTCTCGTCTGGTGTGCCCGTCTGTGCCTGCGGCTCTGCTCCTGGCCGTAGGAAAAGCAGGGGCTTAGGTGGAAATATCCAAGAATAATATATAGCCATCATTTGTTTGCTTTGTGCTTTATTCGTAACATCTGAGGGCAGAAGTAGAGCATCCTGTTTGTCTTGGTTCACTGTAAATCAAACGCTTGTCTCTATCTTTGCTCTCCAAATTTGGCTCCCAATTAATAACGGTAGAGAGGTAGTGTTCTTCCTCCTCCAACACTCACCACTTTGGCTGGCATCGAGAGCCCCAGAGCACTGGCTGGTGCTCCTCCTTCACACTTTTGAGGGAATAGGAAGGCTACACAGCTGTCTGTACCCATGACAAAACCAGCCAGTATTTTAAATGTCGGGCATGCATTTGCTGCAGCTCAGAGAAATCACAGCTACTTCAAACCTGAGTTTGGTCCGGCTTGAGGAGCTCTGTGAAAGGAATGTAACTGTTCTTGTTTCTGCAGGATTTGGCATCCTCTGCTTTTTTGTTTTTAGTCAGGTTGGAGAGGACACGGTTGAGCTGAGCCGGGTGAGCTTTCCTCTCGTCCCTGCAGGTCGCGGTGAAGCCCAGCCCGGTAGAGCGTGCACCTTCAGAAACACTGGATATTTTCATGTTTGCGTAGTCCATCACGAAAAAGCAAGGAGGTGAAAGACTAGAACTGAGATTTCTTGTGCAGTATTAATTTGTGCCTCCCTCTCTGGCACAAATATACTATTCGTATTCTCTCTCTAATGATGTGATCCTAGACCATTTTTTTTCCTCACAGGCCCTTTGCCTCTCGCAGGGCATATGATAGATGACATCTGCTGAATCATCACCAATCCGTTGTGTAGCATGGTGCATTATTTACTGTACAGCAGCCAAAGCCTGCGCTCAGTACATAATTATTAATTTCCTCATAGGCTAATTAAAGATTGTATCATAATGCACGCACAACAGGGAGCTGAATTAAGGTTTTGCCAACAATTTTTTTCCTTTCCCTGAGTATGGTGATGTTTGGCTTTGCAATTAAAAGAGGAGACTTGACCGTATTCGTTACAAATATAACGTAAGGCCCCACTTATGTTAGGCATCTTTTCAGTCTGCTCATCAGAAATTTGCATGAAGTATGATTAGTTAAATGAAATCTTTAAGGACCTCTTTATTTGATTGCCCCTTTTTTTGTTGTTGTCTAAAAGGCAGAAAATTGCATATTTAGGCAGGAAAAGCTTTAGAGAGGGGTGATCTTTTTATTATATGTTTCTTCAGTTTTTGGCACAGAGTGGTTCAGAGCTTCCAGCGCTATAATAACAATTATAATAAACGTGCATTGCCAGTGAAATTGTATTTTTGTACTTCAAACTTCACAGGTGAACTGATACAGACTCAAACTGTTACCTAAGAAAGGCAAAAAAAGGCTTTTCTTTGTTTTTGCCTTTAAACTGTGACAAGCATTTCTGCTGGAGAAGGAACAAGTGCTTTTTTTGCATTTTTAAAGTTAATGCACAGTCTTCAGTTGATTAGCAGAGGTCCTACATAGGATGGCTGTTTCATTACCAAGAGTTTAAGTGAGCTATAAATATATTTTATGCCCTTGTACGAGTTCAGAGTACCATGAAATATAATTAAAAGATTCTGGGCACTGCAGGCATAGGAGCAACATAGGAAATAAACGTTTGACCTTTCTTACCTTTGGTCACCAGTAAGCAATTGCTCTCTATGCTTCCTGCCTACATTACTTACTGTTTTGGCTTAAATACAAGAGGAAAATGCCCACTGAGAATGCTGAATGAACATTCACGATTCAATAGTTCTTCGCTCTGGATCTTTCTCTTCTCTGGAAGGTGCATCAGAAAATGCCAAGCTATTAAGAAACTAACAATTACCTTTAATTATGCGGGCCAACTTCGGCTACGGAGGAAAGAGAGAGTGATTTGGAGTCTATTGTTATCTCCTCTTATTTCTGAAAACAAAACAAGAAATGCTAATCGAGACATTTTATACAGCTGAAGCACAGTGTGTCTGAAGCAGTTCTGTTTTATTCCTAGCCAAGGAAAACACCATACATGTATCGCACCGGCATAGGATCCGCCTGTGGATTAACAGCCCTGAAGATTTACTGGGAAGCTGAGTCACTGAAGAGCCTTTTCTGTAAAACCGAGCCAAGTTTTGACACTGAATAAGTTTATGTAACTGGCTTAGGACATGGCCCAGTGATTTTCAGGTTTGCACTGGGGAATAAAGCTGTGACAGACTGTATCATTCTGAAAGAAACCCAGAAAATTAAATACACAGTAACAAATATAAAATTTTATCTCTTGGGGCCAAAGAAAATAGAACAAGCCCTTGTCTGCTGTGTGTAGAGCAGGGAAAGAAGCCATTGGTCAGCGGAGCTAACGGAAATGAGTTTACAGGATGCGATTATCTGTTATTTGAGTCTGTAGTTACTGAGCTGAGAGCCTGTAGGGCTCACAGCCCTCTCCTTACGGTAGCTGCACACCACGGTTCTCTCTTAAGCTCTTTGGGGCTGTTTCTTCCCTCGTTCTGTGTGCTGGTGGGGCTGTGTGTGCTGCCCCCCAGCTGGGACCTCTTTGATCAGCGATGCTGAGATCAGTCATGCTCCTGGAGGAGCTGGAAGTGTCCACGGCAGCACTTGGGGACACTTTTGCCAGAGGGGTCTGTGGCAGAGGGTCAATGGGCACCTGGCTCGTGCATCTCCAAAGGGAAAGGAGGAGGTAACAAAAGCACAAAATGGGAAATGCTTGCTTGCTGTAAACCTGCTCATCACTGCCCAGATAACAGCTGCCTCGGGGTGAACGGAGGGTGGAATGTGAGTCATCCCAAGAAATCTTCTCATCAAACCCAACTGCTGAGTGAACAGAAACAGCAGAAATACAGCCGTGGGAATAAATGTCTCTCTTAGACCAGGGGTAAGCATTGTGGCGAGACTTGTTAAAGAAGGGATACGTGTAAGGCCATGAAGTGACTGCGGTGCCGGAGGGCAGCGATCCTGATAGACGCTGCTCTTGTTTCTGCTGGTGGGGCGCAGGGATGGGGAGGAAGCTCATGCCTCATCCTGCACTGAATGGCATGGCCAGGCATCCCTCTTGGGGGATCTTTGACTTCTCCCTGCAACAGGCAGACATTAGCACCACCAAAAAAAGGCTGTTGAAGCAAACTGGCCTGTCCTTGCAGCAACTCTTTCCCCAGGATCTCTGCTCTTCGTTCCTAAATGAGTAGACACACTCCTAGTCCCATGGCCCTTCTTATAGAATCATAGAATGCGTTGGGTCAGAAGGGACCTCTAAAGGCCATCTAGTCCAACCCCCCTGCAGTAAGCAGGGACATCTTTAACTAGATCACGTTGCTCAGAGCCTCATCAAGCCTGGCCTTGAATGTCTCCAGGGATGGGGCCTCCACCACCTCTCTGGGCAAAGATAGAAATATAAAGTGTAAAGCCGCCCTTTCCATTTAAATAAACGTGACACAGGGCAAGGATCTGATGCAGAGGCTGTTGAAATTGCTGGAGGGGCGCTTCCACAGCCGTTGAAGTGGACATTGCCTGGATAAGGTGAAAAACCACCCTGAGACTGAGGTGTGAAGAAGCTGGAAAGGCTGAGTTTTAACAGGCTGTCCCTCCTGGGCATCACGGCTGAGGATTTTGCTGCTTTGCATGCTCAGCATTTGCAGATCTGAAGGATTCTCTGTTGATGGGGACTCTGCTTTGAAGATGGGGGTAGCTTAACACCGGGAGAATATATAACCAACCTGTAGCCAGGAAGGCTTGCACACCCTCCGTTCAGGCTCTTTAGAGGCAGATTCCTGAGCACACGGGAGGGAGATGCTGGCAGACGGTGGTCAGGAGGAAACAGCCTGATCAGCAGCAGTCGTGCTTGGACATCTGGGGGATAGATTGGGGTATATCAGCAAATACAAAAAGAAGATATTTCTTGCAAACGTAAAAAGCACATTTAAAGGAATTAGGAGTGATATACAGAACTCTGTCAGCAGGCACAGTTTAGGTTTGGTCTTTTTCCATTAAAAAAAAAGTACGATGATTAATTTTCATTAAAAGGGCTAAAAAGATTGGAATCTGTGCTCTCGTAAAACTCCCAGGTCTCTATTGTGCAATAGATTTCAAAAGGACCGGCATTTGAGATAGCAGGCGATATCTGTGCAAGCCACAAACCGCAATACGAATAAAATGCTTCCCTGCCAGAGCCGAGTGATGGGTCGCAGCATGTTGACTGAGCACTTTCATCACGGTAATTGGACTGTTTGATATTTGTTGTGTTCTGCACCAGAAGCTTCCCAAGCAGCCACCAACAGCACATTTAAATTTTCTCAGGTCTCCCCTGCAGTCATAGCGCTACAGTAAATCTTGCTAATTATTTCACTAGAGTTTTGTCCTCTTTGTGTGTAAACCCAGACATTTATCTGTAGAGTTGCAGATTTAGGGTATTTCGTGTCAGTGTTAAACTGGAAATAGACTACATTTTCTCCATACTTCCAGAGATTCACAATGAACTGAAACAATTTGGATCCTGAAATCGGATACTGGAAGTTCTTTTTCTTATGGTAATAGAAATTCACTCTGTCAAGCTAAGCTGATAAAATACTTACATTTCAGATTGCTGCAAACAGGCAATTTGGGCAAGGAAGCAGTCGTGCTTTGAAGTCCTATTAGGAACAAAATTATTTTTCAACACTGTCAAATTAGCAAAACTAATATCCAAGGAACAATTTGTAATTTCTTATTTACAAGAATTGCTGATCTGATGAACAAGACCTGTGTTAATGCTCTGAGGACTTACCATCGTGACCATGCTGGCATGTCAACGTCTTAGACAAAGCGAAGAATGCAAGTCCAAAAACCCGATATAATCCTTTATAGGAGGAATTCTCACCTTCATCCCTCCTACACCCAACTCATGTTGAAATGTAGTTGTATTTGTATGCCAATACAACCCCCTTGTTTTTAACATCCTAGTTAATATAAAAATCCACCAGGCTCAAGACAGTTTTCACATATAGGCTAAATAATAAAATATTAATTAGAGTCTGGAAATAGATTTATTTTTTTTTCCCTCAACTTCCACCTTAAGGAATTTAAGTGGTCAATTTCCAGACAAAATTCTGTGGCTTTAAAGTAACGAGCATCAAAGACTGTCTGTTTTTAAGGTGTTGAAAGATGTTGAAAACGTTCAGGTAGTTAGCTTTGGATGATTTAATACTTGGCTTAATTTAAATCCTGGAAAGATTGAACTAATGCATATCTTAAGAGGTAATTGCTTTGAGGAAGCGGAAAATACCATCTCTTCTTTATTCAAAGGCGTGTGCCTGTGGCAATTAGGACAGAACAGTATTTTGGGGTTACTCTGGGCTCCTTAGTGACTGTGGAGGAAAAAATCAGATCTTCCTGGGGTCGCAGTAAGAAAAAATATTCCGCCTGCACTGTCCTGATGAATATTTGGCCACTGTAGGTCGTGGTGCCATTGCACCAGGAGGCCAGGGTGCTTGGGATAACCCTCCCAAGGCAAGAGCTGCAGGGTAGCGACTTGTTTTGACCACCCAAAGGTGCCTGTATGACGCCCAGTTTTGAGACAGCGAGTTTTTGTTTCTTTATGAAAATTGTCTACTGTTACCTTGCGTCAGAGCGGTTTGCTGTTTGCTTTTGGGAAGTTTGACATTCAAATTAGATATCTGTGTTGGTAAGCAGACTATGTTTAGCCAAATTCCCAAGCGTGGAGGACAGGAGCTACGCTGCTTCTGTTGTGCCACGTGGGTGAGTGGCTTGTGTTTTGTACGTCTGTTGCTCAGAATTGGGCAGGGAGCTGGTGGAGTCCCCCAGGAAAGATGGAAATTTCCTTTTTAAGTCGGCTGTGCTGGTAAGGGTGCGTGTGTACAGCCACTGCACAGCCCGCCCGCCCTCACCCGAGCATGCTCTGTGAGCAACTGCTCACCAGTGCTTCTGCACAACAAAGCCAGGTGCAAAGGGCTATAAAAGTCTATTTGTTGCTCTGTAGGGAAAGAAGTCAGAAGGGTTGAGCTAAATAAGAGATTTGTTAGTTATTTTTGGACTTTTATGCAGAGCCTTTTGAGACAAAACCGAGCTGGATGAAAGCAGAGTATACCAAAGTGGCTGTAGCCAGTGTATGCCAACAGTTGAAAGCTTTTAACAAAGATGTGCATAGACAGAAAAGAATAACGACATGATGTTTGCCTTATCTAATATCTTTATCCTTCAGCAACATAAGGCTAAATCAAAAAGGAAAAGCTGGTCCAGAAAAGAGCCCCCCTAGCCTAGGTAGTGAGACTCTTAAGAGTGGTTCCCTGCTTCATTTACGATGTCCTTTGTGATTTTAGGGACATAGTGGAAGCTCTGAGCCAGAAAAGCCATGGGGCAGCTAATCCCATTTATCTCAGTGGCAGGCCCCTAAATATCTCTGATGTTCTGAGCCTGAGACTGTAATAGGACTTTCCCAGCTCCCACAGGTATTATTAAGATAGATAGACTAAAAAGGTGCACACATCCTTTAGTAACAACAGCCATATAAGTACCTTAAATGCACTTTATTATGCATGGAAGGAGTAGGAGAGAGGAAGGATAACATTATGTGTTCAAAACAGAGATGGGCTCTATTAAAGAGGAGCAGTGGGGAAATAAGCAATAGCCAGGAGAAATCCATATTAAGAAGCATTTTTGTAGACGTCTTTGCCTCATTTTTCTTTTCTCCCATTTCTCTTTATTCCAAGATTAAAATGAATGGCTATTTCTTTTCAGAAAGCCCTGAACCCAGAAATTAGACTAAAAACTTGCCTGCACATAATGAAGGAGAAGCTAAAGTACATCATCATAACTCCGAGAGGTAATTTCCAGAGCTAGATGGTCCCACATTTGTAAATGTTCATCCTTCAGAGCCATTCACTTACTGCCCTTGCCGTGATTGTCTGGATTACTGGAACTTTACAGCACAGAAATATTGGTTCTTCGTTGTCTAATTTCACAGCAGTGTGACAGAGCTAATGTACTCGTTGGTGTCTTTGCTTAGTATTCTGCAGTCCCACCAAAATCAGTGGGCGTTTGAAGGGAGGCTCAGGATGGCCCAAGACAGGCGCAGTAATTACAATTAAAAGACATTTCCTAGACTTTGAAGTGCTTGCAATGATGGTATTTGTAAATGGATTTCATCAACTTAAGCATGCTGGGAAGATGAAACTGCAAATCACTAGGAAATAAAGCTTTCTATATTCTGAACGTTTTAAGGATATTTTGGGTTAAAAGGCTGACAAACTCATGCATTACAAAGAAAACCATATGCATCAGCCCTCTTTACACAGCAGTGCTTCATGGGGCACTTTTCTGTCTTGCTTCTTTGTATTCTGAGAAATAATAAAATGAAGAAGACATTGAATTTAGCATTAATTCTGGAAATAAAACCAAGGGGAATTTAATATTTTCGTATACATCCACATTTGGTAGCTGTTCAGCCCGATGTAAATGATATACAATTCTATCTCACTATAGTCTCATAAAATGAAGTTGTATGCAAAGATTTGCAAAGCAGCCACAGCACAGGCTATATAGACTTTTTCTTAATAGATGTAGAAATCAAGCCACAGTGAAGGTGTCAAAAAATAGCCCTTGAAATATTTCCTCTTCCAGCTTGGAAAGTAATAACATTTCTACTGCTGCTAAGCCCAAGCCTGGCAAATATTTTTCTGTCATTAAAATAAGCATTTCCCAATGCTATTTCCTTCCTGTCACACTGAGTATTGGGCTATAATTCTCCTCGCTGGTGCTTTTCTTTGTGAGCGGGTGGGGGAGTCTAGACAGGCTGTGGGTTTGAAGGTGTGCTCTTAGCTCTTGCGTCGTGGCAGTGCGTAGGTTTGCTATAGAGAATTTGGTGGTGGTACCTCTTTTGCTGCTCGTTTGAGGTTGTATATCTTTGCTTTTGTAAATAGACCCTTGGAGCCAGTGGGAGTCGTTGTGTGCTTAAGGCAAACAAGATTTGACCTTAAAATAGCGTAATAGCAAATACACAGCTTCAAATGGATGGCTCGGTGGACAAGAGTACGAAGAAGTACCTATGACAATTAGTTGCTCATGGATTAGAAGTTTCCTGCCCTGCAGCCCTCATTGAAATCCCATTTTTTCCCCCACATGTTTCAGGAGAGGTACCATTTAGTTTACATGAGCATGAATGATGAGCACTAATCTGAGATGACAGAGCAATTTAAAACTGACAGTAAGCTGCTGAGGTAATATCTAAAATATGAAATGTCTCTTTCGTTAGGAGAGGTGAAGATGACGAGCTTAACTGCCCTGTCTCTCCAACGGGTTTTATGCCAAGGCAGATCTGCTGATTTTTGTCGAGCCCATGCTCTCTTTGTACTGGCTTCAGGTCAGATTAGAGTTAAGGTACAAATATCACCTTCTTCACAGTAGCTCAGCAAGGTTGGTAGAGAAACTGAGTGCTGTATATACGTCAACAAAAATCAAACAAAAACTGTTAACAAGGACTGCGCCCTTTCTTTGCCTGGCAACAGGTAAGATAATTTAGGGCAATCCAAGAAAAATTAGGTCTCTTAAGCAAGGCGGTCTGCTTCCGATCTTCAGAGAAAAAGGGAATGACAGCTGTCCTTCTCCTTGAAAACACAAGTGACACTGTGGCACAGCTGGCATAATTTGGATTTTTAGGAGGATGCGCAACTTTTTTCATTACAGGCTCCACTAAATGATCTTGGCCGGAAATATATGACCAGGTGGCATTTGAGCTGCTTTCCCTATAAGATTACAAAGTGCCACTGTTCACAATCTCAGCAGCTGAGAGATTATAAATTACTGGTGCAACCAGTAATTTTTTTCAAGCTCATTTTCTTGATGCATGGGGAGTCTTTAGGTTTCTCATGATAATATCTTCAACTTAAATATGTCAGGTTTTATTAGTTGCCTGGTTTAGCTCTGAAAGCCACCTCTTTGTTGTGAAATGAGTGGGATGTTGCATCCGCATCTTTTTCTGCTTCTTGTGCTTATTGTCTGTCATCTATGCGCTTTCTCCACATCTTCACCTCCTTTATTGACTGCAGTCTGTACTTCTGACCTGCGTATTGCCTTAAGTGAGTACATTTAGACTTTTGCTAACCGTGAAACCTGCTGTGACATTCTTGTGTGACAGATATGCCACCAAAGAGGTAGCGGTGCTTTCCTTGCTGTTTGCATGCATATAAACAATGAAGGCACATGATTTATTCTGGTCTTTGTCCATCTTGGGTGCTAGGGTGTCCTGCCAGAGTAATAGCAGCCTGTTGTGGAGCCATGAGACAGCAGAGAGAGGAAGAGATGCTCATTAATCCTAGGCAGTTTCTGGGTAAGAGGGGCAGCAGTGGGGAATGAACCTTGCTGGATGGTATTTTACAGATCATCTTTGAGTATCAGCTGTTATTTTAGTAGGCGGTTCTATCAAATTAGCCCAGTCTATCCACATGACGCTGCTTTGTGAGACCATGGGAGGCAAGGATGAAAAAACTTTATTGTAGACTCCTGGCTATGTCCATTTTCTGAAAGTCAGCTCAGAAGTGTTACATGATCCCAGAGAATCAGATAAAGAAGCTCATGGGGTGAGTGAAAGAGGATTTATGGGTGTAACCTGTACTTCGGAAGGATGCCCGCTGTCCCTCCGCACTTCCAGTGGCATACCAAATGACACCCAGGTTTTCTGTGGCGGGTGACGCAATTAGTTTGTCTTACAGGTTTAACAGCAGCACTATTTTGCAAATGCAATGTTTGAAAAGATCTGCCTCTGCTGGAATCCTTTGAAATGGAAATGAAAAATATGGTGTTTGCTGGCCCACTAACCCTAGTTAAGTACAGAGCACACCAAGTCTTAAGCAAATGGTTTTAGAGGACCAGAAATAGGTTTCTCATTAAGCATTCCAAAGAATGTTTTGCAGATACGTATTAAAAGACATCCTCTATCCATATACACATTTATTTATTGCCTGTAATTTTCTCTGCACTGTAACTCTGCTTGCACAGTGCAGCTGGGCATAAATCTCATTTTTAGGAGCCCTTATCATGTTATGTTTCTTGACTTTCTGTAATAACAAGAAATGGGACGCTTTGAAATAATCCAAACAAAGCAGTGTGCAATGTAATAGCATCTAGAAGAGTTACAAAGGGATCATTAATGCTGGTGGACCTAATGACTGAAGCTTGATCGTGGTTGTGATGTGAAGGTGACCTGAGTTGGAAATCAGTTGCGGTTGTGCTGGCCAAAATGCCCATTTGAACTCCGGAGCAAGGTAGAAGGAACTTAATGTGAATGAGCATCAGTTTGGCCAGCATTCAAGAGAAGGTATGGTCCAGGCCAGACTGTGGTTGTCCAGCCCAGGCTTCTCCTCAACGCATCTGGTATCAAAGGAAGAATAGAGCGGGTGGGGGAACAGTGTATCAGAAGAGGGAGGAGGTGAGTGAGAAGAGACTCTGGAGCTGGGCTAGCCCAGAGCCAGGATGGGCAGAGATGTTATGGGTGGGGGTGTCAGGGTCTGTTCAGAGAGGGAGCCAGGAAACAGGCAAGAGTGGCCAGAGCCAGAGTCAGAGCCACTGCTGAGGAAGTAGGAGCTGCAGTTTTTATCACCATGGTATTCTTATTATTTTTGCTATGGGCTTTACTGTGTGTTAAGGGAGTGCCAGACTCTGAAGGGGGTCTGGCCCGTGTCTTCACCCATGCTAGCTCTGTGTGTGACTGAGGGCAGATCCTAAGCAAAGAGAAGAAAAGCAACCTTTAATTTTGCAAACAGTGATTAATTCTGGCTGTGTTTATGATTATGGAGGGAAAAAGGAATCAAAGCTGGGATTAGAGGCTTAGCAATCATGAGTGCATCCGTGGGCAGCTACTGCTCTCTTACCACGCTGCAGCACATCGGTGTCACTCTGCTGGTATTATGCCGTTGTCCCAAGTAACCTGCAGAAGTCACAGTGGCTGCACCCAGTGAAAAAAGCATCTGGGCGGTTCTTGGCTTCCTGATGCTCTCCTGTCATGGCCTGCTGGAGACAGACTTGTTTATTTCCTAATAAGCTTCTGTATTATGCTTTATTCTCCTCACTATGTTAGACTGTTTTCTGCCTGCTGTTGGATGTGAAGGATTGCAATTTTGTGCACAGGTGAAATTTGAAATGGATAGAAAAGTTCCCTGATGAGATAATACTCATTGGCTGGGCCTGTAGCTTACTGGCCTGCTACATCTTTACATTAGTATTTATTAATTTGCATTTAGAGTTGATCTCTTCCAGCCTTTTCCTGGTCTGGAAAAGTTGTTGCCTTTTTCTCCTGGACTCTCAGTGCCTTTTTCTACTCAGCTAATGAACTATAGACATCTGCTCACCATGACAGACGAAGTCTGTCTTTCAGCGCATACTGTGGAGCAGATCTTCGAGCAGCTCGTGTTAATGAAATGCTGTGGCCGCGCTCCCTGGCCAGGGCCGTTTGGCTACTGCGTTGGAAAACACACGAGCACCTTTTTAGGGAAGCATTTCTGTTTGGTGCAGCTTAGGAACATGGGCATAAATCCTTTCCTAAGCTAAGATTTGTTAGTGTGTAGAGGCTCCCAGGCCTTGTTTGCCCCCTACCCTCATTTTAAGGTAATTAGTAATTGTCACATTTGGTCTTTTGTTCTTTGCAAGTAGCTCTTTATCATAAAAGTATTAATAAAAACTTATTAAAAGAAGTTTGCTTTAACAGGTACTTGCCAATTAATTATCTGTGTCTATCTATTTGTACGTTTTGAAGAATATTAGCACTCAGTGTTTGAGGAACTGTATAGGAGCTCTCTGAAGTTGGCCTGAACATTTTAAAACATTACTTAAATAGGATCAAGAATCTTGAAAATAAGCTTTGTTGTAAGTTTTGTATTGTTGCCTCTCATACCCTTGCATGTCTGTTTTTCAAGCAGCATTTTATAATCTGCAGTAAGCCCTGAAGGGTGCTTAGTTGTTATGGTTTGACTTAATATGATCTAAAATTGGCTAGTAATAAATCCAATCATTTCCATGTAAAGGAAATGTAGGATTGGACTGGTGGAACTATTATACCTCACTTGGGGGAAGAGCCAATAAATCCACTATATTTGTTCAGCTTCAAAATTTCCACCTTAATTTGGTGCAAGGGGGGAAATTAAAACACACAAGCCTATATTTTGAAGTACAGTAGACCAGTAGTGGGAACCATGTTTTAGCTTGTATTTCTGGGAGGGGGGGAGGGAGAGAGGAGTGGGATTTGGTGGGATTAATGCTGTACTGGGGATAGAGAAAGTTGAAAGGAAAACAGAGCTGTCTCCTGAAGGCTGTTGATCTCTGCTCTGGGCTCCTGGCCAGGCTAACTGTCTGCTGAAATGACTGTAATTTCCTGAATTGTACAGAGCCAAACTTCCATTTTTGAAAAGGACAAATTAGGCCATAGGAGAATCACTTGTCTTTACAGCTCGTGACAAAGTGCTTCCAACTTAGAGGTTGGCCTCACCTTTCCTTGATTTTATAGAGCTCTTATTGGCAAGTACTAGTCTTGTTATGGTTTAATCAATATTAATCTCAGTTGGAAGGATACTTCTGGTTGCTAATTGAGATCAGGTTCAATTCCATCTCGTCATATTTGCTGTATAATTATTAGATGCTTTACATCATGTCAAAAGAGTCTTGGATAATAGCATCAGAATAACATTCCCATATGCCAGCACAATGTACGGCCCAGAACAAGCTTTTGCGAACTTGTTGCTGTCTATGCAGGGTAAAATTCACTGAAGTTCTCCAAACCATGGAAAGGTTCACAAAACCTAGCAGCAGCTGTCCTGTTTCTGTTCAGTACATGTTGATACTCTCTCAGTTATAGTTTAGTTCTTCAAAATACTTAAACAGGATGATTGGAGGTCGGTCTCTTCTCCCAAGTAACAGGCGAGGGGGCAAGAGGAAATGGCCTCAAGTTACACAAGGGGAGGTTTAGGATGGGTATTAGGAAAAATTTTTTCACAGAAATGGTTATCAAGCACTGGAACAGGCTGCCCAGGGAAGTGGTGGAATCACCATCCCTGGAGGTATTTAAAAGCCGGGCAGATGTGGTGCTGAGGGACATGGTTTAGTGGTGGTTTTGTCAGTGTTAGGTTGATGGTTGGACTCGATAATCTGAAAGATCCCTTCCAACCTAGGCAATTCTATGATATGGCTGGATATTTATGATATGTGGTAAGTACATTATACCCTTTTCTGTGTGTTTCCCTTGAAATGAGTAACAATTTACTGTGGGAGAAAAGATAATTGACCAATTCCACCTCTAAAATAACTGCGATGGGAAAGATGTATGTATAAGAAATAATATCCACCTGAAACCATTTATTCTCTTCTTTGAAAAAAAAAAGTCCCAGGGGGTATCGCGCTGACCGGCTGCATGCACACCATATACAGCAGAGATCATCCATTTTACCATTATCCAGTCTTGGTTCCTGACACCGGCCTCTTGATGTCAGTGGGACCACTTCAGTCCCAGGAGATGGGGACCAGATCTGGGAGTGCGGTGTGGGAGGCGAGGAGCAGGTGGGGTTTGTGTCTGCATTGGGTTTGATGCCCCTGGTGAAGCGTGCGATGTTCCCCTAGGAAAGGGAGTCAGGTCTGGGGCAGGGAACTATCAGAGCTGGGGAAAAATGTAGCTGTTCCCACACTGAGACTGAACAGCCTTTTACAGGTTAAAAAAAATTGGGGCCAAACATCAACGCACTGAACGATTTCAGTGGGAACTGGAAGGTTTTGACAAGAGTGAGATTTATTTTTCCCCTTCTTTGGCACGGCTGCCTAACTGTGGTTCTGCCAAGCGCTGAGCCTGGCTTCTGACTGACAGGTTGGCTCTAGCCAAAATAGTGAGATTAACCCAAAAAAGGGAGCGTTTTGTGTCATCTCTGCGGAGGTGGATACGGCATCAGGGCTGCGGGAACCTCTGGATGTGGCGGGTGGGACAGGGTGCGAGTAGCGGGGCTGGGAGGCAGCTTTGGGGTGGGAGGACATCACCCAGGTGCTGGCGTCAGGCTTGGATTTGATGGTCAAAGAGCAGCCTACGGCTCCTGGGGAGCCTCCCTGCGGAGCAATCTAGCCGCGGTCTTGGGGACGCACACGTGTATTTTTAGAGCTGTATACTGCAACATGTGCAAATTTATTAGAGCTTGTTAATTAAAATGACTGTGGTGTGTGCTTGTTACTATATCTGACCAAAAAGCTTCCACAGACAGTTAAAAGAAAAACCACCAAAGCCCACGTTAGAATAAATGCAGGTTAGTGACTAAAATGGGGTATCTAAAAATAGTTGCGCTGCAAATAAATTTAGGTATTTATGTGGTGGAATTGCTGCTTTTTTCTGCCTTTCATTTTATGGGCTTCTTTAAAGATTTTCTGGTTTCTTTTTTGTCGTTTGTTTTTTTTTTTTATTCATATGTCCAGAATCCATTTTTATTTCCATGATATTGATCCAGATGTACAGCAGACAGCATCGATTTCTGCTTGTATGTAATACATACACATTAGCAATGTCATCCACCTCTGGGAATAGTGAGAACCTGGCTGACTCTAGTGGCTGCCTGTGATCTGCAGAAGGATAGAAGTGATTTTCCAGGATAAAAATCTAGGTGCAGGAAGGGATACAGAGCGTAGGGTAGGGTTTAGCTCACCGGTACTCGGTATTCTAAGTGGGAATATCACAACCGATTTCTAAATAGATCCACGTGAAAGACAAAGGAGGGTGGAAAATGAAAACTTAAAAGAATAAGGAAGAGAATGCCAATGGGTGAGAGTATCAAGACAAAGAAATGGCATTTCAGAAGCAGCTTAGGAAGCGAAAGAGGGTATAAAGAGACCAAAGGATCCTCCCTCCAGCATCCTCTCAACCCGCAAAAGTTTCTGTGTTGTTAGCTCTTTTCTGCGGCAGGGCGTGTGGGTTTCTTAAGATGTGGTCCAGAGCCCATGGCTCAGGCATGACCAGTGACCACACTCAGAGGCAAGGGAGAGGGGGTTTTTTGTGCGCTCACCCACAAAGCCCTGTTCCTGCTGGCATGGCTGGGCTGGGCTCACCCTTCCTGTGATGGGGCTTTCAGTTGTAGCTTGTAGAGCGACTCGGGTTGTTTTTACCCTCAAAAGTAATAAGGGTGGCTTAATCCTCTTTACCTTCTACTCACTGGCTAGTGTCATGACTTTTTTTCCTGACAGAAGAGCTGTTTGTAGACAATTCCCTGTATTAAGTCTTTTTGACAGGCTGCACACAAGTTACCATCTTCCTTTAATTCTTTACAAGTCAAACCCCATGTCGGGCAGGGCACTGCCATCAGGCTGCAAGAGCTGTAGCTGCTCATTTACCTTCTCAGAATTTGTACAACGTTTACAGTTTTCTTCTGAAATTTGCCCAGTGTTTTATGGGTTACTAAAAGTAACTATAAAAGCTACAGCAGTTTTAGCACTCTCAGATACTGCATAGCTGAAGGCTTTGGGGTTTTTGTAAAATGTGCTATTTCAGTTCTTACTGTTTTACCTTTACTGCTGGAACGAGAAATACTTGGTCGTCACCCTGTGATAGCACTGCATTCATCTGAATTTATTCTAAATAGTGAGCAAATACAATTACTCTCCCCTTTGTGTTATCCTTGGCAAGTCTGCTAATTCTGCACAGAAATAGCTCCATGTAATTGTGAAGGTTCTTTTCAGGATCCTTAATTTTTTTTTGTTAAAATCCTTCTCCTCGTCCTTTTTGCTTCCTCCTTGCTTCCCTCTGCGCTGGAGCATGGGCCTGTCTGGGCTATGAAGAGCGCAAAAAGTATTCTTCAGAGGGTCTGTGGAAAGACCACTTTGGGACACCCATTTTATTCAGATCACGCTCTCCTCCAGGAAATCTATGGTCATCATTATTTTTAACAAGCAGCCACAGACAAGAGACAAGTAAGGAAATTTCTCAATATAAACTTCGAGGAGGACTGGAGAAGATGGTTTTCTAAGGTCTCTCCTTGCCCTGAGGTAGCGTTGCATTTTAACACTAACTTTGAAGTCTTTTCTGTCAGAGGTTTTCAGTTCCGGAGTGCAGAAATGTGATGCTGACAGATGACATCAGTCGCTGTGTGTGACACTCCTTGAAAGCTCCTCCAAAAGGCTATGTCCCCGAGCTATCCCTCCCGTGGGACAGGAGGGACAGGCTGCCTGTGCCCCGCGGAAAGCCCCCGGTACTTCAGCAGGAAGAAGGGAGGTGCCCGTTTTTTAAGCCCATGCTTTTAAGGCACACATTAAATATTAAACAAGGTTTTACTGTTCTTGTGGTGTCAGAAGTAGAGACAAGCCCTAACCCAAGCCTCCAGGAGTGAATGACCGCAGAACCTGAGAGAAGTATGGCTACAAATACCGATTGTGTGGTGAAGCTCAGCGCTGCTCAACATGAGAAGCTGGGCGGGCTGGTGCTGGCGAGCGTGGGTAGCCCCGTGGCCCTTCCCATGTGTTTATCTTGAAGCACTGGGACCTTTTGAATGAAAATATAAGTGTTTGTGACTGTGTCTGAAAAGATGGGTAGCGTAAGCTTGTCCTGCAGCTACGTAGTGTTTAAAAATCCTTATTTCTTAAAGTCCCCAGACATGTGCCAGGCATTTCACAACACAGGGGTGATGCCGTACTGCCATGACACTAAGGGAAGGCAGGGTGAATGCAAGACATATAATAAGAGAGTATCTGTCAGATAACCTGGTGGCTCGCTAGAGCTCCGTGTAGACATGTACACAGTAGGGAGTATGTTTTTGAAGAAACAAAATAAATTGCAGAGCAATGGGAGAGGGAGGAGAAGAGGGCGGAGGAAGGGAGCAGTGGGGGAAGAAAGAGCGAGACAACTGCGAGAGGAACAAACGTTGCTTTGAGGATGATGTACCTTACGCCTCTTGCAGGATTTTCTAAGTTGCCTTCAGGCAGTTCAGGATGCGTGAGAGAAATTGGGAGATCAGAAGTGGCTGGATAAAAGTCTGTGCTCGGCCTCCTTCATCACTGAGCACGCTCTCCTTGTTTGAGATGAAAAACAAATATCGGGTGCACAACCTGCTGTTTACATGTCTGGTGGGTCTATTCACACAGGGCTCTTCTTGCGCCAAGGAAAAGGCTTTTTTCATGGTGTTTTTCTGAGGTTTCTTGTTATTTTCACAGAAAGGATAAATGTGCAATCTAAGTCGGGCTGAGCAAATGACTTGGGAGCATGGGCCTGGAAAGGCTGGGTCTCTGCCTATGCGGTGAGCCAGCACTGGGCTCTGCAGCGCTGCATCACCAGGATCGCTGGATGCCCATGTGCACCATCCTGGCCCCATCCTAGCCACATGCTGTGTCTCAAAGCCAACAGGTGAGGTGTTATAATACAACTGGTGGGGTTCAGAAGTCCAAATAATTTCTTACCACAGTATTTCAAAGTATGGGGTTGATCCTTGTGTGGTGGAGTGTTTGCAGAAGCTCACTGTGTGCCTGTAGCCTGTATTTTCTCAGGTGTCCTGCACGAGTGCTCTGTCAGTGGGTAGGACTTCTCCTGGAGGCTTGTGCTATAGATACACTATAAAATTTAGAGCTAGTTATCAAAAAGAATTGAGAAAGAAGAAAGTCTAAATGTAGGCAGTGCTCACTTTGGCTGTGTCAGCTATGTTTCAAAACAGAGCTCCATGGGGTGGGGAGCGTTTGCTATCACTGAGTATTAGTGTTCCGTGGCAACCTTCCATTGTCAGATGGATTTTAGAATCACAGAATCACAGAATGGTTCAGGTTGGAAGGGACCTTCAAGATCATCTAGTTCCAACCCCCCTGCCATGGGCAGGGACCCCTCCCAGTAGACCAGGCTGCTCAAAGCCCCATCCAGCCTGGCCTTGAACACCTCCAGCGATGGGGCAGCCACAGCTTCTCTGGGCAACCTGGGCCAGTGCCTCACCACCCTCCCAGTAAAGAATTTCTTCCTAATATCTAATCTAAATCTACCCTCCTTCAGTTTGAAACTGTTACCCCTCGTCCTATCATTACACTCCCTGATAAAGAGTCCCTCCCCATTTTCAGTCCGTATTCACTGTTCTGATTGTGGTCCCTGTTCACACCATTCATCACGTTGTCCTTTGAAGAAGAAATCCCAATATTACGTGTGTTCTCGGAGTTGAAAAAAAAATCATTAATAGCTGGAAATGAGACGCTGATTTCATTTTCTAGACCTCCTGTGAGACATCAGACAGGTAGGTGTGAGGAACCTCTCCTGGCACGAGGCTGGGTGGGACAAGCCTGGTGCAAGTGGCCTGGAGCCCCTTAGTGTTCAGTGGGTGACCGGCAGGTAGAGCACAGGGCTTGTTTGCCAAAAGCATTTGCTGCTAGCTGCCGACTTGGAAAGTAAACAGGTTGAAGCCTATTAAGCCCTACTTTTTGGTGGTCATTTGACAACAGGCATGAATTTATGGAATACTACGGTGAACATAGGGGGAAAAACTGCATCAGAGTTTTCTGTAAACATATTTGTCTTTTCAGCTGAAAACTGAACATTACAAATGTAATTGCAAATTAAACCTTTGGGCCAAAATGTTTTATTAGAGTGTTGTTACTTGGATGTGGTGCCAGGAGCTGTGGGCTGTTTCCATTCTTGTTGGCTGGACTGCCTGCGGGGGCTGCGAGGCTTCACCGCTTGGTCGCAGGAGCAAGGAGCATCCCCAGGGATGCTCTTTGACCGAAAACCCACCAACAGATGGGATGGTGGACATGAGAGAACTGAACGACGAGTCCTTCTCACAGGCTGTCCAAACTGAAGTACCTCCGGTTCAGTCATTCCTTGGAAAACGACACTTTTGGCAAAATGCTTTTCTCAAAAGCATCTTTCCAGCAATGCAGGTTTTTGTAGAAAATGTTTAGCATGCATTCCTATTTCAAAACAATTTGCCAATTAAAGTAATCCATACTTGTTATTTAATAGAGGGTAATGGTCGCACCAGCCCCAGGCAGCGTACCCACAGACTGTCTTTAATAGCAATAGTTAGTTGTGTTTTCTTAGTTATAAAGTAAATTTTTCTTCGTTATGGTAATGATTAACAATAGGACAAATTTCAATCGTGACAGCAAATCATTACAGAATATTAAGATAAAATCAAGCTAAAACGTGTTGTAAATAAGAATCCATAACTTATCAGAATTGCACGGATAATATGTTATTGGATTTTTCCCTTGGTGCCATGGCAAAAAGAGAGAAATTTTATTAAATGTCTTTTCGCTTTGAAAACTTAAAGTTCACATTGCTTTCATTTTCACTAATAAATTCAAGATGTCCATATTAGTTTAACTTGAAATGAATTTGGTTTATTGCTGAAACTGAAATTCCCCTGTGAACATCTCAGTGGATTAGATATATCTTGGTTATATTCTTCCATGATTAAGTTTTTATTGATTTTTTTTTTTTTTTTAAAGGCAGTATGTTACTCCTTATTGCCCACCTATACTCTGCTGTACTACCCTTGACGTGTCAAAAAGGATGATATGTATTTAATTTACTTGGTCTCTCAAGAAGTTATTAATCTTTGTTTAATACTCTTGAAGGTATGCTAATTTGGGATCTAAAATAGATGGTGTTTTATACAGCAGGATTCACCTAACGCTGCTAATCTGCAGAAGACAGACATTGTGGTCTGTTCTTTCCCTGTCCCCTTTCTAAAGCGCAACGAAGAGGAGGTGTTTCTTCTTTTCATGTGCTGCTGCTGTAGCCTCTGCTGCTGCACCACGAGAGGAGATGGGGCCGTCGGTGCCACCGTGGGTGGCACTGGGTGGCTCTCGGTGTGTGTCCTCCAGTGAGGTCTGGCCCATGCCAGGAAGGGATTTCAAACACTGCCCAGCGTTCATCTCAGTAGAAGGAATTACCGTTTTGGTAGATAATGGTTAAAGTTAGCGACACTCAAGCCTCTTGGAGGGAGAAAAACAACCGTTACTGTTATAAACATATCTGGTTGCCGAGGTGCTGAAATCCAGACCCACAGGAGCTGGATCAAGTGTAGAACATTTTGCAGGAGGGGCCCATCACAGTATTCCATACCTAAACACAAGAAATACCAGAAGGAGTCAGAAGTTTCTCTGTGTTTAACTTAGATAATCCCGATTTGTCTCCATTGGATGAAATTTATTTTCTTCCCAAGCATGTGAAATAGCTAAATTATTTTTTTCCATTAGGTCATGACTCAGTAGCAAGAATTTTCTGATTGCTTTTTTTCATCCCCACCCAGCAAAACTCCCTGCTTTGCTTCAGCACAGAGACAACTGAAAAGGCTTTAATTGTAATAGGGTCACACCTTGCATTTTCCAAAAATCAGAGCTGTGCATCTCCCTGAGCTGTGTGTTCCACACAGCGTGAGTCCAGACCCTTCAAACACGGGGTTGGCTTTTGCTTTGCGTTGGGTTTTTTTGTTGGTGGTGCTGGTTTGGTTTTTTTTCCCCTGGAGAATGATGTCAGAAAAATTCATAGTTACTTGAGCAGTTTAGTGATCCTAATCATCTCCATCACATTAAGTGATTTAGAGGGGAGGGGTGCTGGGAAGAGATCTGCTCAAAAGTACGGTAAAATCCATTTTGCTAGGAAGAATGACCATTGGAAATGCAGATACTGTTTTCCTACAGTTTGAAGGTCATTTTCACACTGCATGGAGATTTCCAAAATGCATCCATGTATAACGCACTGCCTGTTAGCATTCTGCTGTCGTAACTCTATATTGATTGTCCTCTGCAAAGATTTTTAATAACAGCAGTAACATAAATTCACTTAATGTGAATAGGGGCTAATTAAGAACAAATGTGCTGGTCATGTTAGGAAGTTGTTTATCACTAATTACGTACCCTTCACCTGTGACTTGCCATATATACTCTCGCCCAAGCTGACTCTGAACAAGCCAGTCCTACCTGTAGGTATGCGGGCTGCTGTTCCTGCAAGGCAGCCAGGCCCTGCCGAGGAGGAGGAGGAGGAGGAGGAGGAAGGGGGCAGCGGCAGTGGCTGGGGCAGCCCAGCCCCTGGGTGGGAGCAGGAGCATTTGCCAGAGGAATCTGGCTCCGCTGGGATAGCTGTGGGGAAGCTCCAGTTCTAACAAAAAGCCCTTTCGCAAACTTTCACATACTTTGGCCCTGTAAAACCCCTGAGAAATGTGCGCAGATGTGCCTCAGCCCACCGCGAGTATCGCTAAGTGATATCCCGGAGTGGCTGTGTTTTGAAATCATTATACTTCAGCCATTTTCTCTCTGTGAGTCCTTTGCACAGCTGAGAAAGAGGGGTTTATTTGCAACAGGGTGATGCGGAGGAGAATTTTAAATGTGCCCACTTGAGCGTTTGTATCAGCGTTAGCATTTCTCTGTGCATCACCAGATACTGCTTGGCAAAACCGGCTGAGCAGCCCTGGCATGAGGCAGTTAAACGGTTGAGAGAAGCATCATGCACAGGCAGTATCACCCATGACGCGCTGTGACAACAAGGATATGGCAGTGGTGGCATGGTCGCACGAGACGGGGCACTGCTTAACAGCAGCATGAGACCAGCAGTCACCCCCCTCTCGCAGCTCAGGCTGCAGGTATCATGCAGAAGCCTGAAATATAGTCTAAATCCAGGCACTGGCTCTTACCTCTCATCCCCTTTCCCTTGGGAAGGTGCCAGTGCCAGTGCAGCCAGCCCTGGAAGGAGAGCAGTCACCTGGTGGTGGTGTTCCACCACCTTTCGCTGAGCTACTGAAAAGCTCCAAAACTTTCTCAGACCCTCTCGCCCAACTTGGGGAACTGAAATTCCCTCCCAGGGCTGGAGAGACTGGCACTCCTTCGCGCTTATAATAGGAAGCAGCAGTTACTCTTTGCCAACAGTTTGTCATAAAGCTCATAAAATGCAAAGAGCCCGTGACAATCATTAGGTACCTTCAAAAAAAAGGATGATACCTAAGAAGGATCATTAATTAAATAATTGTCTAGTGTTTTCTTGTCTGTAACATGTCTATCCATCCCATATCACAAATTATTAACTTCAACCAGATTTTCTAAGGGAATAAACCCCATTGTTTAGCTTTTCTCATGAATATGCTTGTGTTCTTGGGAGGTGATGTTTTATTACAATGTGCCTTTTGCTATCAACTTCTGTATATTTGCTTAGGGCAGAGAGATTATATTTGCTGTTGAAGATATGCCTTATCCTAAGCTCTGTCCTAACTGTTCTAGGATTTCCCACTGTGATGGGGAGGTATTGCATTTCATGTTAGAGAAGGCACCATCGGCAGGCTCGGCAGCTGAAGGAAGCTGGCTCACCAAGCGGATTCTTGAGACTTTCCCACCACAGCTGTATTGACAAGAAATTAAGTTTGGGTTTAAACAAGGCCGTTCTGTTTTCAAGGGATGATATATAGTCACTGGTGCAATAACAGAGTGATATCATGTTGTCCACAGAAATCCCTTAGCAACTGATTCAATATTTACAGAAAAATAGTCGGGATGTGGAAGCCAAAGCTGCTGAATGACTGACAGTGCCCCAGCTCCAGCTTGTGAAGCTCTTCGCTGTGGGCTGTTTCACACGTTGGATCCTCAGAGCTTCTGGGAAGGTTTTCAGAAGTGATGATTCAATGGTACCTGTAGATAACAAAATGGTTATTTCTTTCTTTTTTTTTTTTTTTTAAACTACCATTTGTTTAGCACTTGGAGCTTGGCTGGCAGCTGCTTCTAGCATTTGAAGCGCCCTGGAGCTCACGTTTCAATGCCATGAAGTGGGCAAGGCTGTTCGCTGGAGACTGTTACACATTGAAAAGCTCAGGTCTGAGGGAAATGTTCAGTGTCTGCCTCTGACATTTGCCTTGACAAAGAAGCGCTGTTCTATTGCAACAGCCCAGAAGACCATAATAATGCCTCTCTGATGTTTGAGGCTGCTGTTGTGAGGGGTTTCTCTCTGTGTAGCCTTCATGCTTTTTTTTTCTTTAGTGGAGGTTAGAAGGGAGGGACCAAATTTCCCGTGAATCCAGTGGGACCTCAGCAACTGGTCATGTTTTAGCGGGCTGTGAAGATTTATTGCACAAACCATTCTGAACACTATGAAGAGATTTGCCATGTGTTTCAGCGTCAGAGGAGCTGTGGGAACAGAAAGGTTGGCATTTAGCACTAAGTGACTCCCATAAGAAATGGACCAGTTTCTCCAAGTAGATGAGAGCTGCTGCACTGGTTGAAGGCATTCGGCGTGTTCATCATCTTATGCTGTAACGAGCAAGCCTGTTAATTTGTGATGAGAGCCCAGCTAGGGTCAAACAAACAAATAGGAGAGCTGAGCTGGGGAAATGGAAACCTTCCAGTCAGCAGCTGGGGCACCTAGATGGGCACACAAACATTTTTGAATAGACATTAAATTTAGTTCTTTTTGGAGGTTGCGCCCCCAGAAATGTTCAGGAATGGTGCCAGAAATGTGATACATAAATCCTACCTTTCACCACGAACTATCTTCCCTGTCATCTGCTTCTATATTAGCGCTGTCAGCACTTCTGCTTTCCTTACCCTCCAGTTTGTTTTCTTTCTGGCCTAGTCGTCTTTATCTCTTCTCCTCTCCTAAGCTTTCTAAGTGCTTGTCACTCTGTCCCCCTCCTCCTTTCAACCCAAGAACATGATATAATTCTGCTTTATCTGATTTCTCTCTGGCGATGTCTGGCGGAGGCAGCTGTCAATAATCCACTTCCATCTCGGTGTTCAAACTGTTGGATACAACAACCAGGCTTAAGTTTTGTATTTCTATGCTTGTATTCTGGCCAAGTCACTTGGACTTTGAGCTCTTTCCTTATCTACTGCTTCTGAAAATGCATATTCCCTGTTGTTATGGGCTTCTTTGCCATGTCGCAATCTGGAATCCAGGAGAAAAAATAATAAATAATAAAAAAAAATCTCAAATGGGAGTATTTAACAATAAAAGTGAGAGTAGGAAAAATATATAAAACTTTAACATCATGTGTTTTCTAAATGCTTTCTTTTTTTGCTTGTCTATTTCAGTTATAAGACGCTGTAATTTGGTTCAGATGTGCCTGTTTTGATACTGGAATTTGATTGGGTTTTTAATAGCATGGCCCTGTATAGGCTTGAACTTTGACAAAAAGGAAGGTTGTGATCTTATCATGAGGCTGGTGTAATAAAGGAGATTAGTTCTCTTTCCAAACCACATCTTGCTAGATAGTGGAAGTGTTTGGGTATATTCAGCATTCAGGCTTTTTAATCAATTGTCCTGGATTGCAGCCTCTTTAAAAAAGCATTGCAAGAGTCATCGAGAGGAATAACTGATTTACTTTTAATGCCCATGGAAGGAAAACCCAACCAAGATACAATATTTTTATTAGATTTGTGTATTTGTTTTGGTGTGTTTGCTTTCGATTTCATAGAATGTTATTAAACATTTGCACCATGCATTTCAGCAGTCTGACAAAATGTTTTCTACCAACTCGCCTGTTGGCGTAGGTTGGCAAAGGTACCGGACATCAGCAAAGCTAAGCTGAAGATTTGGCCCTCTGATCTAAGCAGTTCCATACAGCTGCAAAAATTTCTACTCCGCGCATATGGGGAGAAAGCATATTTTTAGGCTTGTCCAGCTGAATACCAGCTGCATTGATTTTGCTCCAACTTTACAGAACCAGAGAAGGTTGAATGATGAAGCAAAAATAAAGCAAGGCAGGAAGGCTTGGTCAACCAGAAATACCTCAGGCATATTCTCTTGTTTTGTCTCTCCCGTAGTCTCTGAAGAGCCGTTGCTCTTCAGATGGATGTTCAGAGAGGGGAATTAACCTGTGCTACCCTTGGCGAAAAAGCTGTGCATGTGCCTTCTGCCTTTGGCGTGCTGCCCATTGCTGCTGGGAGAGCACAGAGAGGTGGGAAGCTGCCATGGAAGAAGTCCTCTGAAGTCTCCTTTCACAGAGATTCCATTTTCTCAGAAGGGACAGAGGGTCAATGTCACTCTGTGTGCACGCCCATGGGCCCATCCTCAGGGGCTGGCCTCCCAGAGGATCGCTGGGAAATTGGGACCATTCCCATTGTGGCCGTTGTAGCAAGCTAGTGCTTGCCACCCATGGCAGCTGCCAGGCAGTTTGATGAGCCCAAAATGGGCTTGTGCATGCTTATCCTGAGCTCCTCTCTCTCTCTTTCTTCACTCCTAATTTTTTATGGGCATGTTATGAACAATTGGAATATAAGCATTTGGTTTGGGAAGCATCCTTCACCCTTAGCTGTAGTTCCAGGATCCCAAGTTTATCAAGGCATTTGTCCCTGTAGCATTTTCTATTTATAGACCTACTTTCATTTACACTTTCAGGACTTAAGTTTGCAAACCACCACCAGTCTTAACGACTGCTCCTGCCAAGCCTCGTGTGCTCTGGGGAGCCTCCATTACCACTTACTCTTTGGTGAGTCCTTGGCATCTCTCACCCCTGAGGCTATTCTTTAGCTCTAGCCGATGGTGAACTCCTCATTTCTCCTGAAAGGCACCAGTTCCTTTCAGAAACCCTGTCATTGAAGTCACATTGCTCTTTGTGCAGGGAGTGGAGGCTTTTCAGGTTGCCGCTGCATTAACAATGTGCCTGAAGCTGAGCAGATGGAGCAGGCATGTTTGTACAAATAAAAGCAACGTGTCCAGAAAACAACAGTTTGCAAGAGCTTGTGCTATGTTCTGGTGAGTCTCACTTTGATGGAAGGAGATTTATACTGCAGAGGCAACTTTCCCATTGGAAAGGATTCCTACAGTAGCCTACGCGTGGTCACAAGGTGGGTCCCACATTCACACGGTTCTCTGTTGGAGCTTGTGTGGTTGAGGTGGCATCGCCAGGCGACTGTAGGCAATTCCTCTGTGCTTGGTTATTGAGGCAGGAAGTGGTGGACTTGGAGAAGAGAAAGGCCTGTCTGAAAACAAGTACAGTGTATGAAGATGGAAGATTGAGCATGAGAAACGGAAAGTGTCCTCCTAAACGCTGTGTACAGATAGGATTGAATCTGGTCATTGAGTAGCATTTACTCGGGTAAAATACTGGGAGGGTTTTGACGCAAGTCAGAGTGCTTTGCTAAACTGGTTTTCGTTGCAGGTTAGTTCTGTGGGGGTAAGAGCACAGATGCATTAGAGAGACCAGGGAAATGCCTGCCTGCCATGCAGCCTGCATCTGGGAGCACCAGTCCATCGTGGGAAGAGCTGCAAAGAGCTTTTACTTTGCTGTTCTCCCTGTGCAGAGGGGTACAGTGGTTTGACACATTTGGGCTCTGCTTAAAGTTCTATTTTTAAATTGTCTGGTTTTAAACATCACGTTTCTACATTAACTTCCAACTTAAAACCAATTTTCTTACTGGAGCATCCTGTGAAGTCAGATAGAGGAGAGGAAAGCTGTTTCTCGCACAGTGTGTCTTGTTAGTTTGACCTGGCAACACGCTTTCAGATCTCCACAGTGATTAAAGCCCACGCTACGCTGGGAACCAGATGTACCTTTGGGCTACCTCAGTGATGCTGGGGTCTCCGCTCTCGTGCGGCTCCCCAGGGCAGGGCTGCAGGCAGAGGGAGCTGGCTCATCACACAGCACCCGCCAGCTGGCACAGGGCAGCTCCCGCGGGGACTGCCTGGGCACTTGCTGGGGTCCGTGTAATTTAGCCAAGTGTTCCTTTTCCACTTTCATTCCTTAGGGGGCTTTTCTTGGCATTTCTGTCCATCACTCTGTAAAGATACTGGGTCATTTTGGAGAAAAATTGCAGTTTCAAGACCAGCCCCAATGAAGGCAAGTGTTCTTGGCTGTTTGAGAAATAACATAATTTTTGGTTATAAGCACTGTTCCCTGGAGCTTTTTCCTGAAAATAAAAATAATATCTTTTTGCTAAAGATAACAGTGCACACTTCCAGGAGAAACATGGGGCTGATGTCTTTGTTCATTTTCTTAGAGAGTAAGCTGCGTATTTAAAAGCCTGGTAACCTCCCCAAAGGAGATTTGACTTCAGTGCATTGACTACGGGTTTTAAAGAAGAGGGCAACGCAGCCTCCCAAAACAAGAATGGCTCTTGTCAGCCTTGTGGCTAAAGACCTGCTTATTTTTGGTGACTGACCGTTCGTTTCCGTGGTGGAGGGTTTTTTCAGGTATTACTGTGCAGGACAAATTGCTGCAGTCTGCTGTAGGTGGCATAGTGTGGATGGGTCCCTCTAGCCCAGGAAGAGCAGTTGTGGCGCGTTGCCTGGGCTTGCAGCCAGATGGGGCTGGGGGTCCCTTGGAGCTGGGAGTCCCCTGGGGCTGGGGTCCCCCACGCCGGCAACTCGGAGAGCAGCTGCCCACCACACTGGGGAGCAAATGGGCAGTGGGAGCAAAGCCAGCCCGTGGGCCAGGCACAGCCCTGCGGGTCCCCCTAACACAGGCGGGTGAATAAAACAGAGGGAAGGGCGTGTACGAAAGGTGGTCCGAGGAGCAAAATAAGCACTCACAGAGGAAAGGGAGGTTGTTTTAATTGGGAGGGCAAGGGAAGGGAGAGGAATGTAAAAACCACACAGACATTCCTTTCCTTACAGGGCTTTCCCTACATCACCAGCTCGTTCTTCAGGGGGAAAAACTGTGCCTTTGGAAAGGGATTTGAATAACTAAATTACTAGTTAGTGAGACCCTATGGGATTTGGATCGGTAACATTTCCTAGCACAAAAAAATTTTCTTGTTGAGAGAATTTTATTTTTGCCTGTCTGGAATTTTTTCCTTTGGCATGTCATGTCCAGCTGCTCCTCCAGATGGAGGCGAGGGAGCGGTCGCCCACCCCCTCTGGGACCAGGAGAGGGATGGGAATGATTATCCAGGAGCTGCCATAGTGCAGCTGTTCGGCTGCAGACATGTGAGATGCTTGGGCTTCCCGGAGCTGCTCGGCTGCCCACAGCCGCAGCTCCCACCGTTGCCACTGAAAGCTTAGAGGTCTCGCTGGATGGCAAGGCTGGTTGCTCAACAGCTGGACACGTGGCTTGTGGCCCCTCGGAAAGTGTGCCGGTTGGCCCAACCCCAGCTGGGAGGGTATTTTTGGAGGTATAGCATCTTCACTGGCACTCCTGGGTTATTCTGTATTCCAGCTGCTCTTAAGGAGAAGAAAAAGGAAAAAAAGAAAAAGGAAACTATGGAGTTCTAGAGATCTTTCCTAGATGCTGCTCATCTTTTCCATAGTATGATTTCTGATGTGGAGAAGTCAGGAGAATTCAGTCTTTCTGGGGAGTAGGGAGGGGTTTTATCTAGAGCATTTCCCGTTGTTTTAACTTCCCATCAAAGACTCAGTATGGCACGTGGGGCCCAGCAGGCGTTTGCAAGCCTCCCTCGCTCATCCAAAGCAATTTGGTCATGGTTCGTTTTCCAAGATAGTGCAGTTCTTCCATTTGATCCTGTTTCATCCTTATGGTTCCCAAAGGGCTCATTTCAAGGTGAAGCTTCCTCAGAGTTTGATGCCATTTTTTACCCCTCCAGTCTTTAAAAGGCTTTCATTTCAAAGTATGGTAATACCCTTTCTAGCATATTATATTGATATACCATTATATCACGCTTTATGCATGCAAGCTAACACTCCGTGTTTCGTATCGTTCTCTGCACCCTCTGGGAACGGTACCTCCATCCCCGAGAGGCTTCCAGACGCAGAAGAGATACCACTTAAAATTCTGCCTTTGCATCTGGGTACATGAGGTTTATACTGAAATCCGAGACACAGTGAAAGGGATGAGGGCAAGACAAAGCTCACAGTGATCATCCAAACTTCAAAGCCAACTGTCTTTCCTATTGCATTCCCGTCGAGGGGGCTGGAGCACACGGAGACGCTGAGCAGCAGTGTTATCTGGGAGTTACTGGGGGAAGAGCTTGGGCGTTGGGAGTCAGCCTTGCAACCTTTCACCCGTTAAATAGTTTTGACTTGTCCGTATCTCCCCATTACGTTCTGTGGACTGAAGGTGACTTCAGCTAGAGACAAGCCTTAATTACAGAGAGGGACTTGAAGCCTTAAGGACTTGCTCTTTGTTTCCAGGTCTTTTTCCCTGGCATTATTTTCTGCTTGATTTTGATTCCGTGTTCTGCACCACATCAAATTTTGCTTATCCAGACTTTACAGGTAGCTTTTCCCTTTGATTTAACTTGACTGTAAATCTAACATGACTGTGGTTTGTGCTTGTAATGCTTCTGCATGACTTCAGGCCCCGTCTAGCCTGTATTTCCCCTCTCCGTCACTGCAGGCAGGGGGTTCAGGACACATTAAACCTGTCCTTGCTCTGTTCCAGGCTGCCACGTTTCTAGTGCTTTTCCTCTCCCCCATTGACACAGTAGTAGATTGTTTTCAGGTCGTTGTGATCCTTCTTCCAGCATTGCACCATGTGAATAAAGTTAAGGAATGTAAGACACGAGATTCTCACCTAATCGGGGTCAACCATGAGATCTGCCCAGCTGCACCCAGCTGGGCACCCGGCTCTGGGGCTGGAACTGCCCGAACAAGGCTGAGGTAGTGAGTGTATGTGGATACGGACACAGATGGCACAAGAAGCTCAAAATTTCCTTTAGCCAAAGGCGCTTGACAAACACGACAGCTTTTCTCAGCCTGCCTCGTAATATTTATGCATTCTACATATGTGAGATGTTCCAAACTTTCATCTCCAAAATAGCAGGAACAGGATGAGTAGCACTGCCAGCCAAAGGAAAATTAAAGTAAATCCCAAAAGAAGTGATTTATAGGATGTAAATCACTTACAGTAATGAATGTAATCCCGTCGAACAAGTTCTTCATTGTAATAACTTAACAGTCATCTGTTGATTTTTATACCAGATCATAAATGCAGTCTCTGCCGTTTTATAAAAGCATTTATTTGCGAATGACGTTGAAAACTGTCTGACAGAGTAAGTCTCATCTTCCACGTGAAGGGCAAAGCTCTGCATTCTTTTTAAATTTTTAAGTGACAAGAACTAGTGAGCCTGCCCCTTCTGCCGGCCTGTGATGAGCACTGCCCTGGCTCTGTGAGCACTGGCTCCGCAGCATGGTTCTCTCGCTGGGAGCTGTAATCAGCGCGCGGGTAATGAGACGGTACCACTTCATGTGAGCACAGGCCCGTCCCGCAAAGCGGGTGTGCGTCCGTGTGTGTGTGTGCTAGGCAAATGAGTAATTAGAACGCTGAAAGCTACAATTAGAAGTTAGATATTTATTTTGCAGACTTCGCTGTGATGTGCTAATCCCTTTCTTAGGACAGAAGAATATTTATTTTCTTCTGTACTTAGTGTTTAGCTTTGAAGTTGTGCAATAACATCTGCTGGTGACCACAGAAGATGTTATAATTCTGGTCCATCAATCGCAGCTTAGACTTCATTTGAGACTCTATTAGAGGCCCTGGTTTTCTGTCAGTTCTCTGGTTCAAATCAACTTTTTTCCCTTTGAAGACCCTTAAGGCATTGGATAAAAATCTAATATTTTTGGTGCTACGCTAATTAGTCATTTTAATGAGCGTTTAATTACCTGCCTGCCTAAAACACTGTTTACAATGTCAAGAGAAAACTTCAAGGAAGGAGAGGGAAAAACAATTTAAACAAAATAAGAATCCATCCCCAGTTCCTAATCGAACTAAACACGAGCAACTTTTGAGAGCTAGAAATGGGAGAACGCTGGTATGGCTGTTGTGTCAGCTCCTCTTACCGCTTCATCTGGACACAGAAACACCGAGATCTCAAAAGAACGAGTAGGAAGAACAAATACAAACAACATAAGGAAAGCGATGTGAGTGTGCTTAGATAAATGGGCAACAAGTGGCAATTTTTCTGCCTGTTTCTCTGGACCAAACTTTTGAATGGGTTTCCATGCAAACCAGGAAGCCGGTGGTTGAATTTTAGTGTCTGAGGGTATGGGAACCTGAAGCCACAGCTCAGGCTTCCATCTGCCATCACCAAATGACATGATCAGTCTTAAGAGCGTTAATTATTTGTTTGTTTGCCTTTTTTTTTGACCTTGATTTTTTTCCTGCAGCGGTTCCTCTTGCATGTCCCCTCCTTTTTTAACTCTCCTATATTTGTCTATTTATAGAGTTTTTAAGAGGTGAGATTTTGAGTATTAGTGATGGTATATGTTCACATCCATCGAATGGTAATGGACAGCATTCAGGAGCTGCTGGATGCGATCCAAACTCCTGCTGAAGTCAGTAGGAACACTTCTTTAGAGCGCTTTCAATTAGAGCCCTAGCTGCGAGTACGGGCTGCCTTTTCACCAAAAAAAGATGCTGAGTAGCTAACTGTGGCTTGTTTCATTCAACGTATTGTACTTTCTTCAGTATCCGTTGCATTTCTTTCCTTTCTTGACATGCATAAAGGGCCTTCGTTGTGATTCGGTTAATATTTCCTTCTGCTGCCTTTCTGTAAGGCAGCGTGTGCAGTGCACATAAAATTAGAGGGAATTCAGCAGCGTACATGTGCGCAGCAGCGTTTGGCTTTACACGTGGGGTTTGTTCATTTCTAAGGGCAGGTTGGACATTTTTTCTTCCGCATTCTTTTTTCTGTGTAGCAATTACAAATCAGATTGTGCTGGAAAAAAATAACCTTATCTTGAGGGTGCGTGTCGTGCTGAGGGAAATATCCATAATCCTCTGTTAGCTTAAATGGGTTCTGCCATGAATACAGAGTTTATTTTTCTGAGTTGATATATAACAAACTGATTTGTCTTGACAGACTGACTTGTATAGCAGCTCATCATCCAAGTGGTTCCCACTGTGGCATCACTTGGGTTTAATTAGAAAAAACTGTTTTGAGCGGTTGAGAATGGAAAATGTTGGCTTAAGTAGAGGTTTAAATCCCAGAACATCTCATCAAAATTGAAAGATCTGAGTTGACATGGGAAGACTCGCATGCACAGAAGTGTTCCTGAGGTTCAGACCTCACTGATCATCTGGTACACTCCCAAGAAGCTTTTTTAAATGTTTAGATATAATTACTTGTCTCAACTGGGTACAGGGGATGAGTTTGGAAGCGAAGTGTGATGCACAAGCTGAATTATATTAAATACTGTGAAAAGTAAGTAATTTTAATGAAAGCAACCAAGAAGTGTTATTCCCTTCTGCATGCCCTTGGCTTTCAGTGTGGACAGTGTTCATCTGGCAAGGCAGCAAATTCCACATTTCCTGCTGACAGAAGGAAAAATACTAAATGTTGCTGTAGGCAACTTGCCATCACCCATTATTTCTTATGAAACATGTTTTTGTGGTTTGATTTTTTTGAGTCATGCCATTTTTAAGGAACATGGAGGGTGTGTTGGGGTAGCAGGGCTGGTGCTTCGTGTGAGGCTCACCAGGACACCGCCGGGCTCCACACCAGCTTATTTTCTCCTGTTCCTTATCTGTCCGTCACTCGCCTATGGCTTATGAATCACTAGCTTTAAGGGCATTTTATAAATCCCCCACAACAGGTGTCTAGTACTAGATTTAAGTATAACAGGGGGTTGGTTTGGTTTTGGTTTTACTCTAATTTGTTTTTCTCAGTAGCTTTAGGCTAAGCACGCCCCTTAATTATGCATCATCACCTGGAGGCTCTTCTGAAGGTTACTACAATGCTTTAGTCGTGGCTTTGTATGGAACATATACATTATGTATGTAAGCAGTCCCAAATCCTGGCTCTTAAAGCGCAAATACTTTGATTACTTATCTCTCTGTATCTATGTGCATGTATATAGATGAATAAACCAAACAGCATGATGTATATGAGAAGAAACACCACCAAAAGCATATACCATATTGGGAAACATGACTCAAAATTAAATATCGATGTGGCCAAATCTTTCTGTATTGGCACTAAACTTGCTGAGTGTTACCAGCAAGGCCAGCACCGGGGCTGTAATTTCACTGCTGCCCCCCTGCCATGAGACTCACCTTGGCCAACCTACACTCACAGCTTTGTATGGAAGGGATGTCTGCGCAGGTTCTCACTCATTCTCTTTTTCCCCTTCACCAAGCAGCTTTTGTTCCTGGCGCTTTTATTCCTGGCTCGCTGATTTTCGCTTTGCATAGATCGTGGCAGTAGAGCTGTCAAAAGCATCAAGGTGTGTTAGAGGGAGGCAGGTCAAGGAGGAGCACCAGTGACGGTGGTACGTGCCGCCGGCGCCGCCGCAGCTGAGGTCCCATTACACATGCACCGTCATAAGCAGGTAGGCTGCAAATCTCAAAGCAGCTATGTCAGGTCATGGATAGATTATTGCAGAATACGTAAAACAATAGCTGAAATTAACATTTTGCTGTTTTCACTTGCTAGACTGTGAAATGCAGCGTGAGTCGGTATGAAAGGGCAGCGCTTGGGAAGCGTTTCTAGTGCTCGTAGCCAAGATTTTGGAGTGGGCTCCATTATAAGGTTGTATTATGTATTGTATATTCAATAATCTGCCCGAAGCGAAAAAGATATAGAGGAAGTTTGCTCTCTGCCTTTAGCTGTTGTCGTCTCTGCTTTTGTTTGCTGGGTATTAAGTCGGCCCTAAAAAAGCTTTTTGTACAGATTAGTCCACTACTTTCCTTCTGAAACAGCCTTTCCGTAGTAGTGACCTGACAAGGAAAAGCCAAGCCTTTGTGATTTATGAGCTGATTACTAATAATGCCGTATCAGTAAGGTCGTAATTTGCATGACTTATCCAATGTTATGTGGAAAAATTGTAGCTGGGTATTAAAATTGAATAAAGATACCTTTAAAAATTAGGGTAAAGGAATAAATAATTTCCAGCACTGTTGCCCAGTCCTCGGAAGTCATTCTCATCCAGCTCTAAATTTACATTTCCCTTGACAGAAACAAGCATAGGTAACAGATGAAAATGCTTGATTTGCTGTTTTGGAAACAGTAGCAATTAATTACAGAGAATCCTACTATTTTGTTCAGACCTGCCTGTAGCAAGAGGAGACAAGGATGTTCTTATTTTGATTCACTGTCATTTACGAGGTTTCAGAAGGGAATGGCCCTTCATTTTCCATTTTCTAGTCAGGGTAGCCATGAGCTGGTGCCCAGGCCACCAATACTGGAGTGCACAAATGTTATATAGAAGCCCTTTTTCCCCTAAACAGAAACTGAAAAATCACTGTTTTGCAGTACCCTGATAATTACGTAGTGCTCTGACACCCTCCGTCTCACAGGCTCATGGTGCTCTGGTGCCTTCTGAAACTAGCCCGGCATCTCTCCTTTATGACGCCTTTATCCTTTGGAGTGGGCAGGCAAAGCTTACGAACTGGCCCTTCTGCGGCTCACAGGCAGCAGCAGTGCTGGGCATGGCCAGTTAAAATCTCAGTTAATGTGGTACGTCCTGTCCCTCGTCACTGGGGAGAAGACAAAGAGTGTTAGCTTCTCTCTGTGCCTGCTGACAAAATCACAGAATCACAGAATGGTAGGGGTTGGAAGGGACCTCTGGAGATCATCTAGTCCAACCCCCCTGCCAGAGCAGGGTCACCCAGAGCAGGTTGCACAGGAACGCGTCCAGGCGGGTTTGGAATGTCTCTAGAGACGGAGACTCCACCACCTCTCTGGGCAGCCTGTTCCAGTGCTCTGCCACCCTCAAAGGAAAGAAGTTCCTCCTCACGTTCCTCCCATGTTTGAGTTTGCGCCTGTTACCTCATTGGCATTGAAAATCCAGTAATTCAGAGGAAACCACAGAGCCCGGCAGGGCAAGGACGGCGTGTGATCGGTGGCTGCAAATAGAAAAGACTGATGGCGTTTGAGAGGTTTGGCTTTATAGAGACGGGCACAGATTGGAAGGGATGGCCCCCGAGGCACCAGCAAGACTGGAATATGCGTGTCGGCCTTTCTCGGCAAAACAGCCCCTGGTAGCTTCCCCACGTGGAATATGTTTCAGCTTTTCACGGTACCGCAAGGTGGTAAATACTCGGTAATAAACAAATGGGAGCTAATTTGTTGGAGGGATTTAGTTTGGGTTGGCAAATCTCTGTTGCTTTTGAACGGCTGCATCTCTTGTTTTAATAAGTCAAGCAGTGATTTGGGTTGGTTTCAACTGAAAGTCGGCTTTCTGTGGGCAAGCGCTCAGCGTGCTGCCCAGGGATGTGCCCAAGTTTCTGAGTGACACGTGGCAGCCTCCCACCGACTGTCACTGCGGCCAAGGCGGGCCTGAAAAATATAGGTTTCTTTCATTGGGCTCCAGAGGAACTTGACAAAAAGCCACACTTTTCAGACAAAACATGGAGGATTACATCAGTTCGAAGGCATGCCACGCTGAAACCTCCAACACAAACCAGCTGACTTGAGCATGGCAACATATCCGATTGCACCTAGATTATAGAGCTGTCATCAGCTGTGGTGGGCTGCGGCACTGCGAATATTTCCGTAATGACCACGGGCACCAGTGCTGTCACGTCGTAGAGAGAAAGGGGGCTTGTTTGGGAGGGCGAAGAACTGTTGAAGAGGTGTAGGATGAAGAAATGCATTTCTGCCATTCCTCGGCACCATTTGCCGAGGTTTTTTTTTCCATTCCTTGGCACCATTTGCCAAGAAACTACAAGCACATGGGTTTAAAAAAAAAAAAAAAGAAATATCCTTCCAGAGAAAATAAATATAATTGAGTAAACGTTCATGCTGTTGCTGAGAGACTGTAACAACAGGACTGAAGAAGTGCCTATACAGAGAGATACAGATACGGCATCTGTGAAAGCTTCAATTCAAAGTTGGTAGGTGCTGTAGAAATATGGGATGAAGAGACAGCCCTCGGCCCTAAAGGCCCTGGTGGCAAATGCTCATCTGAAAGACAGGGAGCAATCATAGCATCGCTGGTATTTTTGTAAGATTTGTATGGTTCAAAAAGAGTTCGTTCCATGCACGAGAGGAATTACGTGTGTGCCTGTGCAAAGCATGCCTTCCAGCAGTTCATCCTGGAGGCCAGAGTGCCTCAGACAGGATTGCTTCAGGGTACCATCACAACCCTCACCTCTCCCACCACTATCTGAAATATTCCACTGTACTCTACAGAGACAGAAACTCTGTGCTTTCTGCTAAACTCCTGGACAAATATTTCTCCAGTAGAGCTGCTCCCACCCACAGAATCACAGAATCACAGAATGGTAGGGGTTGGAGGGGACCTCTGGAGATCATCTAGTCCAACCCCCCTGCCAGAGCAGGGTCACCCAGAGCAGGTTGCACAGGAACGCGTCCAGGCAGGTTTGGAATGTCTCCAGAGACGGAGACTCCACCACCTCTCTGGGCAGCCTGTTCCAGTGCTCTGCCACCCTCAAAGGAAAGAAGTTCCTCCTCGTGTTTAGGTGGAACTTCCTATGTTCAAGTTTGTGCCCGTTACGTCTTGTCCTGTCACTGGGCACCACTGAAAAGAGCCTGGCACCATCCTCCTGACACCCACCCTTGAAGTATTTATAAACATCGATAAGATCCCCCCTCAGTCGTCTTTCTTTCAGACTGAAGAGACCCAAATCCCTCAGCCTTTCTTCATAAGAGAGGTGTTCCAGTCCCCTAATCATCTTGGTAGCCCTTTGCTGTACCCAATGTGTTTCAGTGAGCTTGGTTGAGAGGTTCAGCTCGCTGAGGCTCCTCCTTGTGTTACAGTTTGCTAGCGGGCAAGCTGAGTGCTAAAATGAGTTTAATGTAAACTAAGATGCATATTCTAGCACCCAGGAAGATGATTAACTGTTGGAACATGTTTCTGAGAGGAGCAATGGAGTCTGTTTTTTATATACCCTTCTGGCAGATATGCATTACCAAAATGCAAGTTGTGGCACTTCTTGTGATGCAACTGATGAAATTTAGCTGTCTCTGACATGAAAAAATCGTGGTCAGCCTAGGTGACCCACAGGCACTTTTGGACTCAGGGTATCTCCGGCTGTGGAAGCATCATGCAAGTGGGGACATGTACTTTGTTATTAACAGCTGCTTCTTGGTGATGCCTTACTTTCTAGAATCCAGGCTAGTCCATGAGACAGGCCAAGCCTAAGGGACTTGTGTCGCAGGACGAGGTTAATGTAATGCTCTGACAGTTCTTGCTGTTAGGAGGCACATGCAGCAGCTCTAATGGCTTCTGTTCCTGCACAGACCTGAGCATTCAAACCCACATTATCAATACAGCGGGGAGGGCTGGCTGCAAGCCTGATCGAAGAGATCCTTGCTCATTGTGCAATATGCTCCAGGATCTCCAACTTGCACTCTGTCAGCTTCTTCAAGAAGGAGATACATGGAGGAAAACCTGTTTAGCAGGGAAATAGGTGCTTCTCCTTTCCAACGGCTACTGAGCCCTGTGAGGTTTCGTTTATACGAGCTGGTGTTCTTTGAAGCTTTTCTTCTCTGAGCAGCACTGCAATGTTTCTGTGATGCATTGATTTCATCTGTGGAAATGCAATTTATTACTGCCATCAGCTTTTGAAGGAAAAAAAAAGAATTGTTCTGTGTGGGGCCCCATAGATTAGGTCAGTTAGGGAATGCAGAGGATGTCTCCTGAGGTTTATTAAGAAAATTGAGTGGAGCTATTAAATTGATGAGCAATCTACTCTACCAAAGCTATGTAAATTCTTTATCAGCAGCTTGTGGTTAGCTCCTGTACCAGACAGCAGCCCTAAGTAGAATGAGTGCATTGAGTAGACTCCATCAAAACCCCAGGAAGGCAATTCTCATTTTCCTGGCTTAACGAGCGGTTATGTTGTACTGCAACGTGAAGTCTTGGTGTACAGCATGCGTTAGCAGGTACTGTGCTCTGGGTGTCACTGTTTTTTAGTAGGAGCAGGAAGCTGCACAGGATGGAGCTGGTAAGACAGAGATGAACCCCACAAGTCAGACTCAGTGAGACGCTTTGCTCTGTGGGGCTGGCAGACTTCACTTCCATGGAGGAGGAGCTCCCTGGTTTTCTTGGCAAATGTGTGTCTTTGCCATTTTTATCAGGTGGGAGAGAGAGTCTCAGCGTGTGACTCTACTGAATCTCTTTGTGCTTCTTGAAGGGTAGGTGGGACCAGAGTTCCCGATAAGTGGTGGGTGGTTAATAATAAAACTAAGAATTTTTTGTCGTAATGGACTGTGCTGAAATTTTCTTGAGTATTTGTGCAGAAGCAGGTTTTTGAATGCTGCACACCATGGTTTGCTGGTTCTGTTGCAGAGGAGGAAACCCCTCTGAGCAGCAAAAGGGTTGCTTTATTGGGCTGTGACGCTGGTTTGTGTGTCCTCCCCAGGAACACTGGCTGCAGATTGAGTAGAGGACAAGGAGAGCCTGGCATAGAGGAGACTTGTCAGTTTTGGCATAAAAGTCAGATATCTTTAACTCAATGTCTTCATGCAAAGTCTGCGATGGAGGGACTGTTTGGGTTTTGTGAAAGAGTAAACCTCATTTGAATTTCAGCTCTGGACAAATTCCCACTCCTTTACTGAGCTGCCTACTGGCTTTTTGGCATCATGCCCTCAGAACGTCTGCATGTGTTTATTTGATTAATAATTCGAAGTTGACTCTAGCTGTTGCTGAGTTGAAGCGCAGTAACACAAGGAATAACAACAATAAAGTTCATGTCAAGCTGCTTTCAAAATCATATAGCTGGCTCTCAGGTTGCAGAATCACGTTTCTTAAGATAGAGGTGTATGCGTGTAAATTGTCTCTCTTTATAAGCAAGTTTTCATGCGGTTTGGGCAAAACCTTGGCTCAGAGGTAAAGCATCTTACTTGGTCAGGCTGGAGACTGGATGTCAGCTGCACAGTTTCTAATGTGTTCAGGCTGGTCAGACTTGAAGTTTCCAGCTCACTTCTTCAGGGTTAAGTTTCTTGAAGCGTTCTCATCTTCCCCACCGAGTTCCCCCAGGGCAAGTAATACTTTGCAGTATGTGGGAATTGCAGTGATACGTCTTTATCCAATGTTTTGTTAGTTCCATTGTTTGTATGCATTGGATTGCCTAGGAAACCATAATAATCTTGTTAAAATAAAGATGTAATCTTTCTGCAGCGTTGGGGCTAGTTCAAAAAGCCAGGCTAATACTGGCTGCTCGTCACAGTTAGAGCACGTTAATTTAGACAGGCTCGCTTTCCAGCGCTGGCACCCACAGCGCTGCCGTGCAGAGCTGGTCACGGGCAACTGCTGTAGGCAGCCCCAACGGGGGCTGTGGTGTAGCAGAGGGTGGGCACCAGGGTGGGAGAAGCTGCTCTGGGCAGCCGTGGCCAGTGTGCAAGCCTTGCCGGTGGGGCCACGAGCAGATGAGGAGAGCCCTGAGGAGATCCCCGGGTCAGCATCTCTCTGGCAGGACCAGCATGGTGGTTTGTGCGGTGGCAGCTCCCGAGTAAACAGAGCCAGCCGCAGCAGTCGCCAGCTGACAGCCGTCTCCCCTGACCTCTTCTACTCACAGAAGAACTGGAAGTGGAATAAGCCGCATTTCCCCGTGTGTCCTGGGTTATGGCCAGCTCATTTAATATCTGAACAGGCAGTGCAGTGCCACTTTTAAAAGCTCTGTTCTGCTTAGTGTTTCCCCAGTTGCATGCGCTTTTATGTATTTTAGCAAAAGAATAGGCTGGCCTCTCCTCCTCCTCACTGGGAGATGCTGCTGCTGTAGGCTTTCCAGGAGGGAATCTGCTGTGGCCTCTCTCATCTCCTCCGCAAAACTGCCCCAGTGGCTGGGGCTGGTGTGGCCACATCCATCATCTGCTGCTCAGGATGCTGAAACACTGTAGTTGGCTGTTCCTCCTCTCCTAGTCATAGCTTTTAATTTGGGATTGCGTTGGGTCATTTGTACATATGTAGTTAAGAAATAAAAACCAAAGCGCTGACCTCTGTTGACATCCAGGAGCTCCTTCAAACAACTCCATCCTTTTATTCTCTTCCCCCACTCTTAATTTGCACTTAAAAGAGCAGCCTGTTGCTGGGAAGGCAACTGAGTTGCTGATGGAATAAAACCTGTCACAGTTTGAAGATAATCAACAAAGTTAGTCCATGAAACAATTTTTAAGATATAAACAAGATCAAAACACTATCAGATGTGGACACCAACAGACTAAGCTTTGATAATTTAATCTACCAAATTACCAATTTTAAGGCATTTGATTTGTTATTTCTGCAAATTAGGGGCCAGATGCTGCTGTACTTTCTTAGTTTTTAATCTCTTAAAAATAGGAGAGATTACTGCTGGAGGAATGCGCCGCTGAGGCAGAGTGATGCTGGTTAACCCTTTCTTTAAATATTTTTAATTGCAATTTGCTGTTTCTTCTATGATAAAATAGCCGTGTGCTCAGTGCAGTTGTTCCAGATAGGTGAACACATGGGAGCGGCCTGGTGCAGTAGAAAAGACCCATTGTGGTTTCGCAACTTCTTCCCAGAGAAACTATGGATGCCGCATCCCTGGAGGTGTTCAAGGCCAGCCTGGATGGGGCTTTGAGAAGCCTGGTCTGGTGGGAGGTGTCCCTGCCCAGGGCAGGGGGGTTGGAACTAGGTGATCTTTAAGGTCCCTTCCAACCTGAACCATTCTATGATTCTGTGATTCCTTTGGTTTGTATTTTTCTCTCTCATATTTTTCTGTTCTTACTGACACTCTCAGCCCAAGTGGGTACATCCTGCATTTTCACAGTCTTTTAATCTCAGCCTGTCTTCATCTCTTCATTTACCTTCCTGCCTGTCCAGTCTCATGCCAACCTCCTGCTCCTACTTTCTCCACCTCCGAGAAAATCTATATCCACTGCCCGGTATTCTCCTGCCCGAGAAAAATAAGGAAGGTTTGTGTCTGTGCCGGAATGGGTGGAAGGAGGAAGACGAGCTGTGGGGGTTGGTGGATGGGATCACCGTAGCCTTGCGGCTGAGAGAGGCAATTAGTGCTGCCAGAATCAACTGGGGTTTCAGTAGCCATCTCGGCTCAGCTCTGCAGGGCGTCCTCCAGCATGGCGGGAGGCACTGGGTGAACCGGTGCCTCGCCAGTATCCATTGGGGAAAAGATAATGAATCTGGCACTGATAAAAGCTGTTCACCTTATGGCTCTGGGTGGAGGAGACTGGATTGTGCGATGGGCAAGTCTGTGTGTATGTATTTCTGATGGGATTAAAGGGCTCATGCTTGACCTGGACACTTCCCATGCTTTGGGCTGTTTGAAAAACCTCCCCTGGGGAAGGGAGGCGTCTTCAAGTGGCAGAGAGTTTTCTTTTATATAAAATAATACAGAATAAGCTCTTATGTTAAAAGTCTGGTTCATTGTCTATATTTGCTCAGCCCAAATTAATTCAGCCTGTTTTCAAGCCAACAGAGGCTAACTGAGCCCCGCCAGAAGTCAACAGCAAATTTGGTAGTAGTTACATTCTTTTCTTTCCGCAATAAAACACAGTAAAGATCAGGAGGAGCAGCTTCCAGGGGACGGGAAATTTTATCCTGGAAGGGAGACTTGGAAGAACTTCTCACCTCGGGGCAGAGAGCCTGGGAGAAGCAGTGAGATGACACATCTCCTTGCTGCTGCGCTGCTTCCTTCCCGCTCTCCCGAAAGCTGGTGTTGAAACATTTTTTCCTCTTCTGACAAGTGCTTAATATGGCCTGATTTTTTGGTGAGAGAAAGTTTGGAAGCGAGTATTTTTGTTTCTCATTATCAGGGCAGCCCTTTTCCCAGTTCCCTACCATCCAGCACCCTCCTACCAATTAACCCAGTTGGTATTTTCATCCCATGCAAACGGTGCCATGAGGAGGTGACAGGCCAGCGCATGTGTCACCACGCAGCTGTGGCCCTGCAGAAGGACAGGCACCAGCACACGCACTTTTTGCAGCGGCTCACAAAGAAAAAGGGAATTACTGCATCCTGCAGTGTTGCAAAGGCCACCGACCTTTGAGCAGCGCTGTTTTAACAAGGGATATGGCCTAACGTGCAGCCTCCTGCCCTAAAACCAAAGCAGGCGGTGTGTTTCAAGGAAATAAAGCATTCCTGCCAGCGGGTGCCTCAGCGGGGATTCCCTGCCATCCTTCATCTGCTCCTTTCCCCAGTCTTCCGATTAACAGGGGGGGGTGGCAGACCAAACCGGGGAGATATCCCTGGGGAAATGCCATCCGCTTTCCTCTTAGCAGGAACAGGACAAACCTGTTCCGAGCGCTTGCTGGGGACAGCACGTCTGTCCCCGCAGCACTGAGGTGGGTCACTGAGCGCCGTCCTGAGCCGGCACCTCTCTTTGTACCAACCATTCAATTTGCCCACCCTCTCTGCGAGCAGAGCAGCACAAGGACTTTATTTAACCACGTCACCAGAGTCGGCAGCAGGAGATTCTGCGTGATTTTTTTTTTATTTAAAAAAACCCAGAAAGTTCACAGGCCTTTAAAGCCCGTCTCACCCATTCGGCAAACACACATAAAAATAACAACCCTGCTGGTTTTTGAGATCCCAAGGGAGCTGCCTGCGCTAAACCCCAGCACAACAGGAGATAATGCTGAAGGAACGCATGGAAGGGTTTCACAACATGAAGATGAAATGATTAACCACCGCGGCGGATCGTCACTGGGATCGGCAGCCTGCGGCTACATGCTGAGCTGCTGAGTTTTAGATCCGAGGAGCTGCAAATTGTGTATTGGCTGAATGATGAAGCTCTGCTGCAAAGTCATCCCGTGGTGTGGTGTGAAAACCTACCACCCGTTCCTTCACAGTGAAAAGGAAAATGAATGCCCGGACATACCAGCTCAATTAGCATTCATTTTTCTGTATATTCATAGCGGTAAATTAACCAGAGATAAAAACCTGAATACATTCATTTTTATACCAGGATGCTCTCTCACACAGCCATCATGCTGCAGAAAGTTTCCCTTCGTTCGTGCCTGAAGGGCCGGCCACCGCTGGGACTCCACGCTCCCGTGGTTTTATGGCTGGCTCCGAGAGGGAATGCCGCATTCAGCTGCAATGGCAGTGGCAGTGCTGCAGGTAGAATGTAAATGATGACAATTAGCTGGCGTGGGGGTTGATCATGTGATTTATAGTCCCATTAATAATAACTGTTTATTTGTTATTGCAGTATTTCAATGGTGCTGCAATCCATCAGGTCTGTACCAGACATGAAATTATAGATTATGGGTGTGGAGAAAATTGGAAAAGGAGGAAGGAATGATTTGTAAAATCTCCTGTTCGTACAAGGATAACAAATTTTCTTGGGGGCAGTTTGGTGTCTATTATTTGCTGTAGGAAAGCAGCAATATACCCTTTGAGCCACTGGAGATCTCTTATCTGTTGTGGTTGCTGTTGGAAAGCTTTTCCCCTTGTTACTCAGGTTGGACATACAACGCCACACCACAAATAAGCACTCAGGTTCATTAACGTTTGCCTCCGGTGGGAGGCGGGCAGAGGTGCAGCACTGCCACAGGGCTCTGCAGGGTGAGCCCTGGTGAATGTAGCTGCGGTCATACAGGTGTCCCGGGGGGTTTCACCCTGCCGGGTAATTGCTGGCTGCGAGATGAGTTTGGTGCCAGCGTTTGGAGAGTGGTCCAAGGCAGTAGAAGATGGGGGACGAGCTTATGGGGGGATCACAGGGCTTCCAGGGGATCCCTGCTGGTACCCCACAGGCTGCGGCACGATCTGCTGGCCGTGCTGCCACTCAAGAGAGCATCCCTGGGGCAACCACCCTACTTCCCTGGGCACAGCAGCTTTGATGTGGTGTTTGCCGACATGAGGGTACAACACGGGCCTTTTGCATCTCAGTAGCTGTAAGTTGTGTCGCAGGCACACGCAGAACCACAAAGCCCTCGCGTGCAGCATTGCCTGTGAGCGCAGAACTTGCCGCCTGCCCGGGTTAGGGAACGTAGCAGGATGGCGACTGGACCCTATTTTTCTCCTCCTATTCCCAGCAGCTGGGAGACCCGCGTGCAAGAACCTTGTCAGCAGCATGGAACAGCTAAAGTCAATGCTACTAAAAATTACCTTTTAAAAAACTGCCTCTGAGGCTTTCTGAAATGATTTAGAAAATGTTTACAACGGCCTCTCGTGTCAAAACCAGTAGCTGAAATACTCAGGCTGGCATTTCCAATATCCTCCACAAATAACGCCCCCCACACCCCACGAGAGTCCTGTCACTGATATATCACAAAAGACGCGTGGGGCAAAGACAAAACAAAAGCAAAACGCAAATGAAGGCCCACAAAGTTCCATTCTCACAACTAGTTTAACTGGTGTGACCTCTCCCATTGACTCCTGTAAGACAACCAGCATGCTGCAAATTAAGCACAGGCACAGATGTTGTTCCTGAAAATGTCTATTTGTGGAACAAATTACTTATAATAGGAAATGGCATCTGTGTTAATTTAAGAAAAGCTATATATGCACCAAGCGAGGATAATGGGTACTTTATAGTCTAAACTGGAGTGGGGCTCAAGGTGAGTCCTTGTGTGCAGAGCGGTGTCTCTGCAGCCCTGTAGGGGCACGGATGAGTTACAGCCTTCCTACTTCTTGTCTTGAGGATCCTCGCTCTGTCAATCTATTGCCAAGTCAATCGTTCTTGTCATTTCAGTGGGAGGATTTTTTGCGTCATCAAGCCCCAGGCTTGCCTTTTGCAGCTTACAGGAATACTTTGAATGTAAAAGTAGAAATCCTGTGTGATAACCCTGAAATTCTTTTAGGAATTAATGGCACCCAATTTAGCCTTGTAAAACTGTGGAACAGCAAAGGCGAAGGAGTAAAACTGGCAGTATAGGAAGAGAAGTTTCATATTTTAAATTTTAAAAAGATGTAAGGCCTTTGAATCCGATGGTTTTAGTTAGAGCCCTCTGCAGCCTTCCTAACCTCAGCTGGGGATTGTGAAGTTGCAGAGGTCCGTCAGCCTTAATATGAAGTTTTGCAACTCTTCTGACTGCAAGCCGCCAGGAGCTGCCGTGCAGCTTGTGAGCCACAGGACTGGAAAGCTTTTGCCGTAGACATAAATAATTATTTTTTTCCTCCCTCACAGAAAAATCAGCCATAAATGCAGTGTTTGTCAGGGGCTGTACTTAAGCATTCCCTTGGCTTGGTAGGTTGTGATCCTCATCCACCATGCATGGACAGCAGCTCTTGGGACAGAGCAAGGGCTGCAAGATTTAACCCTTTGGGTATGGTTTTTTTACTATTTTGCTGTAGAATTCTAATAATTAATAGCTCACCAAAAGAAAAACCTTTGAGAAAAATATGAATGCCAGTTTGAGAAGTCATGGTTGTGTAGGCACGGTTTAAATCAATAGCTTTTTCTTATTAATAGAATCACAGTGAAGTAATTGGAAAATTCAGTATTGTGATGAATTGATATTTTTCATATCAAAACAAATGGAAATGCTAAAGGCTGATTGGATTAAATTGAAGAAGCCAATATTACAGAATTTTTATGTGCTTTTATATGTGGAAATTCAGTGTCATCTAATTTTTGCTACGTTTTGTCCAATTTCATGTTTGTTGAAACCAACGCTTTCCAATCTTCTTCTCCTTCCCTGAGACAGTCCAGTGTTAAAACCCTAAAACACACATAATTTTCCAGTAAAAGCAATTACTGGTTTTGCTTTGTTTACGGTCAAGATCAGCAGTACTTGATAGCCTACCTAAATTATCACAGATTCAATTTTTATGTAGTGTGAAATTATTGGAGAATCAAACCCTCCACGGCGGCAGATGACTCAAGATAGCAATAAATACTGAGGAGGAAAAATTCCACTATGTCTTGTTCATCCCTTCCTCTTACCTGCCAAATGCTTCCTCAGGATCAGTGAGTTTTGTAGAAGAAAGGCAGAAAACGGTGCAGGTAGCAATGGTCTGTCACCCCTGCTGACTGCTGCAGCAGGGGACTTCAGGATGATGCTGGGTTGATGTTGATAGAACTGATGAACCCCACCGCCTTTATGAGCAGCTGGTAATCATAGAATCATAGAGTGGTTTGGGTTGGAAGGGACCTCTAAAGGCCATCCAGTCCCACNAGGTACTGGAAGGCAGCTATAAGGTCTCCTCGGAGCCTTCTCTTCTCCAGGCTGAACAACCCCAACTCTCTCAGCCTGTACTCATAGCAGAGGTGCTCCAGCCCTCTGATCATCTTCATGGCCCCCTCTGGACCTGTTCCAACAGGTCTATCTCCTTCTTATGTTGGGGACTCCAGAGCTGCACACAGTACTCCAGGTGGGGTCTCATGAGAGCAGAGGGTCAGAATCACCTCCCTGGACTTGCTGGCCACGCTTCTTTTGATGCAGCCCAAGATGCGGTTGGCTTTCTGGACTGTGAGCGCACATTGTTGCCTCATGTTGAGCTTCTCATCCACCAGCACCCCAAGTCCTTCTTCTCAGGGCTGCTCTCAAGTCATTCTCCACCCAATCTGTACTTGTGCTTGGGATTGCCATGGCCCAGGTGCAGGACCTTGCACTTGGCCTGGCTGAACTTCATGAGGTTTGCACGGGGCCCACCTCTCAGTGCGTATTGGCAGGGTTAGGGCTAAATGTCATCATGCCAAATGGCATTGGCTTCTGCCAGTGTTGAAGGGTTTGGTTTTCTGTGGTTCTGGTTGTAAAGCTCAGGTCTTACATGGCCACGTGGCACTGGCTGCCATGTGTCATGACAGCACGTTGGCGGGGAGGTTATGCCAGGTAGGGAGGACTCGTAAGTCTGCCTGGCCCAAAGCACCGTCTCAGCAGGAAAGTGGTTTCTGGTTTTGCAGGTGAGAGGCCGTGAGATGGTACAGAGCTCAGCCGCAGCCCTCGCTGGTGCAGCACCGCCAGCCAAAGCGTGCAAGCTGAAGGGTTCCCAGCGCTGCCTCCTGCGCCCAGAGCACTCTTGCAGGCAGGAGCGATGGGCTCAGGGGTTTAATGGGTCCTTAGTGGCAATTTCTGAGCAGTAAAAAGCAGGTTTGTGTTGGAATAAGAGCTTTGAAGTGAGACAGCCTGTGGTGGTGTGCACTCTTATTTATGCGATAAATACACTGTGATTTTTATATCCAGTGACATACGGTTACTTAAAGGCCTCTGAATTGCTGAAGAAAATTAATTTAATTGAAGTCAAACATGAAAATACAGCACAGAACCAAATACTACTTTAGAAAGCAGTTCAGTGTATTCAGCTGATCTTATTCTAGCAGAGCGTTTATTTTTAACTTTATGATTATGGATTTTTATAGCGTCACATCAACATAAAGGGCTTTTCTTCGCAGCGAGAGCAGAACAGAGGAAGTCCAAGCAAATGAGATCCAATGTCCTTCAAGGAGGCAGTGGTAAACATGTTCTCAAAGACGGAAAAGTTAAAATATAAACTAACTGTGCATGCTGTGGGGAGAGAAAATAATACAGTAGTTTGATTATATTTGAGAAGACAGCTGCTTGAAGACCAAAATCAGTATCATTATCCCCAAAGTCTACCACACCGATATTTCAGAAGCCCATTCAAACCTCATGTGGCACAGACAAACGGACAAAAATAAATCTGGTGGTGATAAATCAGTGTTTTAGAGAGTCCTGTTGTGTGGTATCTGTTTAATGCCAGACAGCAGAAGTCCTTTAGATCCATTCAAAGCCATGGAGGGGGGAAAAAAAGGGTGGGGCGCGAGTGGGAAGGAAAGCATTTGGAGGGAGAGATTTCCATAAAAGCTAATAATGAAAATGGCTGTGGTTGTTCGAGTGAAACTCCCAGGCGGGCAGGGCGCTTGCCTGGCTTTGGGGATTTGTGCAGGATCCTCACTGCCTGGCTGCCACGGGGGGCCCGAGGAGCCTCTCTGCCTCCGCCCTTAGCACTGGTGGTGCCTTGGTGTCCTTAGGAGCTTCAGATAAAATTAGTAAGGAGGCCTGAGCCCTGTGATTCAAGCTACACTTGTTTTTCAGCTAATTGTCATCCTGCTAATGAATGCCGAATAGCTTTGCTCATAATAACAATACTTTAGCATCTAAGTGTCAGCTTGAGTAAACCTTTAAAACGGCCTATTTTAAGAGGATTAGAAAAAGGAGTGCTATTAGATCAAACCAAGCGATAGAAATGCCAAGGGCTAAAAACATTCATTAGCCTTAGTTAAAACTTTCAGTAGCACAACTAAAGTTAGTTACAAAGCACACGCTCCGCTTTTGATAGCGTATGCATTCTCCGAGCGGTCTCATTTCGATGTCCATCGTACAGCCCGTGTATCTGGGGGCAGAGGAGCAGGGAGGAAGGGCATGGCTTTCTCTGGTCAAAGCTCACCCCATGTTTCTCTCTCCTGCCCTCACGCTGAAGCACAGACTGTTGCTGTGGCCGAACAAAGCTGAAAATCCAGCAGCTATTCCTTGTCTTCCATGGTCAGCAGGGAAGTTTAACACTTGTTAGGCTTGTTCTGGGCTCTGGCTGCTTTAGCAGGTCACACCTGATCACTGGGATTTGTGCTGTTGGAGTCGGTGGCCATGCACCCATCGGAGACCGATTGTCCCATACTTGGGTGCAGAACAGCTTCACTCCGCACCTCTGCTGTTGTATTTACAGGCAAACGCAGGTGCCTTTTGTTCCCGGCCACTTGCATTCGAGGTGCTTTTCCCATGCGATTTGCTGCATTAGAAATATGTCCGTAAGAGCGTAACAGGTCCTGCCCAGCCTCCAAGGTTGGCTGTTAGACTTGAAAACATAGTACTGCATAATTTTAAAAAAAATAATGATAATCACAAATACGGTCTGCTTTAATATTGCTTTCTATTCTAAGGCAGTTCTTTAAGGAAGCGGCTTTTGCTTTCTCATTTGTTGAGGATGAATTGGAACAGTAGTTCCCAGGGCCGTTCATTCAATAGATCTCTAATAAATAAGTTGCAGCTATCTGGCTTCTCTCTCTTGTTCTGACTCATTTTAGCTTCTGGACATGCAGCTCCATTCTGCCAATATTTTACGACCAGTTTTTCTATGATTATTTTTTAACGTATTGTGCAAGTGGTTCCGTGAGCACTAGAACTAATGAAGTCTGTTTTTCAAGGACTTCGTATTTCATGCACAATTGAATTCTGTGTCACAGAAGGTGTAGGATCCCACTGAAGCTTTTCCTGGGCTCAGTGCATTTATATTGTCTGTCTCCTGCGTGCGCTCTCCAGGAGTCAGTAAACCAAAAGCTCTGAGCCTTTCCCACACAGACAGCATGCTCAGGGTCCCTGTCCTCCTCCTGGCTGGCTCTTCCTCATTTCTCAAGGCTGATGGGAGCTGTGTTTCTACCCATCTCATTCCCTCTCTCTGTTAGTGTTGTTTTGAATCCTCCAGCAAGTTCCAACTTCATCCCTAGAGGATGGACCACCATAGATAGGAAACCCTGCTTTTTTCTTTTTCTTTTTCACTTGTTCAAACCACTTGCACAGATTTCCGTGTGCATGTACGGGCTTCTGTGACACTTCGCCTTCTTTGAGAGACGCTGCAGACACATTGCACCCTGTCAGCTATGTGGGACTGCACACCAAAAAAAACCTCACCAAGGAGCACCAAAACCTGTGTCACAAACTCAACAGCTGCAAAGACCTTCAACGACTTCTTTCCTGTTGTCAGCACCATGAAGCAGCAGTGGTTTGTATCACTGTAGGACACTGATTAAAGGAACTGAAGCAGGAACAAGCTTGCAAATGCCGGGGGTTTCCTTCCCCAAGCATTGAAAATTAAGGGCAGGGAGGTGGTCCCAGGAGCATAGTGTGTTAATTGAATTAATTGAATGGGAGACTGAAGACTGCAGCTGAGTTTCATCTCACCTCAACTAGGGCCTCCAGGTGTCTAATCGAAGCCATTGCCTATGAGTTGGTGAAAAGAGACATCTCTGTCTTACTGGTAGAACTACCATTAGATGCTGAAGGAGGACTTGGGCAGATGGAGATCATGCAGAGCAATTCCCCCCTTTGTTATGTGAGAGAACAATAACGACAAAAGATCAAATCAGCAATGAGAAATGCTTCGAAGGCTGAAGGTTTGGTTATCTGTCGCATGAAATCGGGTGGGAATTGGTCTTTTGTCTTCGACTTCCTGATAGTGGCACACAAGTGCCACCCATTCCTCATGGTCCTTACTCTTTTCTGCATGAAGAATCCAGTGCCGTGAGCCCTGGAGCGTATCAGAGGGACACGGGGGATCTCTAAATGAAGTAAGATTGCCCTTTACCTCGGTAACAAAGATTCAAGCTGCTTTTCCCTCTTTAAAGACAGTGGAGCAGCATACACAGAAAGTTGCCAAGCATGTAGTTGAAATGGGAATTAAAAGCATGTGAAATCAGCTACCTAAGCTCTTGGTTGCGTGCAGCAGTTAAATGGTGTACATGGAGGTTTCAGAAAAGGTACAGTGAGAGCGTGTCCCGTCAGGGGGTTATCCCTCCCCCAGGGCCCCTCCGGCCGGCAGCTTCTACATCCACAGTGCTTCAGGGCTAGTTTCAGAGCTCTGCAGCTCCCTCAGACATGGGGAAAGGTCTTTCCGTTTGCTTTGTCCTGTCTGAACTGCACAGAAAGGTACTTGACGTCCTTTTGAAAAGCTCACAGAACTTAGCCCAAAATTGGTTCCGCCAGACACAAGTTGGCTTACTCGGATGAAATTCTCCAGGGAATGCACATCACTTGACCACTCGTGTTTTTCCCTGAGCACGCCAGAAATTTATATGACTGTTTTACAGTCGGCAAGTTAAAAGCAGACTTCAGCTGAAACTGCTGGATGGGCCATTGATCCGAACCCAGATGGAGCATCCTGAGGGAATCAAAGGCAAATTGTTGAATTACCCACCTCCACAACAGACATGGAAAAGTCAATACATAGAATAGCTTCTCCTTAACAGAGAGCCCTAACGAGGGTACTGCTCAGGTTGTCTCGTTATCTATTGCCTCTGCCCAGGGCTGACAGTAAGCTGTGTTTATTATTATGGTTGCTGTGGTACTATAAGCCGTCTTTGTAGGTTTACTTGGATTCATGTACACACAGAGGAGATTTTCAAGTCTCTCTCACCAGTGTGTAAGGAAAAGGCTGGATCTGCATCACCTGGACCAGCTGTCTGTTAATAAGCTGGGTTATAACATGGGCTGCTTCACCCAGTCTGAGCTCATTTTCAGAAAGCACGTCGTCATCCAGTGGTGTATCACACGGCTTTTCATTAAAAGAAGATGCAGAAGTTGCTCTCCTAATTAAGTTAATCACTGAGCTTCTGGGTTATGGAAGATCCCTGGGGATACATTTAGGCAAAACAAGGTCACAGGAGGGGACTTGTGTCAGGAAGAAGCTTGTGGTTTAGGGGGACAGTGCCAGAAAGGAGCTTGTCCAAGGGTCCCAGTTGTAGCAGGCTGCGGGGTGACTGGTCCCTGGGAGCGGCCCATGGCTGGGAGAGTGCGGGTTTGCTGCCATTCGGTGGGCCTGGGTTCTGAGTCTAGCGACCTGTTTCTTAACTTTCTTTTCCCAGAGAATAGAATTCACTTTGATTCTTACCTCAATCTCGACAGCATCCCAGGGTAATTAAGGTAATGTCAATTAGTAAGGTGTACCCTTGCATATGGAGGAAGCACCAAAGTTATCTTGTGTGCCTTCTGCCCCATGAATTCCTCTGCTGCCCTGGATGTCATGTTCATTTTGTTTCATGTCCACGAAATGGACTTCCCTTTTTCTGATTTTCTGATCTTTTGGGTCTATTTTAGTCTTCGGCATCCAGGACATTTTGTACCAGGGGTGAGGTTTTTCCATAACTCGTCTGTTTGAAATAGTATATCCTTTTGTCTGTTCTGAATCTTCTGCCAGATCTGAAATTTCTCTGATTGTCCCCAAGTATTTGTGATAAGAGAAAAAGCTGAATGGCAGCTGCTTCTCAACATCTTTTTTTTGATGATTGGACTAGATGATCTGAAAGGTCCCTTCCAACCTCGGCAATTCTATGATTCTGTGATCTCTGTGCATCCTCCTAAATGCATTCATTTATCTAGCTGTTTAATGAGGTTTTCAATCTAAACTCAAGGGAGGACATTTAAAAGAGGTCAGGATGTATTACTCGTGTCCAGTTCACTGGTGCAATGTACTTGGGATAAAATCTGACAGGAAAAAAAGAAAGGAAAAGTTTGAAGTTGGCTAAAGTGGAACAAGCCCATGCTTTTAACAAGTATCCATTTGTCCTGTCCTTCAAACCTGGATCTGAAGCACAGATGCTTCAAAAGCAGCAGAAACCCCGACTCAGGCAGGAGGAGAGTGCCAGCATCTCAGGGTAACGAAAGCCTTTTTTTAGTTGTTTTAAATGAATTTTTTAAAAGAAGGAGCACAAGTAGTTTCCTCTCTCTTTTTTTTTTTTTTTCCCCCTAAGCATAGCTGCAGTCAGAGTGTGGTTAGCATTCCAGTTCTCAGCTAATATTTTCTTTAACGCACATTTTTGATCTCTGTTCTGTAAGCACGATGACAGCCCATGGTGGATGCAGACGTTTTCAGTCATGGATGTATCCAGCTGATAGTCCTGAGAAGCACCAGGTGCCCAAGCAGGTTGTCTTCCAAAGTTTTATAAAGCTTGCAAATTCTAAGGTGATTTATGTTTGATTCATATCAATTATAAAGACACGTATTATACGTACATCTTAAAATGGAATTGGTGAAGATGGGAGACGAGGGACATTTCTCAACTTCTTGCAGACTCTTTCCCAAGCCATCAAAATTGTATTTCCTCCAGATGAGGTTCTGATGAGGTTTAAATGGCTACAAATATCGTGGAGGTGACTGGTGGTCTGTAAGTCAGCCCTGGCTGAGGGAAGCATGCCTGATTGGGAGGGGTGGGACATCCCAAGCAGAAACTGGTTTCTGCTTTGCTGTACTTTGGTCGCTAAATAAGGACTATATTGTGTACACAGTGGTTCAGGTTGGCAGTGTTCACACAGAATGAAGGTGCCACATGGGTCAGTGCAAATGCTGATGTGTCCTGCCTGTCCTCTTCATAGAGTGGAGGCGGAGGGGGCCAAAGTGACACTGGCCACGTATTTATAGGTTGCTGCTGCCTTATGCACCGCTGTCAGGTGTAGCCTATGTGGCTGTCCATGGGGATTTAGCCTAATGGCTGAACTGGGAACATACACTCTGTTACGGTGGCTCATCTGAAAACAGTGTCGGTGAACAGCTGAGGGATGGGGGGTTTTCAAGCCATAGTTAGGATGGAACAGCAGCTTCCTCCATCACACAATTTTCCAAAGCGAATAGATTTTGTGGCAGATTTTCCATGCTGGTCACAGTCATGATGTGATTTTTACTTTAAAGACTTATACACAAGTAATAAATCAAACCAGTAATGTGTAACATGTGTATAGTCCACAAACAAACAAAAATATGTTTATGCCCCTTAGAAAATATATTCAGACATAATTGAAAAAGGCCTAAATACTGGATAAGGTCTTTTACTTTTGTGAATCTCAAGCTCAGGATTTTTGAAAATCAAGCTTTACCTAAGTTTTTATCATTGGACAAGGTGAAAACTTAGCAGTGCTTAACAAACAGGTGCCATCAGATGGGGGGGGAACTAAACTAATTTGCTACTGGATTTATTTTTTTAATATCTGCCAGGCATCATGAATTCTTTTTCCGTAACAATTGATAAAACTTGCATCTTTTGAAGCAGGCACCTGAAATTTGGGAAGAAGACACACTTCTCTGTCCTCTTGGGAAAGAAGTATGATGTGGTTATATATAATCTAATCCCCGTGCGTTGAAGGGCTGAGGGAGTGCTGTGTTACCCTTCTGACTTTTCCTAGTTTCTGAAAGTGTGTTGTAATGTCTTGATGTTATTTTAGGGTAGCTGTATGTAATATATCTGTGTTTCAACTATATTAAAATAGCAATGGGTATTAATTTGCCTATTATTCAAATAACAGATGTGCACATTGTCATATCTGTGTACGTTCTTGGCACTTCCAGCTGTCAGATACACATACACATTGCATGCTTTGAGTTGCCTGTTAGCAGTAGCTGTCTCCTCTCGTCTTTGCCTATTTCTCCTTTTCATACTGGTCCCATGGTGGGACTGTCGTAAGCAAATTATTTTTACGAAGAGACAAGTTCCTTTCTGATGGCATCGAAAGTGAGAAAACTAGAGATTAAGAGCTTCATACAGGCTTAGATAAACCCCTGCAATAATAACATGGGAACTTGGCCTGTCTAGAACATTATCCCCCCATCTGGTAATTTCTGTCTTCCTTGTTCCTCTGGGAAACCCCACGTGTCAGATACTCAAGATACTTAGATATCCATGGACCGTGTGTCTTAGGTAGTCTATACTGCAGAAATGCAGTGGCGAGCATAGATTCAAATGATCTAATTAACCCAACAATAAATAGTTTGTCTGGAGGCCGTTTTGAGCGGAGGGCAACACTAATGAAAAAGATAAAAAGCCGAAGTCAGGTCTGTCCCACTGCCACGGTATGAAGCCTACAGCTTTCAAAAACTTAAACAAGTAGTTTTGATCTTGAAAAATACACAGTGAGGATGCTTGAGTGCCTAAGTCCCTCTTTGAGTGTCACAGATAGGCACAAACAGTGGGGGCTTTTTCCTTCTGTTTTTTTGCGGAGACAGTGAAATACATTTAATTCTAAAGAGAGAATAATTGGTTGATGTTTTTCTCAATTAAAATATTACTGCGAAGAGCCTGACTTAGTGACAAATTGGTTCATGATAATGGTGTATTTTATAAGTAAGGAAGAAGTTGAAAGATGTGTGTTGAAAGCTATAAAGGCTTAATTATTTGAGGGGAGGGAAGGGTGCCGAGCTGTTCTGCCCTGGCAGGTTAGCTTGCAGAGCGGCGATTGCTGAAAGGGGTGGAAAGTCAAACCCGACCTCGGTGAGTCTGATGGGGAAGGTGGCGTTGGAAGGGTGACAACCTACACTGACATCTCCTGAACGAATCCGCTGCTTCTCTCATTCATGCCACGTCTCTGCAGTTTGTCACCAGCCTGGTACGTAGGCATGCAACTGGGGCGTCAGGGGGTTACCCTGGTGGTAGCCCCCTTTTAGCTGCAGGTGGGGGAGCACATTTCTGCCTCACCGGCGGTTTATTTCAGCAGGAGGAAAGAAATAGAATCATAGAATGTGTTGGGTTGGAAGGGACCTCTAAAGGCCATCTAGTCCAACCCCCCTGCAGTAAGCAGGGACATCTTCAACTAGATCAGGTTGCTCAGAGCCTCATCAAGCCTGGCCTTGAATGTCTCTAGGGATGGGGCCCCCACCACCTCTCTGGGCAACCTGTGCCAGTGTCTCACCACCCTCATTGTAAAGAACTTCTTCCTGATGTCTAATCTAAACCTGCCCTGCTCTAGTTTAAAACCATTGCCCCTCGTCCTATCGCTATATGTCCTTGCAAACAGCCCCTCCCCAGCTTTCCTGTAGGCCCCCTTCAGGTACTGGAAGGCTGCTATAAGGTCTCCCTGGAGCCTTCTCTTCTCCAGGCTGAACAACCCCAACTCTCTCAGAACACTTTTCTTTCTGGAGTGAAAAATATCTCTGCTGTGTAGGTATGTACTGTGCATTTATCCAGGGTGTATATCGCACCTTTTAAAACCCCCAGCAACCTTCAATATTGTAAGATACTTCTGAGTTTATTTTACTGCTAAAGAAATAGAGCCCTTTGGGTCCTACTGAATAAACCTGGAGAGGAACAGGCATTAGCAATTACTTCTACCAGCTTTCATGTTCCTGTCAGTGATAGCTATGATGCTGGTTGGTTTGCCTTTAAATGCAGGCTTTCTTAGAGAAAGAAAATTAGAGTGGAATTCATCTTGCAAAATTTCATTTATCCAAAAGTCCAGCCTACTCTGGCTTAATTATCCCAGCTCCTACTACAGTCTAGAGAGAGAGATGGGCGGCTCTGAAGACTCATGCTAAAGTGAGCACTGCAGTAAGCAGGAGATGCCTTTTCTTCCCTAAGTGGAGACAAAGCCGCCAGATCAGATTTGACTCCTGTTTGATAAATCCCACCCACGTGCCTTCCCAGTCCTTATCTCGCAGAGAGGTTGCTGTGAAATCTGTTTGATAAGAGCCTGCTGGGGCAATACTCGCCGTTCATCATTTGCTGCAAGTCTGGAGTTGTTTCACAGATATATTTAGAAGGAGCCGTGATTAAAATCTCTTGCCAGCTCCGATCCCAGGAACACACGTGGAGAAAATAATCTCAAGATTCACATCTCTTGTATTTGCTTATCCCACCCCGGATGCAAACAGACCAAATCCCTTCTGTGAGGGCTTTCAGCCTGCAGCAGGTTGCCTCGCAGCAGGACCTTGTAGCTCTTTGTTCTCCACCAGGCAGTCTGGATGGAGCACAAGGCTCCTCTGCATGGAGCGTGGGACCTCAGACCATGAGAGCTTTCTGAGCTTCATATGCTGGAAATAGGAGCCTGTGCTGAGGAGGAAAAGGGTAATGGCAAAGAAAATTTAAAAATGAGGTTGCTTTTTATAGATAAGGCTCTTCAGCTTAGCGAAGACATGGAGGTATGATAGAGGTCTGTGAAACACTGAGATAGCAAATAAGGAGTGAATAAACTCTGTTTCTTACACTAGAAGGTTTATGGTTTGCCTGTTGTACTGAAGAGATTTAAATCCAGTGGAGGGAAGTACTTTTCCCCAGAAAATGTAACTAAATGTGGGGCTCATGGCAAGAGTCAAGCAGTGTCGTTCAGCTCAAAAATGGTCCAATAAGTCCATGGAAGCTGGTGACCACCAGTGGCTCTTAAACATAGGAGCTGGGCCAGGAAAAGTTTTAGTGGGTGGATTTTGAGGGGTAAGATCACTCCTTGTCCTGTTGTTAGTGCCTGCCCTCAGTACGCAGTATCGCCTTGCCTCAGGGACCGCACACGTGCTTCCAGCTCCAGACTGTGTAGCTTTGGTGTGACCCAGGAGAGCTTCATATGTAAATCTTCATATGTAAATATTCAGAGTATCCAGAAGAGATGAGCGTTTCTGTGGCTTGTTGTTGGATTATAGGCTTCAATCAAAAGAAGTACAGGGAACAGGGTTGAAAATTGATGGCGGCGCGAGTTTGAGGAAACGATGTGAAAATCTAGCCTGTGTGCAGCTTGTCTTTCATTCCCACAGGCGGACACAGAGCCACAGTCACATACAATTCTGAATATTTCCAGCCATGCAAGGGGCCGTCTGCCTGCACGCACCACTGGAGGCTGTTTGACCTTGTAGTTGCACACCTTGGCACACTTTAATAGCTGACTCCTGCTCAATTATTTCAACTTTTGGAGCCCGGTGGCATGCACAGCACGTGTGTGCTTCCACACGTGCAGCCCAGAGTGTCCGCCCTCGCCCCGAGCATCCCTCCTCCTGCCTGGGGTGCTGTGCCGCAGCAAGCTTCCTAACATGGAAATTTCAAGCCTGAACAATAGGGGAGCTACCCAGGCAAATGGCTGGGATGTCAGCTGCATCACATTTCGTGGTATTTAATATCCCGGGGCCTGCGAGGGTGTTGTGTGGCGCCTGGAATCACTTTCCAAGCAGGTGCATGCCACTTGTTCCTGCTCCCTCCTTGCTATTTTCCGTGGGCTCGGGCGCTCCAGTGCGGGGATACTGCTCCTGTTAAGCTGCAGCGTATGCACAGGCTTTGTTTATATGCCCTGCTGCTCATACAGTTTAGTCTTCTTTGGTGCCCATCCCTGAATGACTCTTGTCTGTGCAAAGTTGTTACATGAGCTTGAATTCAGGGATGTCTCAAGGTTTGCACAAGTCTCTTTCCGAGGGACATTAGGAAGATAATGCTGAGCTCATCAGGATCATCAAAGTCTAAAGTGGTTTCTTGACCAGCTGTGTTTTGGAGAGAGCTGCTGTGCCAGGCTTGTTGCTGACCTTGGGCTTTCCTTGGGCACCCAGCAGTTGTATGGTGCTCAGCAGGAAGACAAGCAGAATATCCACCTTCCTGCTGTTCCGCGAGTGAGGGTCATCTTTTCCCTCTTGGGAACTTTCCAGCCAGGGAATGTTCTCCACTCCCGTATTTCGATAACCTCGATCCAGTCCTGCTTGCCTTAGATAAAAGCAGACTATGTTCACAAGTCATAGAAACAGAGGGGAATATGCAGAATAAAAAATAGGTGCAAATAATTACATCTCTCTGACTGCCATTCAAAACACTACCAAATGGGCACAAAGGTTGCATTATAAAGCATGAAAATGTTATCCAAGACCTGGCAGAAAAAGTCACTACTTAGGAGTGACTGGAGGTGCTTTCTCCCTGGGCTTCTCACTAGCAGAGCCGTGTTCACACAACAGCAACTTTCTTTTGCAGGAAAAGGGTGGGGTTTTTTCCCAAAAAGCTCTTTTTTTTTCCTAGTAAAAGAAACAAGCTGGCTGCTGTATACCCCAGTCTAAAACCAATTGAAGGTAGGCCATCTTTTGCTCTTACCCAAAGCCAGCTATTGTAGAGATTAGGTCCTGTATAGCTGCCTGCTTTCACTGTTGCTCATGGTGTGTCTCTTTTATCAACTAATCTCATCTCAGGAGACTTCAAAGGCATTTGCATCTGTGCCTTGAGTAGTTAATTAAGCTGAAGAAGATGGAAATTAGTAAAGGAATTATCAGGTGAAGAACTTGCTAAAGGGGAGGGAGCAGTACATTGTGTTGAAAGAAGTGCTCCTGGGCTGGAGGGGGGTCCCAGTTGTGGTTCTCAAAGACAAGCCGAGAGCCCAGCCTGGTCAACAGCCCCGTTAAAAACTGGCAGAAATGATAACAAATGTGTTCCTGAGGTTAATTGATGACACAGTGCTGGGAAAAGTTGTCACTATTGAAGAGGATAGTGGATAACCATGACGACCAAGATAACAGAAACAGGATGAAATTCAATATTGCAGAGTAAGGCATACGACTGGGGACTAATTGGTTGGAAATAGCAAGGGAAGTGTTGGGGAAGTACCAGTTGATGGCAGAAAGTCTGTGAAATGCTAATGTGATGCATTCCTAACAAAGGTAAGTGCAGTCCTTGCAGTATTCACAGTGTTATTTCCAGTGAAGAAAAGGAGATGTTCTTTGTAGTTCTGACTACCCACAGTTAAGAAAATTTAATACCAACCTGAAGAGGTGAAGAGAAGAGTTAGTGGAAAGATTAGAGGACTGGAGAGTCCGTCAGGTGTGAAGAGGGGAGAGTACGTTCGCTTGTGTAGCAAGGCAGCATGGATGCTATATCTCAGAGGCTGAATACCAGGAAACAAAGACAACTATTGAAACTATAAGACCACATTGGCAAAGACTAAAGAATGAACTTAGACCAGAAATTAAGAAAAGGAGTCCGCCCATCCATCTGAGGAGATGTTCTGGACCACCCTTTCAGCAGGAGCAGGGAGGGCAAAGTCTCTAACTGCTCTTGTGCTGGGCACTGAGCAGGCTTAGGAGAGGACAAAATTGATGACGGCGTGGCAGAGCTGGCACTTGTCTCATTGACCCACAGCATCTCTTCGGTCCTATGTTCCTACACTGTTCTCAGCACCCCCTGGGTGCAGAGTGCACTGCAGAAATCAGACAGAGGTATTTGGGGCCCCATTAAATGCAGAGTGGCTCTTTGGAGAGAATCCTAAAAGTTTAGAAGTTGCACTGCCTAAAAGCATCATAATTCTTGCATCCTGGCACGTTTATTCACACTGTTCATCCTCTGGCTTCTAGGTAGAAGCTAATTGTATCTCTGTTTGTTTGGGCTTTTTCGCAGTCTGAGTCTTGATTTCTCAGGAGGCCTCTTAGGTCCCAGCCACCAAACAGGGGCAATGTGTAACCTGGGACAGGCATTGTAGAGCAGAGCGATCCAGAATACGCAGGGAGGGACTGCATTCTCTGGGATGGGTCGGGACTGAAGAAGCAGCTGTACAAGACCAGTTCTTTCACAGGAATGGGAAACTGTGAGGAGAGGGGGATCTCCCAAGGAAAATGCCATCAGGATTGCTACATGCAGGGCTATTTGCACATGGAGCCTAAGCCATTTGGTTTCACCATGGTTATTTCCTTTGGGAGCACCCAGCTAAGGTACGAACTGGAGCGTATCACTGCTGTTGTATTGATACCAGCTCCTCAGCACAGGCATGGGGAGGACTTAAATGAATAATGAGTAATAACAATTTTATAAATAAAATATCACCGTACTTGCTGAAGTGAATAAAATAGACATGAATGCATTAGATTTGGATTTTAATGGCTTAAATCCGTTGCTGAATTATTCTCTTCTAATAGTAGTTTGACTGCAAGGATGGCATTAAAACCAACTGGAGAAGCAAATTGGCATTGGGATGTGCAGCAGTGTATTAAATGGGAACTCAGCCCAGGAAAATGCTGTGCCTCAGACGGACAGGGCTGGCCCTGAGAGGGAGCTTGGATGTTGCGGACGTCCCTGTGCTCTTTTTTTCCTTGCTTTTACTGCTGTACAGGACACCACAGATTCAGCTTATCTTTCTGTCCTGTTCTTAGTCCAGTCTTCTTGAAACACGGTAGCTGTGCTACTGGTGAGCATATTTCACTTGGCCTCCCTTCAGAGCTGCAGAGATGCTCCATGGCACTGACCCTCTGTGAATTCCACCGCAGGCTCATGTGCTTGTTGAAACTTGAGGAATTATGATACAATATTTCATACTTCCTCCTCCTCCTCACATTTTTGTCCCCACCCCCAGCTGTCCTGGCAGTTTATGGCTGCACTGCAGGGCCCTTGGACCACAAGCCTGGCTTGCCATGCAAAGCTGTCCGGCCAGCAGGAGAGTTTCCATCTTGCCCCACTGCTGCGCTATGTGGTTGCAGTGTAAGTCATTAGGAGTTCCTGCAGGGACTACTCAGGGCTTTTTGGAAGCATAAGCAAAATTTTGCTGTCCTAGGGTGGAGCACTTTGCTCTTGTATTGAGAACACAAGAAGTAGGGGAGCACTTGGAGCTGGAAGGTGGAGTCAGGGCAGAGCCCTAGGTGCTGCTTCTGCTGCTCCAAGGCAAAGCGATGGGTTGGAGGTATCGCCTGCTACAGGCTTCCTTCCTCCTGGACCCCTGATGCCTTTCCCCTCCTCCTATGTCTGACTTCAAGATGTAGGTAGAGATGTTGCCCAGAGTCTTCACCAAATCCAATCAAAAGCTAAACCTGCTTTTGGGAACACGTTTCTTCTTAAAATCTGATTTTGGAATTAACGGCATCATCTGAGCAATGTGTTTTCCTCCCTCATCTCTTCCAATCTGGTACTACTCTTTTTCCATTTGCACTTAAGACATTTTTTTACCGCTGTTTTCTGCTTAAGGTTTAATAATATGCAGATTGAAAGTAATTCAGTCACCTTTCTCCAGTTCTCATATTTCTTCTAGTACGCCTCTAAAATGTGAGGGCTTTTGAAGAAAACCAGATCTGCTGCATGCCCAAAGAGCATTTGGATGCTCTTCCTTCAGTGACCTCTTCATTCCCCCCTGCATCCATTCCCACTCCATCATTATATTAGTTGAAGAAACCCCAGTGAGTACCAGATGTTGAGTGATCAGATGGACTCAAAAGAGCTTGAATAATGTACTTGGTGCTGGAGGTGGGGAGGAAGTGGGAACTCAGAACTTTCCATCTTCAGAGAGAAACTGCCGGTGCCTGTCTTGCTCTTCACAGCTTCCCAATTTGAATCCAGAGTTGTGAAAAAGTGGAAACTGTGAAAATATGAGCTGCGAACATTGGGAAGCTGTGAAGCAGGGGAATGGGTGGGGATTTACAATCTCTCTCAAATGCAAAGGTTATAGATTCTGGTTGAAAACTTAATTCTCTGATAAGTAACTTTTTTGTCACTACAACAGCAAGAGAAACAGCGGCCAAGATTGCAGAATTGTCTCGGCTGTAAAAACCTTTCATTTCTTTGCTCATAACTTTCTGGAATTTTTGTATTTGAGGCAGAAGTTTTTCAGGCCTGGCCTCTGCCAAAAGGCAAATTTCATTTGAGCAAAGCCAGTTGTCTTGTTTCTGAGCCTGGAAGTGAGACGCAATAACAATAATAATAATAACAACGATGACAACAGCAACAACAACAACAGATTCCCATTTGATTTTTTTTTTCTTTTGAATACTTTTACAGCAAGAATGTGAAAGGTGATGTTTCGTGTAGGAACAGCCTTGACTGAGGAGCTGTGCCTTTTGTTGGCCCAGGGAAAATTGAGTTTGATTTGACTGAGTTACTGGTGTTAGAAAATCACCTGCTGGGCTTCGCAGTGCTGCGAAGCCTTTAGCCGTCAGCAGTGAGCAAGGACTCACCTGTTCGATGGCTTTTTGAGAAACGTTTTTGAAAAAGTGGAAGCCTAGTCATGGATTTAGCAGGTGACTCGCAGGAAGGTATCTCTGGCTCGTACACTGCCACTGTAAAATTTCTGAGGCTGGCAGAAGCTGAGAACACCCAAGCTTTTTCAGCATGGGTCCAGAAAATACATAACGGCTTTCTTGTGACTTGGCCCAGAAACAAATGCATAATTTCAGAGGGAAGCTGGCCCTGTGCAGAGCCACCTCAGGTGCTTATGTACCTGCTCCCAGGGATGGGAGTGCAGTGGTGACTCCTGGAGCAAGTGAGGGCTTTAGAGCTCCAGCTCTGGCTCCTCATGAGCCCTTTCTGCTGTCCCTGCCGTTCCCAAGGCTAACGAGGCCATGTGCTATGGTGCACAAATGCAGGCATAGCTTGAGTCTGTGGGTGCCGGCCTGGAGAACGTGGTGTTGGCAGAGCTCAGGGGCCTTGGGGATGTGTCTGGGATGTGACCTGGATGGAGCCACCTCCATGCACTCATGCTCTGCCTGAGCTAATCACTCTAATTGTCCTTTGGGAGCCTGGGCAGACCCAGCAGTGGTGGACCAAGTGAGAGTTAATAAATCCAAATGGAGCCACTGGGGGGTTATTTTTAGTTTCTTACAGAGATAGCGGGACAGCTGTATTATTAGAGGTTTCCCACCCACCGTGGCTGCAGATAATCAGGTGCCTACCCTAGAATAAATAATTGCTTCTGCCTGAAATTGAGGACAGATGCCTGAATGGTGGTTCAGCAATTTGTTTAATCTTGAGGCCCTGTACATCCTTAATCTATGACACATGCCTAAATACGGTAAAAGCTTGGATATTAGTAGGCAGGAAGCGTTAAGGAGAAGATGCAGTGTTAATTGGGGATACCCGTGCTAAGTATACAGGCTGAGATCGTGCCGAGGACCAGGGCAGTTGGCACAAGCTTCTGTGCGTCCCTCTTGACAAACACCACTTCTTAGTGCCTTCTAATGCTGCAAAATGGGCATTTAAATTCCCTGCCAGGTCAGCCATTCATCACAAACGCATTTAGACTTAATAGATAATTAATTTTCCCTAGATGATGTAGGTACTTTTTTTTTCCCCCTCCTCAGTGTGTGAAATCTAGAAGAACTTTCTGAGAACCAGCCACAAACGAGTTGACTGTAATTGGTGTTCTCTCACTTAGGTGAGAAGTAACAGTTCATCAACTCTTAATTAGCTTGGACTTTTTTGAGAGCAGTTTCCAATTTTTTGACAGGAAGATATATATCTTGTTTCTCCTGTAGCAGTCCAAAGAAAGTCATTTTACCTTGAATTGACAAATTGGGCTGCATTTGTTGGTGTTTTCATTCTCCTGATGGTGAGTGCCAAGACGCATGTCGTACCTGGATTGCTGAGCAATTTTTTCGCTTAGTGTTGCTTGTCACAGAGAAAAGAGCACTGATTATACAAGAACGAGAGTTTGAGCTCAGTTTAATTAGATTGTGAATGGGTAACCATCAGCGCTTGGAGTGATACATTAAGATACGGAGCGGCTTTTAGATATCTCATCAGGATCAGACCAACTTTGTATTTTGTGTCTGTTGTAGGTGAATGCCGTTCTGTTCGCTGTACAAATAGGAAGGCTGGGGCAACAGAAAAATGAAGCCACCTCAGATTAGTCAGACCCAAAAACGTGTCCTGCCAGGACAAATTGTCTGCCTGGCAGTTGTCTGCTTGGCTTGTGAGCCCAGGAGTGAGCCCCTTCAGGAGGTGCTGCAGGGGAAGGTGGCCATGCAACAAGAAACGGTGATGCTTTAGCAGGATCATCCCTGAGTCAGCTGACGGCAGTGCCGGACCTCGGGGCTGAGGTCTCCTTAGCCCGGGCTCACGTGCCACGCTAGGGTGGGAGAGAAATGCTGGATGAGAAGCTCCCCAGTAGTAAATCATCCTCTTGCAGCCTCTCACCTGCTGGTGGAGTAGCCAAAATTTCCTAGGAGTGGGTGCACACAGCTGGACGGAGCCATGGCTGAAAGAGGGGATACTCGAGCGCTTTCCAGAAGCAGAGCAGTCTGCGTAGAGGCCAATGAATTGGGGTTACTGGGATTATTATGTATGCACCAGTAACACTTGCCAAGCTTTAATTACATATTGTACAATTATTCACTGTAGATGAGGCCTTTTGGTAAATGGAAAGCTCGCACCTGTGTTAGCGCCCTGCAGTTCATAGTGATGATTTTGTCACAGGAAAAAGGGACTGGAGCATCTCTCTTATGAGGAAAGGCTGAGAGACCTGGGTCTGTTTAGCCTGGAGAAGAGAAGGCTGAGAGGGGATCTCATCAATGATTATAAATATCTAAAGGGCGGGTGTCAAGAGGATGAGGCCAGGCTCTTTTCAGTGGTGCCCGGTGACAGGAGAAGGGGCAACAGACACAAGCTGTAACACAGGAAATTCCATCTGAACATAGGGAAAAACTTCTTTCCTTTGAGGGTGGCAGAGCACTGGCACAGGCTGCCCAGAGAGGTGGTGGAGTCTCCGCCTCTGGAGACATTCCAAACCGGCCTGGACGCATTCCTGTGCAACCTGCTCTGGGTGACCCTGCTTTGACAGGGGGTTGGACTAGGTGATCTCTGAAGGTTCCTTCCAACCCCCACCATTCTGTATGATTCTCTGCTGCTGTCTTTGGGACTAGCAATGGTCGAACTGTCTGAGTCAGGGGAGATACAGACCCAAAGAGTCCCTTGGGCTGGAATGAGAGGCCCCAGGCTTTGCGGAAATCTTATCCTACCTTGGGAGAGAGCTCCTCTCTGGCAGCTGGGGCCAGGGGGTGGGAGTTGGGACCCAGGGAGAAGGCACTGGTCAAATCGCCCTTGGTCTTGAGGTTCTACAGGAGAGGCTTTGATAAGCTGCGTTAGGACAGCATGTGCTGTGGGCATCTCTTCTTATTAAATTGAGGTCCTTTATCAAAGTACTTCATGGGATCAGGTTTTGGCTTTTTCCATACTAGGAAACCCCCATTACAAGGTAGTTTTATAGGTGGGTTCGGTGCCCTGACAGCACTTACACTGCTGTCTGCAGGAAGAAATCCTGTTTTAATAGGGAAGATGGAGAAACACATGCAGATCAGGCATGTGAGAGACGGAGGGATCTCGGTACAAATATTTGGAGTTACAAACTGCTAATAAGAATAATTTTTTTCCAAAAGTACACTTGAAAACCACAGCTTTTATTCAACATTTAAGATAACATATTTTTATTTTCTGCAGAAGTGATTAAACTTCTCCTAAGACCTAGTTTGCTCACAGTCTTTTAAAAGCACTTAAATCAAATTTTAAACTATGAAGCAGTACATGATTGTGGCTGGAGGAAGAGAGACTATTAATGCTCGATATCAGTTTGATAAAATACTACAATAAGTTTCGGTATTAGCAGCCTGTGGTGCAGATGCAGAGGGTGCTTTCACTTGCTCGATCCACTTGTTGAGTTTTAGCTTCATTCAAATCCGAGAAGCCAATGGGGGATTATTAACGTAGGAAAACTTGTATGTCCCTTCCAGCCTGTGAATATAAACGAGACCCATGGAAATGAGTTTTTCTAGTTCTAAAATTTGAGAGGTCTTTAATTGTAGTCAGTGCCATTCCCTCAAAAAAATACTTCGTTTAATAAAACTTTGTACATGCAATATGCATTTTTCAGAAGTTTTTCTTTCTTTTCTTATATGCCTAGCACAGTGAAGTTAATTTATATACCTAAATACATGCTGTTTGATTTTAATTGAATAGCGGTTTCCCTCCAACTAGAGCTTATCATACATCACCACAAAAAATAATAGTAATTTAGATTTAAAGAATAATATAATCAGGTTTGCTTCAAAAAGGCCCTAAAAAGTACAAATGTAATTGAAATGAAAATGATTATTTAAATCATTTTTCCTCTCACTCGCTTAAATGATGATTAAAGTTGCTTATGTAAATCAATAAATTGAATCAGGCTGGTCCTGCTATGAGTTCCCCACCATGCAGTCTCAGAGAGCTTGAAAGTAGCTGGTAGTCGAGAGGATGGAAATGCCTAAAGATGTTGATAAGGGAGGAGGTGAATCTGTCATCTTTACCCTGCTGTATGTAGCAAGAGAGTCGCATTTCTCTACGACCACTGAGCCTAGGGTGTAAAACCGTTCAGTTGTTTATACCTAAACAAAAGCAGGGTGCAAATCCAAGTAAGCAAATGGGATGAGAAACTCAAACATGATGGTGTTGGCCTCAGTTCAAAAACACTTGAGCACAACCCTGTCTTTAAACACATAATAAGACGTGCCTGTTCCTGTCGCAGCGCTTGGGACTCTGGCACAGGCTCTACGGGCTGTGCCTCGGAGCTGGGCTGGCTGTGGTGACTTGGGCTGATGGGGTTGTCTCTGTGAAGGGCCGGCACCATCGCTGGTGGCAGTCCTGCTCCATCTCACCGGAGCTTTGGAAATGAAGCGTCGGAAAATAAGCGGTGAGGCAGGAAAGACAGGCGGCTCAAACAAGTTGTACTAGCTTCTGTACTACCAGCTTCTAGTTGTGCAGTGGATCATGGTGGTTTTGGGTTAGTGGGAATGACAGCTAGTTGGGGTAAAGCTGTGTCCTCTTCAAGTAACCGTGCTGCCCCTAAAGAAGGGCTCGTGCCTGCAAGGGCCTTGTCTTAGACCGCTGAGCATTGTGCTTCAGACATGTCTGCTGTACTGGAGTCCTGCTGGCTTCCCCAGATTATCAGTGCCTCAGCCGGGAATGGCAGCCTTCCAAGGCAAAAGGAAACTGGGGGGGAGAAGTTCTGTCTTCTCCAGAAGAGACCTCACTTTTGTGTGATGGTAAGAGCAGGCGATGCTGGATGAATTCCAACCTTTGACATGACGAAATGGAAGTCTTCAGGTTATCTTCTAGATGAAATCTTTACCCGACTTCATTCTGGTGTGGATGTTAATACTGATAGACTAGTCTGACTCTAACGGCAGTCATTACAGGATAGACCGCCATTGCCTTAGCAGCATCCAGGTGTCCTTGTGTGCTTACAACATTTTCTAGTATTGTTTAACAAGTGTCAACTTCTGTGCCAGAAGCGGATGGTTCTTGATTCAGGGTTGAGTGTCTACTAAGGTGTTGGCTGACAATTTTCATAGAATAGAATCATAGAATCTGTTGGGTTGGAAGGGACCTTTAAAGGTCATCTAGTCCAACTCCCCTGCAGAAAACAGGGACATCTTCAACTAGATCACGTTGTTTGGCAAGTTATGGTATATGTCAGCAATGCCAGTTGGTGCATTCTGTGAAGAAAGCCTATGACTAACGCTGTGGCACCTTACACGCTCAGAGAAGAGCCTCAATTTTTATTCCAGGTGAGGCTGCCAGAAAAGGTGGAGAGGTCCCAGTCCATGGTGCTCTGGCACTGGGGGGGTTCCTCCTTCAATCTTCTCAGCTAAGGCTCAAGACTGAGAGTGTGGGTAAGGTCTGTTGGAGGAAAAGCTCTGTTAGGGCCCTTCTGTTTTCTCGGGGCGTTCGTTTGTGCTGCCAAACAGTGCAGCCTGTTGCATTCCTGCTTGTCCAACTGATGCATCACCATTTCCTTTTTCTTCTCTCTTCAGGTTATTTCCAAGATTTGTTGAACAAGTCAGAAAAGGCCCTTTACGATGCTTTTCCAAGCATCTATGGAGAATTGTACACTCAAAACATGAAAGTCTTCAAGGACTTGTACAGTGAGCTACGCCGCTATTACCGGGGCTCCAACATCAACTTGGAAGAGGCCCTCAATGAGTTCTGGACACGCTTGCTGGAGCGGCTCTTCAAGCTGCTGAATCCCCAGTACCATATCACAGATGAGTACCTGGACTGCATGGTGAAACACGCGGAGCAGCACAAACCTTTCGGGGAAGTTCCCAGGGACCTGAAGGTGAAGGCAACTCGAGCCTTCATTGCAGCACGCTCCTACGCGCAGGGCTTTCTTGTGGGCAGCGACGTGGTCAAAAAGGTTTCTCAGGTACATTGGGGTTCTTCCTTCTCCTCCACCCTCAGACTGGCTGGAGCCAGTCAGCTGTTGGGGAGAGGGGGCTTTATTTCCCTTTATGTTTTCATTACAAAGCAAGCAGGTATTTTTCAGTTTTGTAAAACAAACTGCTTGAGGGTCACCCGTTAGTGGAAGGGAGCAACAAGCCTGGACTTCTACAGGCACTGATAGCGCAGGAGAAGTGAGGTATAACTCACCGCAAATCAGTCGTTACCTCATTTTAACCTATGCAGCAGAGTGCCAAGGAGATGTCAGTCCCCCAGGCTGTAAAGCCGTTCTGTTGCTTGCCTGGATTCCTCGCGCTTCCCCGGTGGGGAAATGGCACGCCTCTAAATCACGCCGCCTTATTTTCCTCCTTGATGGCAATACAATGTAGGGTGTGCAGAGCTGAGCTGCCATAAGTGTGCTGGGAATACAGGCAGACAGATGCGTCTTCAGCAGTCGGCGATGGGATTGCTGTGTCTGTTTATGTAGCCGTGTATATTTGTACAGCTTCTGTGTACAGAGAGGGTGAGTTCGTAAAGTGCATTGGGATCTTCAGGGATGAAAGGTGCTATATAAATGTAAATTAACATGACTGAATCCAGGGTTTCGAGAGGAAGGAAATTGTCTGTATTCTTTACTGCAGAAACAGCCTTTCAGAGCCAGAAGGTGGTGATTGTCCTGAAACAAGATATTCAGGCTTTTCACACAGGTAGTGAGGAGAAAATCCATACTAAAAAAATGACTTGCGTTCTGCGTGTGGAGATGGCAATCAGCAGGTATGAGAATTGGGGCGTGATTAAACTGTGAATGTAAAAATAGGGAATCACAATTAATTTCCTTGGAAGGTAATGCATGGTAACGCGGAGCAGAGAACGGTGCTATTTGATGCAGCAAATCCAGACTTTGATCTCAGGAAGAAACATTAATGTGGTAACAGTGACAAATGCTTTAATTTATCAATGTGGGACTATAAAACTGTTCAGCTACCCAAAAGCCTTTGTACATCTCATTAACATCACACTCTCCTGACACTTAAGACAGATAAAAGAGGAGAATGGTGTAATTTCAGGGGGACCAAAGTGAAATATTTTTCATAAATCCTCTGAATGGCAGAGATTTCCAGCTCAATGTGCATGATGCAGCCGGGTTTGGTGGGTAAAGCAGGCTGGCAGAGCAGCTGCAGCCATGGCATCAGTGGAAGGGAAAAGCCTGAGGTACTGACCTGCAGCATATTTTTCCACCCACCTTCATGTAGGCTTCTGACCCATTGGCTTTTGATTCCGGTCCCCCCTTTCTGAATTCAAACGGGATGGGGAGTACGCAACCGGTCACCGATTCTCCTCTTCCTCAACCCCTTTCTCCAGATGGATCGTCTTCCAGGAGGGTCCCAGACATTCCTCTCTCCCACAGGAGCCCTCCCTGGGGTTGCCATTAACATGCACAATCTGTTCCTGCACAACCTGTGTGAACCGAGTCAGGAAACCTCAGCAAAGCCTCCCTGAGAGCTGATTTTGTAACAAAAGCCAAAACTGGCCCATTTCCCATCTTCAGAAATGGGTTTAGTACTTTAGGCAAGAGGGGGTGAGAATGCTGAGGTGGGAAATCCATTTTATGGATGCCCTGGTAGCCCTCAAGTGTGTATAAAATAAAAGGCCTGTTTTACCTGCTTTCCTTTACCAGATGTGGATTTACACTAGTGCCGAACGGATGTGAAGTGCTGAACTCGCTCTGCAACTGGTGCTTTGCTTTTTGTCATTTTTCATGTTGCTTTATACTTACAGCGTCAGGAGAAAGTGCATAAGACTTTTATTAAGATCAGAGGCTGGGATTCGACTTTCCTGCCAGCTGGTAGCAGCGGTCTATAACTCTGAGCTGAAATTTCGTACAGAGGGGTTTTGGTCCGGAAGTCTGAGAAAGCCTGTTTAAATAAACACTTAGAAATAAATTACCCAGCTTTGGGCTTCCGAAAAATTAGATTACTTCGGTTTTATTTATTTGCAAATCTACTGATTTCTATTAAAACTCTCCTGGTTTCAGCTTCTCAGACACTTCCAGTTCAGTGTTTGTCACCTGTATCCTATCGCTGTTTCGGGTCTGTGTGTGGAGTCTGCATTACTGGGCATTCTAGACAAAAACCAGTGCTGTTCACCGGGTTTTCTGGCTGTCTTAAAATGGGGGAGAGCCTGCCCCGATTGAGCTACAGGTGGGGATTTTGTGAGATTTCTTTCATCCCGGCTACCTCTCCGCTGTGCCCACGGGGTGTTTCTTCCCCAGCCTCTGGCTGCTGAATCTCATAGGAAGGTTGGGGCATCCTTGGCCTGGGGTTGATGGTGGCACAGGGATAGGAACAGGATCGATGTGCCGGGAGCGGGCGCTCTGTGTCCTGCTGGGGATAGCTTGAGGGCAGCCGGGGAGAAAATGGCAAAACCGTTTTTCATCTTTACTGCCGTCCTACCTTTTAAGGCGAAGTCACCCTGACAGACTGCAGGCTCCGACACCAAGATCTAAAGCTTTTAATGCTGTGGTTCCTGCCACTGACCTGGTCCCCACGCTGAGGGTGGCGTAAGCGCTACCCTCTGCACGGCGGCTGTGGGAGGGGGACCAGGGGGGACCGGGGGGACCAGGGCACACGCGTGGCTGGTGCGGCTCAGCACGGAGCGGCCAGGCCAGGGATGGATGTGCAGGTTTGGCTCCCTGCCCTGGTCCAGGGTTCGGGGTTATTGATGGCAGTGTCGGGGCAGCATCTCTCTGTTCACGTTCAGGTCGCGTGTTTCTGTAGCTGTTCACTCTTTCAGCACAAATTGCAGGTTTTCCCTTAAGTTGCACAATTCCAAGTGCATTTTTCATCATCTGCATGAAGTAGCAGCTGCCAAAACGGCAGCAGCCACAAAATCCCTAGTGAAGGACACACGGAGATGGGGCTCCCCCAGTGATGCACGCCTCCTGCTGCGTGCCAGGGCAAGAGAGAAGAAATATCCCAGGTTTGCTTAGGAGCCTTTTCTTTGCTTGTGAGATGGGCAGCTGCCCAAAACCAGCCTTTGCTGCAACTGGGAGACTTGCTGCCTGCCAGCTGCTGCTCAGAGAGCCGCGCTTGGTGCGAGCAATTGCCGTGTTCAGCCATGAGAGCAAGAGTGCACCCCTGGAAATACGTGGTGTAGGTGAACTGAAATACTGGGAGCAGGGAGGGGAGGCAAAACTGAGACAGTAAAAATGGCAAAGGCTGAGAGACGACACTTTCTAAAACAAAAGCAGAAAAATCCTCGAGAGAGATGCAGCATGATAAACGGGAATATGCTGGCTGGTTTTGTTATTTATTACACATGTTATGGTACGGCTCAGGCCTCTAAGTGATGTGGGGGGACAAGTGGCAGAGGTGATCCTGCCTGCACCAGGACACCCAAAAAGGGCAGTGAGGCAGCGCAGGGGTCCTTGCCGGCCTCCTGCATCTCAGCGCCATGCCCGTGCTGCACCGATGGACAGGGAGGAGAGCTGCCCCACGCACATCAAAACATGCCCTGAGTTCTCAAATTCCCCTGGGAGACCTGGACAACCTGCAAATCTCAGGTGAGAGTTCTCAAAAAGTCAGGAAATAATGTTCCATTTCCAAAGGCAGGGTGAGGAAGTGTCTTAAAATGAATTTTGCTCATCGGTCAGAAAGTGAGTTATGAGGACAATCATTCCTTTGCTGAATCTTTGTTGCTTCTTGCTCCTGAATCATAGAATCATAGAATCTTCATGGTTGGAAAGGACCTTTGAGATCATCGAGTCCAACCATACACACACAAAAAAACCCCTACAATCTCTGCCACTAGAGCATGCCCTGAAGTGCCAAATCATAGAATCAGAGAATGTGTTGGGTTGGAAGGGACCTTTAAAGGTCATCTAGTCCAACTCCCCTGCAGTAAGCAGGGACATCTTTAACTAGATCAGAATTTTAAGTTTCCCCATGGTAATGGGGATTGATGTGAAGCAACACCAGCTACGTAAGCAAGAAACACTTACTTAAATAATCAATTTTAATGGTTGCTTGCATTTCCTTTTCTCAGTAGATGTTCTTAAGACTGATTCTCATTTGACTTTGAAACAAAATGTGATGATTCTCTTTATTAATTGTAAGCTTTTTCACTAAATCCTGTTTCACTTTGCTGATGAAGTTCATCTATCAGTACATTTTTATTTAAGCGATAGTGTGTCTCATAATACATTTCAACCTTATTTTTTAAACTTTTATGTTAGTAGAAGGTAAATGGCAGCTTTCCTATTTACCATATGAGTAATTTTTAAACACATGGTGGGTCAAGCTGCATTTGGATGGAAACTGAATTGCAATTAAAAAGGCCCAAAAATAGACTTTTTATAAGCGATTTTAACATTTAAATGAATGTGCTGGATACATATGGAAAATAATGTTTATCTAAATGTGCTTTACATTTCAAACAAGTCAATAATATAACAAGGACAGTATGTCACTCCTGATCCTCGTGTCCTTTAAGATGGTAGCCATCTCTCATACCGTTTTTTTCCATAGCTTGAAAGGACATGGTTGACTTGTGTCTTGCAGCTTCCAGTTGCTTCTCGGGTGAACTAGGCATAAAATTAATCTGACTAATAAAACGAAATGAAGAATATAATCTCTTTTCACACACTTAGGAAACCACTGTGCTAAAACAACCCGAGTGCAATGAGTTCCTGTCCCATGTGCTCGGTGACACATCTCCACCTTTTCAGTGATTTATCTGTATTCAGAGCATCAGCAGCAAGGATATACAACCGTAAATAACATTTTATTTCATTTAAAGGATTTCACTTTTGTAATGAAATCAAGCATTTATCTAAATTGGCCTCCTCTTGATCCTGAAAAGATAATATTCATGTTTGTAAATAGATGTTATAAGAGTGTTGTTCCATGGCATTGGTGAGTGCAATATCCTCATATCACCACGTTTATTTCCTTTTCTCTGGCTGTTATCCCACCCCTCACTTTGGAGCTGTTGGGTTTTTGCACACCAGAGATGCGTGTTCTCCTGTTATGCCAATGACTCAACAGTGGGATGCTGTTGTGCAGAGACTAGCTTTGCCCCAGGGAGCCAAAGGTGCCACAGTTAATTCTCTCTCCACCTGGGCGAAGTTTTATCTGGGACCTGCTCCCGCCAAGGGAGGTAGCATTTTCCTTCAGGGAGATCATCTGTTTTCCGGCATGGGATTTAATGAGCCTCCCATGCCCAGACTGCAGTCACCTGTACCTACAGCAGGTCTTGGTAAGACACTGTTATCCAGGAGTTCAGCCTCAGGTCTGGCCTCGCCTTTAAAAAAAAGAGGGAAGGTAACGTGAGACGGGTGCTGCGGGTTCTCCCTGTGGGACACAAGCAGTGGGAGCAGTGGGTCCCATGGGTGCTGGCGTCACCGGCAGGGATGGAGGTGGGATGCAGCTCGCCCCAGCCAGGTACAGACAACAACTGCTGGAATGTGCTGAGGGGAGTTGGTTTGATTTTTTTTTCCCCTACCATCATTGCAAATCAGTGATGGAGCTTTCTGAAAATGAGCTGGTCAGTGCCTGTGCTAAAAGTTTGTGCTGCTCCAGACGCAGCAACAATCCATAGGCTGGAAAACGCCACAAGCAGGTTTGGGCTGTATTCAGGAGGAGGACTGAAATCCCAGGAGCTGGGAAGCCTGTGGTATGTCAGACACCTCTGCCTGTGAACGCCGTTTTAGACTACGGGCTGAAATAAGCTCTTGCACCTTCAGGGACTAATTTCTGCAGCAGCTCCTGTGCTGGCTCTCTCCTGCTTGTGCCCAGCCTCCGGCACAGCCACCGGGACCAGCCCCACCGTGGGGCCTGCGGCTGCAGAGGTTTTCCAGCACCGCCGCGTGTAAACCTAGGGAGAGAGTTTTGCAATAAAGTTGGAATTTGTTTGGACAGATTCAAATCGAGCTGGATGGGGAGCATGCAGTGTTGAACACATCCTTATGCATTTCACATATTACTTTCCAGTATTTCTCTCCACTATTATGTTTAAATCACAGCCCTTCGGGGATAAAAACCCATAGGTGTTCTGAATATAATAGAAATAATCCAGGCAAGTAGATATATGTCTCCCATATTTACCTGGTGGTTAAAAGTCAATTGAATCTAATTCGAAGGATTGAAAATTGTACCAGCTGGAAATAACTGCGTCAGATGAAGAGAGCGGGGAGCATGTTGAATAGGCAGGTGGTGGCTTGCAGTGTTTTCCTCCAGAGGGAGAGGAGCATGGCAGCAGTCTGTCTGTCCACATGAATCTTCCTCATTTTCATATCTGAAGGCAGTTAGGCACTAGGCAGAAATACGAAGGTGCAGATCCTCCCGGATATCTGCGGGTCTGGTGTCCCTCGCAGACTGTGCTGCCTTCTGGAGCCATCGTCCCTGCCCTCTGGAGTGTCCTCGCCGCTGGCTGCAGAGGGAGCTGGGGCTGACACTGCTCCCTCTTTTGCTGTCCCAGTTTGGCTGGATTACCCTAGCCTTCATTTTATTTAATTTTTTTTTAATTTTTTTTTTCTGAGTCTGCAAAATGGCCGACTGGCTGCCTGGCTGGCAGGGACGGACCCAGGCAGTCTGTCTGGCCTCAGGCTTAACACCAGTTCAGGTTTGCTGGAGCGCGAAGGGTACGGATTTGGCACCAGCCTCCATCCCCAGTGTCCCCTCGCCCTGTGCTGAGCCGAGTGAGGTAGAAGCAAGAGGGTCACCAAAACACAGGGTCATCCGTGCCTTGTTGCTGCCACCGGACCCCAGCACAGCCACCGCCCCCTCGTTTTCTCATCCCTGATGTTGGTCTGGAAACAGACTTGGTGTATCTCGAGTGATGGGCTCAGTGAGGCTTAAAACTCCCTGTGCTCCAAGGGCTCGTGGCTGTGCAGTTGTGTAAGGAAGACGCAAAATAGTGACTGGAGCGATTATACAATTCATTAGACTTTGAAAGAATCATATTTCTGTCAGCCTCGCAGCTGTTTCTTTTATAGTTTTTTTCTGAAAGATTGGAAAGCTTGGTTCATTTAACACACGTCAAGGTGCTAATTACATCAGGGCTGGCATAAACATGCAGAAGGCAGCTGCTGGCCATGTGGCGGAGGGAAGCGGGGTCTGCTCCCCGCGCTGGCTCCCCCGCGCCTCTGCAGGCTGGGAGCACCTGCACCTCCTGCTCCTTTTGCTGGGGAAACTGGTGGCCCGGTGCACGGAGCTTGTGGCCCAGACTTCCAGCTTGCACGCATGGCAATGTAAAGAACAGCACAGCCCAGCTTGGGTTTTAGTCGTAGTATTTGAGGATCCTTCCATGGCGAGACTGTAAGAATGAAGTGTTTCCCAACATGAAACTGCCACGTTGCAGATCATGGATTCAGATCATGTTTCAGCTCCCCGCTGAAACACAAACCTGTCCTCCCAGTGCTGGTCTTGCTATAAAAGAGAAGGCAAGGCTGCCTTTCTGAGCATCTTCCTGGGCTGCCGGTGGTCCCGTGGGTGGCTCGGCAGTGCTCCTCACCACTAGCCCTGCAGGATCCGCTCCCCTGCCTGGCCTTTTTTTGGAGCTGCTGTTCTTCATACTGACAACTTTATCCCAACTGTACAATTCCAGCTGAAGGATCTGGGGTAATTGGTGTGGCTCTGAACACCCGCCTGCGTTTCCCAGCGCACGTGGCCTGATCTGTGAATTAAAGAGCTGACCTGTTTTCTCTTAAATGCTATCCCAGAATGGGTTTTTCACAGCTGGTGGGAAAAACTTCCCTTTTATCACCTGCCTTTAAAATATGCGTGAGAAGGTAAGGAAGGGTGCTGTGTTTGGCCCCCAACCTGTGGAGGTCTCCAGCTGTCGGTGCTTTCTGCCTCTAGAAAGCTGCCTGTTCTCTGCGGGCTTTAAAGCATCCGTTGGTTTGGAAATCTAAGTTGCCTGATGTTGCTGGGTTTAACTGGTCCTTCTGGAGGTTAGAATGGCCATTCAGACAGTAAAAAATATACCTGAGAGTTAGCACAGGCACATTTTGACGTGTCTGGACATATTTTATGTCCACCCCAACTATCCCCGCATCACGCCAAAACCCCAGCCAGGGGCTGCAGGTCCCCGTGCCCACCTTGCGTCCTTGGAGGTACAGACAGGAAGGGACCGGGAGAGCAGCCATGTCAGGGATGTGGTCCAGCTCAGTAAACACCAACACCACACCACAGAGAGCTCCTGCAGGCCAACCTCATACTCCCTTGGGCAACATTTTTAGAGGGGACAGATGCCACGGAACGACACCTCCACCGACAGCTTTAGGGGCAAGCTCAGCCTTCTCCCTCTATCAGCCGACCTGCCCACATCCTCATGATGAGCCAGGGGGTTTGACAGCACTTCCAGCAGTCTGTATTTTTCACCCAGGCCTCTTTCTCCATCCCCAGTTCTCTCCCCTCTACCTAACCCTGGTTCCCCTGGGAAGCAAGGCACAGATGGCTCGCAGCAGCCTGGGGGTGAATGCGCAAGGGGAGGGGGGGTAGGAAAAATGCCAGCAAGAGCTCAGCGTATTTTATTGGTGTTAAATGCCTTTCAGATGTACTTAAAGGCCCCTGAAGGCCGAGGAGTCCCATCACATTGCAGTTAGGCTGCAGGTTCTCATTTGCTTTTAAGCCAGGCTTCAAAAGGAGAAAGGATTTGGGGTTGGCGCTTTTTTTTTTGCTTGCTTTTTTTTTTTTTCCTTTTCCTTGTTTGAAGCCAGCACTTCAAAAGCAGCATCTGCAGCTTGGCTGCAGGTTCTGGGTGCCAAAGGACTGGCCACCTCCTGATGGGCGCAGGAGGAGCCCAACCGGCAGCTCGGGAGGAGCAGAGCTGGGCTCAGCCCTCGCAGCCACCCCGAGCCAGGCGTGCTGCTGCGGCAGCTGCTTGGTACCACCGCTGTTAAAACACTTTTCCAGCTGCCTGTGGCTTCCTAAAGCTCAACCTTTCTCCAACGCTCAGGGAGCTGAGAGGAAGGATCATTGCTCAATGGAAAAGACCCTGTAACTCCTGGACATGAACATGGGGCTTGTCCCAGCACTAGTGCCTCCGTGGTCGCTCTTCCCCAGGGCATTCCTCTCTGCATACCACACGTCGCTCTTTGGTCTTTCCAGCCACCTTTTCAGGAAATAATTGGCTTGCATAAAGAAATGGTTTTTGGAGTGAGGAGGGTGTAGCAGCTTTTAGCTAAAAAAGACAGGGCGCTTGTGAAAACTCGGTAACATATAAGACTCATATCATCGCTTCCATGGTCCGTTCTGTGCCCTGATATTACTCAGGCTGTTTCAGAGGCTCTTGAATATTTTCCAAGCGGCAGGCAGTAGTGTAATGGCAGAAAACACATCTCTCTGCACCTCTCTGTTCTTCTGTGTGAGCTGTCAAATGACATCCCAATTCAGGAGGGTAACAAACCTCCCGCTATTGTAGATTCCGAGAGGTCCAGCGTCAGGAAGGAGGAATTGCACCCCTCTTTTGCATCCCTTGTGACTTGCACCAAACCTTAGGATGAAAAGAGGTTTACAAATCAGTAGGTGTTGTTTGGAGCATCAACATGTAACCTGGGAAGGTGCTTTAGTGGGACAAAGAATGGATAATGGTGGGTCTAAGAGAGAAGCGTCCCACGGCTCTGTAAAACGGCGCTTGTGTTTTGTGTGAGCATGTGTATCTGCGCTAAGATAGGTAACTTGGGTTGAACACGCAAATCACAAATTTGATGTGTTCTTTAAAGGCACAGAGGAAGGACAAGAAGGCTTTTTCCTATGTTCTGGAAAAATCTAGCCCATTTTGAGCGGAGCGCTGCCTGGCTGCCTTGTGTCCTAGAGAGACTAAAGCCCCGGTTGTCCCAAGAACTATCTGCAGTCAGGTGTCTTCAGTCCTTCGAGCATCTCACCTGTTTAGGCTGAGTGCTTTCCCCTTCTACAGGTAGTTTTGCTGCCCTGTGTCTTCACTTCAGAAAGCTTATAACTGTTCTGAAGTTATGTTTTAGGTAATATGAAGGATAACTTCACGCTCCTCAAATGCGTCTCAATGCAGGGAGACAGAGTAGGTGGCTGCTTGCTCTCACTGAGCCTCCTGTGTTTCTGTGATTCTCTGCTTGGAAAGCATATTCATAAAATACATAGCAGGAGCTTTTTTTTTTGTTAGAAGCCTTTCACACTGAATATTTTCTGAATTGGCTGGGGGGTGGCACAGAACCCAGCTAGCGACTAATCCCCCAGCCCATCCTCTCTGCAAATTGCTTGCAAAAGTCATTAATTTCACTGTAATTGACTTAAACATTGCTCAGGAGGAGAAAAAAATTAGAGAAACCAGTGGCACTCCGAATGCTGAGAATTATGCATTCTCAATTTTCTGTCATATTATCTCCACACGTGCCCGTTGGCTGCTGTGCAAAAACCGGTGCCGAATAGTGGCCCAGCTCAGCAGTGGCACTGGGCAACTGTGCCGTGAGCTGGGCAAACCGGCGGGCGAGCTTCAGCTCCGTCCCAGACACCACACAAGAGAGTCTGCAAAGGTCTTTTGCTCTGGCAAAGCGCTTGCCTCCAGCAGTTCACATCTGGTCGAGTGGCTCCATCCACCAAGCCCGGGCACATTGGGCTTTCTTTGGAAAGTAGCCACGGAAAAGCGCAGAGCTTGGCTCTTGCTACGAGCCGCAGTCGCGGGGTAATACCTGATGACAACCTCCTTGAAATGTCAGCGCTTATGGTGGAACGGGGCTTTTTATGAGGCAGCCACCTGTTCCTGTTGCATTACCTCATTGCTGCTTGAATCAACTACTGTAGCCCCAGCTGTAAAGTCGTTTTAATTAAAATGATTTACTGCGCAATACCAATTTGTCCCCTATTTTGGGTATATCTTAGAAGACAATAATTTTTCCTTATCACTTCATCACTGGGCTTACACTTTAAGGGACTATACCCACTGATGTCACTAGGATCAGAATAGAGTATGTGGATTCCAACTGAGCAATGGCATAGGAACAATGTATTTTTAAGCTGGGCTTAGCTTTTTTTTGTGTATTTATTTATACCTCTGACAACTGAATGAGGAGTGCCCTGGCTCCAAGCCATATCTCTCAGTAATAATTTTTTTTCAGATCCTTGGGAAATGGCATCTCCAATGTATTGTGCATGTTCTCTCGACGTCTTAATGCAGTTTCTAGGTCGCTGAGCTAAGAAAAGATGATAGGTGCCACTAAAGCTAAAGGAGAACCATGTCTCCTTAAAGGAGAGCCAGCCACAGGCTGGGCCAGGTTGATGGTACTTAGAGAAATCAATTATTGTCATGTCCTGTCTTCATGCTGCACCAGATCATTTAATGATGAAGAAATTATGTCAGCTTTTACTCTGTCTGCAGGAATTTGTGTGCTCCTGCTTTCAGGCCACCTGTGATGAACAGAGGACGTTGCTTATTGCAGTTGTTGCAAATCTGTGCTGGGAAGCCAGAAGGGTTCTCCGTCAGGTCTTAGCTGGCATCCATTAGCTGTTGGGCAGGGGCATAGGTCATAACGTTTCACGTTCTTTTAAAGGCTGAAGGGTGAAAGCAGAAGCACAAGGAAGTGAAGAGGTCTCAGTGTGCAGGTGGAGGTCGGTCTTGGCTTTGCCAGCCTGGAGAAACTGCTTCGCTCTCAGTGTGGGGGTGTTTATGTGGCATGAGCTGCCACGGAGGGCGCGTGGTCCCACGGCTCCAGCCTGAGGAGGTCTTCTACCCGGTGCCACTGCTGGAGCTGGCTGTGCCTGAGAGGTGAGCAGGCAGGAGAGCTGCAGCACTGTCCTGGTTGTGTTGCTGTATCCACACAGGGGAGGGAATCTCAGCCCCTCCTAACAGGCTGGGATTCCCCCGTGTGGATACAGCATACCTGAAAAAACCCTGGAATTTCATTTCAGCTAACTAATCCACAAGGACTAAGAGCTGTTGGAAGGACTCCATTCCTTAACATGCTGCAAGTCCCCCAAATGGATGGTGCAGGATCAGGGCCCGGAGGGGCCCTGGGAGCCCCGAGCCCTCGGTCTTCTCTGCCCTGTGTGCAGCAGAAGTGCACCCAGAAAACTGTGTGGAACAACGAGGAACTAAACTCTGGCTCAAGCAAAACATGCGGAAAATGCCCTCTGAAATTCCTCTTTTTAATCTTTCATCCCTCTGTTCTCGGTTCACCTCTGCAGCCTGTGAAAAAGGAGTGCTGCTGCCAACAGGAGGGGTTTGAGCCGTTCTTTGGGGAAGGGAGTGGAGCCTCTTCCACCTGCAAAAATTAATACTAATCCTTTCTGCCAAGAGATTAAGTTGAACACTTGGCACCTGTCAGACTCAGTGGAGCAAAGCAGGTGGTGGATGTCTCACCTGCTCATCGTCAGAGGAGAGGCTGTGGGGCAGGGGAGCGGGGACGAGGAATGCCACCTCGCCTGGATGCTGCAGGGTCCCTGCACCTGGGGCTGTGTGGCACTCCATCGTCCTCCGGGAGACAAAGCCACCTTGCGAGAGTGACAGGCTGGTGGTACAGACACAGCTCCTCTCTGACATCCAGAAATGATCCTTGCTGAGGTGCAAAAGCAGCTCTTTTTCCCCCTGGACCCTCAGGAGCTGAGCCTGAGCCTCAGGTGCCACTGTCACCTGCTGCCACAAGGCAGGTGGCAGCAGCCCACAAGAACTGCATGGGCAGGGGGTGGCTGCTCTGTGGGCACTGGTGTGGACGGTGTAGCTGGGGACAGGGGGTGTTGGCGGGCTGACAGCCATGGGGGGGTTGGAGGGAGGTGGGTTGCAGGACGGCAGGCAGCTGTCTGCATCACAGGGAGCCTTGGCAGCTGCCTGTGCTCGCCAGTGGTGACGGAGGCCAGATGGATTAGGTGGGCACCGAGGAGCAGGTCCCCACTGCCACCCCCCTTCTGCAGCTCTGCGTGGTGGCAGGGCACAGGGTGGCCCCACCCTGTTAGTCTCCAGTGGGCAAGGGACTACTGTGCTCGGGGTGTGAAGGTCACAGAATCACAGAATGGTTTGGGTTGGAAGGGACCTTAAAGATCATCCAGTTCCAACCCCCCTGCCATGGGCAGGGACACCTCCCACTAGACCAGGCTGCTCAAAGCCCCATCCAGCCTGGTCGTTCTGTTTTGTTGGAAAGAGACATGCACAAGAATAAACACAGGGACCAGGATAAATTTTGCAAGCAGAAATACCTGTGAAATGCCCACTGGGCCTGTCACAGGCTTCATTTAAATACAGGCTCACTGTGGTCACCTGGGTAGCTCCAGTACAGTTGCTGGATTTACATTGTACTTTGAAGCTAAGCGCGCCGGAGATGCTTTTCTGAGCCAAGATCTGTCGCTTGCCTCCCTCCATGTCCCCCACGGGCTCTGGCAGGGTACCAAATAGCTTTCTTTTCTAGCTGCTGGTGGCTGTCCTCTCTGCCACTGCACGGCTGTCCCGCACCGCCCCGGGGGTGTTCCTCGTGCAGGCGACGCTGCGCTGCCGCTTCCCATCCGAAGCACTTCAGCTCCCTCCGCTCCAGAAGGCTGCGCAGTGCTCCCATGGATGTGTGTGGGTGCAAGCAAACTACCGGTTGCCCCCTGGTGCTCATCAGTGCTTGGGAAAGTCCCACGTTTCAGGGTGCTGCCGCCCTGGTTTGTGCTGTGCGGGGTTATTACCGTGCTCCATGGCTGGATAAGCCGGGACAAGCGGTGACGGGGCGTGCGGGTAAAACACAGAGACAAAGTTGTGTTGGGGACCTGATTGCCTGCGCAGGTTACAGGCTGTGGTTAGAGCTTCACCCTATAATTCCTTTCCTAAATCTCTTCCTAGCTGCATCTCCCGGTTTCGGTGTAAATGCTCTGGTATCGGAAGGTCTTCAGCTACAGCCTGTGTTCGTGTTCAACGTGCTCTTACCTGTTGTCTTTTCAATCGCTATTCAGTCATGGTTATTGAAAGGCTGAGATGAAAAATAAGCTATTCTTTTGTTTGCCTGCCCCTCCGCTTTGTTGCATCCCCTCTCAGATCACGGAGGCGGCAGACGGCGGTGCCTTCGCTGGCTTCTCCCGCGGATGAAGCGTGTGGCACCCGTGCGGTGCGGCGGGACAAAGCCTCCATCTCCTGGCAGCAGAGCCGCACAGCAGCCGGGAGCCGCTTTCTGTCCCAGAAAGGGGGCAGAAAGCTCGCCGAGGAAGCAGAATGAAGCCTTGTTGTGCCTGATGTTTCCAGCGAGGCTCAGCCCCTCCAGCCTTGGAGGAGCACAGGCATCTCAGGGCTTGCTCTGTCTGCCGAGGCAGGGAAGCGGTCTCCGTTTGGGTTCTCTCTCTGAAACCTAGAAATGTTTGTCCTGGTCCTGAAGAAGGTTCTCACGAGGTTATTTTAATGCATTCCTGCCTGATGAAGCCCCAGCACCATCCAACATCTGTTTTCCAAGGCTGACTGGAAGCCAGGTGCTACCGTGCAGGCAGTTTCAGGAGCAGGGAGCTTAGGGATTTTCTCTCTAAACCTCTGATACTGGGCTCAGCATGTTCACACTCTCCTACCTCAGAAGTGAATCTTTCTGGAGTCCCCCAACAGAAAGTCAAAAGGCCATATTCAAAGTATTTTTCACACGTTATAAAGAGATCAGGGCAATTCTCGGCATTGCAGCTGCTGCTCAAGGCTCAGGGATTTTTCCATGTTGAGATTTGCTCCTTCCACCACTTTTCCCCTTTTGGGCTCCTTGTGAGTGCCAAGTACCTGGTCCCAAGGCAGACTTGCATGCAAACACTTAAGTTTAGTTTTGTAAATGGTTTTAAAAGAATGGCAAGGGAATTGCAAATGGATCTGAGCGAAGATGGAAAAAGACCACAAAGGAGAAGACACTTTAGCAATAGGACAGGGGAGCACTGAGCTCTGCCAGCATCTCTGTGGGGTCTGCCGGGTGGTTATTCCTCCCTCAGCTTACACTGGCAGCCCCTTGCCCATGGCAGTCAGACGGGGACACTGTCCCATGGCTGATGGTCTGGAGGGGCTTTGCTGTGCTGCAGAGGCTGCTGCCCTGCTCTCCGGGCTCTGCACCTGCACTGGGTCCGTGCTTATGGGACCAGGGTGGTTTAATGAAAGGCGGCAAAGCTACCTCCAGAGTCATCTGTGCAAAGCATCAGCTGCATGTGCGGTGCCTGTGAGCTGCTGGCACGGCGTGTTGGCCTGCTTTGCCGGCTGCCTGCAGCTCCTGAAGTGCTTTCAGAGAGCAATCACTGAGTGCTCGCAATTGTCCGTACTTTTGGAGTTGTTCAAGTCTTCCCCCAACACCATTCTCCATTCCAAAGATGCCAGCTGAAAACTTTCCATGTCCAGTCCCCCGCTGTGCGTCCCTCTCCAGGAAGCCAGAGATGCAGTTTGTGGTGGGACATCTGTATCTGCCGGGCAGTGACAACAAACCCTTCCTGCAGAAAGGGCACGGCGGTGGCACTGGTTGCAGAGGTTCCAGGGGCACATGTGCACCATGTGTCAGGGTGATGGTTACAGCCGGTGGACAGCCTGGGCTGTCCTTGTGGCCACCAGACCTGGCTGGAAGGGGGATGGTGCTCACATACAGGTTTTTCCCAGAACCCTGGGTTCAAACACAGCCTGAGAAACTAGCACTTGCCTCGGAGGTGCCGTCCCTCCAACAGAGTTGACACCCAAGGAAGGGTGGTGGGAAGGAGAGGCAGTGAGAGGGGAAGCCAGGCACCCAGGGAACCATGCTGCCTTTCAGATGACACCAAGCTCCTTCACCCGGGGGAAAGGGGAAGTTCGCCCACGTGCCCCGCCCCGACCAGCCTGTGTGCCTCACTCCCGTCTGTCTCCCGCAGGTATCTCTCAGCCACGAGTGCACTCGCGCCATCATGAAGCTGATGTACTGCCCGCACTGCCGGGGCATGTCCAGCGTGAAGCCATGCAACAACTACTGCCTGAACGTCGTGAAGGGCTGCCTGGCCAACCAAGCGGACCTGAACACTGAGTGGAAGTACCTGATGGGTAAGATGTCCTTCCTCTGCTGCAGCACAGCTGCCTCTCACAGCACCTTTTGACCTCTCGGAGGCAGTGTTTGGCGAGTAAAGCAAGAACTGTTGGAGACTCTTACACTACAGTTTCTCTGTACGTGATCTGACACCTAGAAACCATTGCACATTTTGCTGGGCTTTAACACCATTAGAAAGGACACTGCTGGGCTGGCTAACAAGGGCTTAAAGAGTTTTCATCTTGCCTGTGCTCATTTGGGTTTGCCCACACTTTTCATTCAAGCAATTCTTGCTTCCCTCCCAAGTGTTGGAGCTGAGGGACAGATCCTGCCACCTGTATGCTGTCAGGGCTGCCTCCTCATCCCTGCCAGAGCGCTTGTGAGAGCACAGGAGAAGCACTTGCTGCCCTCTTTGGGAGGTAGTCTAGAGATGTGAAGCCATGAACTCTTTCCATGGGTGGAGAGCAAAGGGATCAGAGTCACATACTGCTAAACAGAAAGAGGTGTCTTAAACAAATGGGTGGCATCACCAGGAATGGCAAAATTAGACTTGTATTTTAAATAAGAAAAGAGCTCATTTCGTTTTTGTTTTGTCACTCAGCTAAGATGATGGGTATTTTAAAGTGGGTTGTATGTGTATAAAGGTGTCCATTTCATTGAGTTTAAAGCCAGAAATACCACTGTGGTGGTGTGGTCTGATCTCCTGTGCAAGGCAGGCCAGAGAACTTCAACCAGGTGTTACTGCAGGAAATTCTGCATTGCCTGATCAGACCCAGGCATCCCTTTTAAGAAGACCTCAGGTGTCATTTGGATGGTTTTTCCAAAGCCTGTGGCTCCTGGTTTAAATGTGAACTACTGCTGAGAGTGACTCGTGGAGCTGATGGACGTGGTTTAAGGCTGCTGAGGGTCTGTGTTTAGAAAATTATGTGTTTCTGTTGCAGCACACATCCTCTACCCATCTGCAGTCCATCAGGGGAGGTTGTTAACAGTGGTAAAGCTCTCGCTCTTCCTTGTGCCCACAGACCATCACCCGGCAAGCTCCTCTTTCTCTCCCAGGTTTTACATTTAGACCTGGAGTGGTCTGAGACCTGAGGGAGCCTTGATATTTGTCTGGGTTCACAGAAGGCAGGGACCAGGGGACATGAGCTTTGGGCTTGGCCTTTTCCCTTACCTTGGCACCCGCTGCCTGGCCAGCAAGGCTACCAGCTCACTAGCCAGCTGCAGCCCAACAGGCTGGCTCAGGGTTGACGTGTGGTGGTGTTAACGATTAAAATCCTGCCGAAGTTCAGGGGGTGTCATCTGCCTCTCAAGGGACATTGCAAAATAAATACCAAACCGCTGCACACAGGGGCCAATGCACTTGCTCAGTGAGGTGCGTTGGCCAGCTGCCCGCCTCCCTCTGGGGGCTAACGAACCAAGTGGCAACTTACTGCGGCTAATTGGAAGTGCTCCCCATGAGAGCGACTTGGGAGGCTGCTGCCAAAGAGGGGGAGGAATATTCCCTTCCCCAAGGGTTTGCGCCAGGACTTTGATGGCGTTTTGGCCTTTCTGGCCAGAGCAAGCCAACTGTTACCTGTCACTGCTCTCCTAGCAGGATGACGGCCCGTCTCCTGAAACGTCAACGTGCAGCTCTCCTTGATTGACAGGGAGGCAATTCCGGGCGCATTTTGCACTTATTCTGGCTTCCTCTTCCCCAAGACACACTGTCAAGGGGTGACGGCTAGGAGGAAATTGGAGCTTCTTTCAAATTGCCATTGTACGTTTCAGTGTCAGAGGTCACAATCTGATCAAGGACTGGAGCAAGATGTAGAGTCAAAGGTAGCAGTTTGCTGGCACTGTCCATTCTTCACCCTTCTCCAGGCCCTTCTGTGTAGCTGGAGAGGATTTTGTTCCACTAAACACAGAGTTACTCTTTCAGTTTGACAAATTAGGGCAGGTCAAATTCAGGGAGATTTTTATAGTAAGTGGTTCAACAGAATTTATCGCTAATTTGGGGGTGCAGCTTTAGATATAAATGTCTGTATCTCAACATTAGTGCCCCTGCAAGCTAAAATTGTCTGGAAAATGCGGTCTCGAAGGTGACACTACAACCCCTGAGTGGCAGCGAAGTTAAACTGCAAGCTCTTTAATGGCACAGGAGATGTTATTTCCCAGAATACAAAAAGATGTTACCCCCTTGTATGGCGTGTTTAGCTTTAGAAGTCAGCGCTGCCATAGGACTGTGTTGCAGGAAAAGAGAGCACGTTAACTTGGAAACTGGCCCTTGTTTCCCGTCTTGCTCAAGCTAACCAGCAAAACCTTTTTCTTTTTTTGAAGAGCTGAAAATAAATACATAATGTTTCCAAGCTGTGACTTTGCATGTTGTTAAATCCTATATTATAGACCCGAGCAAAGAGTATTGTGTGACCCATGCTCCAGACTGGCTGAGGTTTGAGCCCTCCCTGGACCTGCTTTGGGACTGTGAGCCCTGTGGGCATGATCTGGTATCTTCTGTGGGTTTGTGCTGTCCCTCGTCTAGTCTTTGCCCAGCTTGGTCATTCCCTGAGAGCTGTCAGGGTCTGAACATCCATCATGTAACAGCAGAGAGAACACACTTGCGAGGGTTGAGCATGCTGTTAAATTGACAACAGTAGGCTCAGGATCAGGCCTTTGTTATTAACACACTACGTCCACTGTGGACCTAGTGCTTCTTCACAAACCTCACCTAGATCTCGTGGAAGCCTTTTGAGGTCTTTCTGCCGAGTCCTGCTGGTTTGCCCAGGCAAGGGACTGAACACTTTCCCAGCAGGTTTGAAGTGACAGTCCATGGTTGTGCCGCAGCTGGCTGGACTCTTGTTCTAAGGAAATTTGCTGTGCAGCTCAGAGATAAGTGTCAGTCCTTTAAAACAGTATCACAGGTGACAATACAGATTGTGGGATGGTGAAGGTTGAAGGACAGGTTTTATTGATACTCTGTTGAAGTGCCAGGTATAATCCACCTGGTGGTTTCATTGCTCCTGACTAATGTCGGCACCACAAACTCGTGCTGAATAAGCTTTTCTGCAACATCACACCATCTGCTGTGACAGCCTCCTGCCAGGCTGATGGGTGAGGTATCAGGATTTCGGACAGAAGAATTAATCACTCTTAATGAATACCTCCATTTACGGATGGTACAGATCTCCAACCTTGACCCTGGGATTTGACTCTCTTTGTGTAGAGAAGAACCACCACGTAGCCATCGCACTTGTTTTCTTCCATGTGGCGAGGCCACAGGAACATGAAGCACTTTCTGCTCCAGATGAGTGCGGGCCACCCCAGCGCTCAGACAGAACCCCTTGTCCTGCCAGGAGGTTTCTGGTATGTGCCCTAGGAGACGTAGACCACACTGGAGCCATCTGAGGTCACACATAACTGGATGCCAGGTCCCTAAATGCTGATGAAGCTTGGCCTGGCCTCCGGGCTACTAAAGCACAAGTGGTAGGAAACTGAGGCAGCAGCAGCTTTGGCAGTGACTTTCAGAATTACAATTTTTGAATGGCAAAGTCAGACCTGGTTAAGGTCCCATTTTAGATGTCCAAACACAGTTTTTTCCCTGCCCTGAGATCCTATTTAAATCGTGCTGGACACCGAGGATGTCAGCTTTGCTCTGCAGTGGCATTCCCCAGTGCCCTGAGCTCTATGAGCGTATAGGCTGTCCTTATTTCAGACCCAGCCTGGGTGTTGAGAATCATCTCTGGAGGTAGGCAGAGGTTGGTAATTTTTTTGTAAGGCAAGCACAGTCCCAAAGCAGCCATCCAGGCAGAAGCTTCCTGGCCAGGCAGGAGCACTTGGACATCAGAGCTTTCCAAGACAAGAGGAGCAGCGAGCAAGAGGCACCCCTCAGTCACTCCCTGTCCTGCTTACCGGTTTAGTTGTGTGGATTTTGGTCTGCTTCTCTGCCTTTATAGCCTGATATTTCCCTGGCTGGTCATGTATTATCCTTCCAGAGGTGATGGTGAGAAGAATTACTCCTTTTCTCACTCCTTCACTGCCACAGAAGCTATTGCCCATGACCTTTGGCACTTTATTGACACGAATTCTCCCACTTTCTGCTGGCTGCAGTGCTTTGCTGAAGACAATGCAATGAGTTAGGAGGGTTAGGGCCAAGTATTGCTAGGAATTACTTACTATTTCTGCACCAATTTTCCATTTTTCCTTTCTGTAGCACCCCAGGAAATGCTGGTCACTTGGTGTGAATACAGGTTGCATTTACCATTTGCAGGAGGTGACCTCTGTTCCTCTGCCACGGAGGGTGGCTTTACCTATGTGCTGGGAAGGGACAGCTGTCCCACGCCAGAGAACGAGCGCTTGGCCTGTAGTGCAAATGGAGAGATGTCTCCTAACAAGCCTGCTGAGGGGCCAACAACTTATCCCATCCAGCGTGAGCATGATCTTTAAGTTGGTTTGTACAGAGTCTGATGAGAGATGTCTCTGCCTTGTTTTACTAGATTCCCTGGTCGGAGTGGCTGATCGGATTGATGGACCGTACAACGTAGACACTGTAATAGGGACCATTCACATGAGGATCGCCGAAGCTATTTCTAACTTGCAAGAAAATAAAGATTCGCTCACAGCCAAGGTAAGAGCACGTGCCTGGGCCTGGCTGAGGGTACGCCGTGTGTAACTGCCAGGAACAAATGTTTTCTGTGCTCACTATTCAACTGAACTAAAGGAGATGATGAAAGAGACCAAATGCCCACTCTTTTAATGATAGGAAACCACCCACCTTACGCAGGCAAAAACCTTCTCAGGCGTTTCCAAATATTCCTCCCTGCCACATCCAGCCAGCCTCCTTTAGGTACAGACATGCAAGGTGGGACCACGTATGCAGTGACTGTGGGAGGCATGGTGCCATTTGCTGTCAGGTGCCTCTGTGTCTGAAGACTCCTGAGGTATTTTGGCTGAGCTGAGGCATTCACAGCAAGTGCACAGTCCCTAGTGACAGAAGGCAGCTGCTTTAACCTGCCTTGGGGTGATGTTCTGCAGCGGAAACACTGGGCTATCAGGCTGTATCTGTGGGACAGAGTTGCAATCTGGCAGTCCATCTGGAGAACATAAAACAGGCTCTCCTGATGCTCACCTCTCTTCCAAGAAGTATATCATGAAGCTCTCTTCTATTGGTCTTCTATTTTTAGTATATTTATCCACTTACCACAATCACCTCTGTAGCTGCAGGGAAGAGAAGCTTTGGGAACAAAACCAGCCCTCCAGGGCTTCTGCTTTTTGCCCAGATGTTCCCCAAGTCCTGCAGCTATCCCACAGTTAGCACAAAGATGCAGATGAAAGGAGCAGGGCAGGTCCTAACTGGGTCTTGGAGAAGGGAAGGGCCAGAAGCATTGCTTAGCCAAGCAGGAATTCACTGGCACACGCCAAAGCACTAACAGCAGCATGCATCCAAGTACGCGGTTTCTTTTCTGACATGAAAGGCCATATTCTTTCTGCCCTTGTTACGTGAGACTGAGCTGTCCACATGAAAGAAGCCCGTGATGTGGGAAAACATGGCATCATCTGCAAAGAAAGGTGTTTCCAAGGGACATGTAGTAAATCTGGTAAAATGAAAAGGAGTAAATAGTCTAACTGGTGTTTGACTGGAGAAACAAAGCATGTTTGATAAGCTTCTCAGTATGAGCTGGTGACCAGGTGAATGTGGCAGCCTTTGCTGGTGGCACTGGTAGCAGAGGTCAGGAGCTGCAAATTGCTGCAGCTCTAAGCTCTGGGTTTGAGCATGGCAACATGATCGGGTGAAGGATATCGTTGTCATATGAGCTTGGGGCTGGCCCAGGCCAGTCTTGGGAGTCTTCTCTCTCAGGGCCGCAGGGCCCTGCAGCAGGGTCGGGCTGCAGCTGGGGCCTTCAGACGTTACCAGCCTAGAGCCAGGGCACTGTCTGCTGTGTGTGAGAAGAGCCAGAAGTGGCCCTTGGACCCAGCGACACCCTCACTCATGGGTTCTCCTGGGATCTGGGGCAAAACTGGGAAGAAACACTTTTGGTACTGAGCCATGTGTTCACTGCACTGCGGAGCACTCTCCCTGCTTCCCCCGACTCCCCCTGCCCCTGTGGCTCTCTGATGGATTTCAGGCAGCAGGAGCTACCAAAGGCTGCAAACATCTATCTGCTGTCACTATGCAGGAGGCTGTTGATCACCTCGTCTGCAGGACATGTGTTCTTTCCATCAATAATGGGCGTTGCTCACCTAAAGCCCTTGGGCTGGCAAGAGGATCGCCTTGATACCATGCTGTTCTGGAGCTGCCACAAGAGCCACTGTCCTGGGGACCTCCCAGGGCTTTTACCTCCTGAAAGAATGTTTTCCTGCTAACAACAGTAATAGGCCAGTAAGAAAGATACAGCAGTGAAACCAAATTGGTTTTATTTTGGTAGAACCAAGTTGAAAATGCTCTATATGCAGTTTTCAAGGTGGGGCTTTTTGCACGGAGGAAAGGACAGAGGTGAACAAACTGGCTTGGTGCTGAGCTGCCATAGTGGTGGGATCCACCTGGTCAGCAGGACAGTGCACCCCAGGAGAGGGCTTTCCAGACTGAATGTCCCTCAGACACACCGATGAGACCCACTGTCACCGAAGGCGCTCGTCTAGATTAGGACTTTGCTGATGGCTGTCAGAATCCACTAGCAAAAGCAGTCAGCAGCTGGCACAAGCTGTGTCAGCAGTGCTCCTCTCCGAGGTCTTGATTTCTCTGCTTTAAGGGGACACCATGCAAAGACGCGTTTATCAATAGCTTCTGACAGCACCCTGGTAACCACAACAAGCTTGGAGCCATCTTTTCAAATCAGATGGCTTGCTTTGTAAAGGCTGATGTTTCCTGAATCAAACTGACTTTGCAAAGGCCCTCCTGACCTTTGACACTTCATTAAATCCAGCCATCCGAGCGCTCCTTCCACCAGCCATGGCAAGGCTCAGTTGCCTGAGCACTGGCTATCTGCAGCGGAGGTGTCATTGCCTGGACTGGTCATGCAGAGACTGGGATAAACGGGCGCTTCCAGCGCACCCTTCATCTCCTCTTAGAGGTGAAATCTGACGATTTATACCTTCAAAGTGTTTCTGCTCTCCTTTGGCTACAAAGCACACCTGGGTAGGTAGTGAGGATGATGGGAGGCACCCAAAGATTGCAAGAATCATTGGGCTAGTGCCACCTCGGTCAGTTGTCCAAACCAATGAAGTTCACAAGCTCTGCAATCTTGAAGCCCACACCACTGGTGTAGTGAGTGTGAGCAACTCCCATCTTGTTCTTCCCAGAATTTTATTTTTCAATCATAATAAGAACAGATAAAATTGCTAGAAATAATTTAATACCAACATTGGTGACTCATCCAAAAACATGTGCTAATTTTGTGTTAGTGCTGAACGTTTTGCTTGATGGTGGTAGCCAAGACCAGTTACAGTGTGCTGAAAACACATCCTGGCACAAAAGTAACCTGACCACAAACTAAGCCAGAATCTCGGAGATCTTGCAGGTAGGAAAGATAAACGTACTTAGGAAGAAACAAAAAACCCCATAACAGTGGAGTGCTAATGAATTACAGAAATAGCATTGAAACACAGGATAGAGAGTTTGGTTTGTTTTTCAGGTTTTCCAGGGCTGTGGAAATCCCAAAATCAGCACAAAAGGCTCCAGCAGTGAGGACAAGAAAAGACGGGGGAAGGCCACATTGGAACCAAAATCCTCTGCACAAGCACTGGAGATGCTGGTGAGTTTGCCTCCAAAACCCCCTCCCCATCAGTGTGCCAGGTCAGGCATGCTGGTGTGCTGCCTCCCCTGGGAGCCCCAGTAGCACCAGTAGCCTGGCCGGTGCAGCGCTGGGTCCTGCAGGTCAGGTCAGACCATCCCACAGGCTGCGGAATCGCCTTTGCTGGCAAGTCTGAAGAAGATCAGATCAGCGAGTGGTGGCATGACCTAAGCAGATCTGATCTTGCCTCAGCACAGGGTCCGGGTCTAGGTTGCTGATAACCAATTTCTCAGGGATTTGGTGCCAAACTTATCTGAAAAGGCTCCTTGCCATTGGTGTCATTCAGCCTCAGGCGATTCAACCTGGATACTGGGGCCAGAGATCCTCCTCCATGGAGATTTTGGATTCTGTGGATGATGAGGTGCAGAATCTCCCATGGTCCCATATTTCAGAGGCTCCTCACTCACAGGCACCTGCCTGTCCCACCCTGGCAGAGCCCTGCTGGCTCCCATCAAGGCAGCTTCTCATGGCCCAGAAGATGGTCTTCTCCTAGTTAATCTTATGCCCATCCTTAGTATTTAACCTTCAGCCTTGGGTTGGTCTTTAGGGGAAGGTTGGTGACACATCCCTGCCTGCATAAAAACAGACTCTGTGATGCTAAAACAAAACACAAAAAAAAAAAAAAATAGGCAGAATCCTTGTCCTTTCCACAGCCCCAGGGGACCTCAGAGCTCTTCTGGCCCTGAGCATCCTCTGTGTTTACAGGTATTAGATGCCAAAGGGAATCTGACAGCTCTCAAGACTTACTGGATCACCCTGCCTGGCAGCCTGTGCAGCAAAAAAGTAATGGCCAGCTCAGCGGCAGACGACAAGTGTTGGAACGGGATGACCAAGGGCAGGTATGGAGAGGGTCAAGGTGCCAGGACAGCACTGTTCTGGGGTGAGAGAGGGAGGGTTTGATAAAAGGCACTTAAACATCATCTCAGCCAGCCCGACTTGTTCAGACTGAGCCAAAAGGTCTGTCCCTGTCCACAGAAATGCTGTGTTTCCTGAAAAACTGGTACCTGGGAATGTCAAGCCTGTTGTCATTTTGCTGTGTGTTGGAGGGTTAAGCATTGAAATGCATTCACCATGAAATAACTGTGTAGCTTTGTACTAATTAAGCAGTTTTGCAATTCCACATGTACTCAGAAGGCAGGAGGGCTGGATTTATCCCACAGACTCCAGAGCTGTTGCTGAGAATTGCATATGCGTCTTTCTATCCATACCTGCTCCGAAATGCTCTTCCCTCATGAGAGGAGGCACCCAGGTGACATCAAGCAGCTGCAGAAAGACCTCCCACCCATGGCTGAGGTTAAAGGATGGCTGTCAGGGGAGATGGGCAGCTGCTGGACGTGCACGTTTCTCCGCTCCTCTCCACGGACCTGCTGGGCTGGTCTCTGCCAGCCCAGAGATGGTGCCTTTGCTTCTTCCATATTTCACGTCGTTGCCGGCAGTGCCGCCGATGTGCAGGAGCATATGGGCCGGGGCACTGCCAAAGGGAGCAGCCCAGCTCTCATTGCTGGTTGATAGCTACCAGTTAACTGAACCTTCCCTGGGGACCTGTCTGGTTGTACTGAGGCGGGGGCATTCACAGAATCACAGAATGGTAGGGGTTGGAGGGGACCTCTCGAGATCATCTAGTCCAACCCCCCTGCCAGAGCAGGGTCACCCAGAGCAGGTTGCACAGGAATGCGTCCAGGCGGGTTTGGAATGTCTCCAGAGACGGAAACTCCACCACCTCTCTGGGCAGGCTGTTCCAGTGCTCTGCCACCCTCAGAGGAAAGTCGTTCCTCCTCGTGTTTAGGTGGAACTTCCTATGTTCAAATTTGTGCCCACTACCTCTTGTCCTGTTGCGTCCCAGGGTGTCAGTCCCCACAGGGTTTAACCAGGCCCGGGACGAAGGTGTTCCTCAGCTTCCCATATGGACAGAGCTTTTCCACAGGGGAGTGTCACTGTGGCTGCACAGGTAGCAGCCTGAGAGCAACCCCTCAGCCTTTCCTGCAGGAGCCTTTCCCCATGCCAGGCCACCAGCCACGTCCTGCCAGCTGAGGTGGCCTCAGGGCGAGCCCCAGGCTCTGATAGGGTCTGACCATGGCAGCGTGGCTCGGCCATCCGTAGAGCTGGCTGCCTCGCAGCAAACACTAGCATATGGAGGCTGTTTGACAAGTCAACACCACTGACTGCAGCTTCTCTGTGGTTCAAAGAGGCTGGATTATCACTGGTGTCTGTAACGGGGAGAGGTGGGCTTAGCTGGGGGGAGACATCTAAACCTGTCACCTTCCTTTGCAGTTACCTGCCCGAAGTGATGGGGGACGGCTTAGCTAATCAGATTAACAACCCGGAGGTGGAGGTGGACATCACCAAGCCAGATATGACCATTCGTCAACAAATTATGCAGCTAAAGATCATGACAAACCGGCTGGGCAACGCCAACATCGGGAATGATGTGGATTTCCAAGACGCAAGTGAGTTTAGCAGAACCGGAGAGGTCCACGGCAGGCAAGAGGGGCCTAGCAGTCACTCCTGCCAGCCTGCACGGGCCTCCGTGCAGACCCTGCAGCTGGGCCCAGACAGCGAAGAGGGGCTGTGGTGACCTGCCTTTTGGCTCGGGGCTGCACAGGATCTGCTCAAGTGCAGCCAGCTTGCTGCCGGGTGGCTGGAGGCTGTGTTGCTCTCAGAGCCTTACTGAAACCTCGGGGGCTCTCTCCAGTCCCAGCCAGCCCTGCCGAGGCAGCCACTGCTCCCATCTGCTCTGGAGGTTTCATAGAATCATTGAATGGTTAGAGTTGGAAGGAACCTTAAAGGTCATCCAGTTCCAACCCCCCTGCCCTGGACACCTCCCACTAGACCAGGCTGCTCCAAGCCCCATCCAACCTGGCCTTGAACACCTCCAGGGATGGGGCATCCACAGCTTCTCTGGGCAACATGTTCCAGTTCCTCACCACCCTCACAGTGAAGAATTTCTTCCTAATATCTAATCTAAATCTACACTCATTAAGTTTAAAACGATCACGCTTCGTCCTATCACTACACTCCCTGATAAAGAGTCCCTCCCCATCTCTCCTGTAGGCCCCCTTCAGGTACTGGAAGGCCACTATAAGGTCTTCCCGGAGCCTTCCCTTCTCCGGGCTGAACAACCCCAACTCTCTCAGCCTGTCCTCATGACAGAGGGGTTCCAGCAGTTTCCAGCTGCTGCAGCAGCGGCTGGTTGAAGTCAGCTGGAGATCAGGTACGAGCTTGCCTCCCATAGTGGGGGAAGCAGAGGGAGGAGGTGGCTGGGGCAGGGCTGGTGGCCAGAGCTCCCCAGGGTTGCAGCAAGGGGAAGGCAGGGATGTCACTCACCATAAGGCTGACAGTTGGGGCTCACCCCACGTTTGTCTCTGTACAGGTGATGACATGAGTGGCTCCGGGAGTGGTGACAGCTGTCCTGACGACGTCTGTGGCAAAAGACTCTCTAAGAGCCCCAGCACCAGGCAGCCAGAAACGCATGCTATTCCTAAGCAGTCTGGACACGGCATCAATGGGGCCAGCAGCAGATCTTTGCCTTCTGCCTTCCTCCTCCTCCTTTCGGTGGCTTTCATTGCCGCGCAGCACTTGTGGCGGTAACTCACTAGCACAGCCAGGAAAGAGACTGCGGCCGAGGGCTTCACTTTGCCAAAATCAACCAACCAACCAACCAACGAAAGGACATATTTAATTCACCTTGGCAAAAAAAAAAAAAAAAAAAAAAAAAAAAAAAAAAAAAAAGGGGGG
>VWZL01002638.1:110675-144132 GCA_013396915.1 Stercorarius parasiticus | reverse complement strand
AAAAAAAAAAAAAGAAAGAAAAAAAAAAGAGGGAGGAGAAAAAGGTTTCAGTTGTTTGCTATTTCTGGCAGTGCTCGAGCTGTTTTCTTCTTTCTTGGTCTCTTCCCCAGTGCTGGGCCCTTCTTTCCGTACCTCATTGTTTTACTTTTGTTATTGCCACAAACTGGCTCTTGGGGCTGAACCAAGCCTTTGCAGGGAGGCCGCCGGGGGGAACCCAACCTGGCCGGCCCCTCCGAGGGCAGCTCTTCTGCTGCCTCCAGTGGAATATGCAATTGCCCTGATCTTGTTCCCCAAGCGCTGCTGACCGAAAGCATGACGGCGCCGAGAGCAACGCCGCTTCCTAACGCGGAGAGACGGAGAGCATCAGCGCAGCTCGAGTGCCGCATTCAGGGGCTCTTTCAGGTTTTTTTCCTCTGTACTTCCCAGGCAGGCAGAGGTGGCCCTTCACTTCCAGCGGCGTACGTAGGAGCCTGAGCAGGTTTGGTGGGTTGAACTGGAACAGTTCGGCTGTTGGACCCAAAAAAATGCAGAACTCCCTTTTTCTTTGGAAAGGTCACAAGTGGGTTTCTTGACTAGAGCTCGTAGCTGACGACAATTTGAAATGTAGGTCTCCTACATCTAAGTGACTGGGAATGAGTGTTAGGGGTTGGGGTTTGGGGTATTTTTTCTTTGCATGCTAGTTGGAAAGCCATTTTTTACCCAAGTAATAATGGTCCAATTTCTACCTGCAGTGCAGTACCGTCATAGGTAACAGAGAGATGAAAACATGCACAGTGGGATTCTCCACTTGGCAGACAGTTGTGCTTCCTCCTCCTCCTCCTCCCATGGCCCCAGCCCTGGATGGGAATCCCTTTTTTTGTTTTGGTGATAAGAAAGACCAGGGACTTTTTACTAACTGGAGCACCGCGACTGGTTGTGAGAGCTCACACGTGCGGGAGCGACCGCCCGCAGCTGCCGTAGGGCAGAGGGGGCTGGTGGCGATGAGCCCTGGGCAGGTCCCTGCCCAGGAGACTGACTCAAGGTAGCGCCTACTGGGGAGGACGTGAGGATGGGACACGTTTTGTTTGGGATATTTTTTCTTTTGGGGTTTGTTCCTGTTGCATTGTAGGTTTTTTCAGTGAATTCCTGCTTTCCCTGTCCCTTCCCCATCCTCCCACACACCTTCCCTGACCCTGCAGGGGTGAGGTGAGACAGGGTAAGTAAGTAAGCCTGGCTTACCCTCTGCCACCCCATCCCACCATGTACCAGCCACTGGGTGACACAGGCGGCTGCCCTAACCCAAAAATACTTGGGGGGGTGGATCCGTGCTTGGTTTTGAGACTGGGGGTGGTCGGTGAACAATATAAATATCTTCACGTAGCTGTAGGAGTGTCTGTGCTTGTAGGGCTGTGTGCTCCGGGGCTTCCAGACGGCTTCTGTACCTCCTAGGTACGGCGAGCGTCGGTTGGAGATGTAGGTTTAGCAGATGTGATAGATACAACACAGTCACTGTGACCAGTTGGGCCACGAGCATGCCCAGGGGTTGGTCTTCATTCGTTTGGGGTTGGGTTTGGGTTTCAGATGTGTTTGTACCGTGGGCGAGAGGCAGGGCAGAGGTCTGTCTGTCTCCTGTTCTCTGGTCTGCACAGCACGTGTTTGAGCATTTCTCCTCTGGCACGGCAGAGGAGACGTGCCTTCGGGCTGAGCAAACGTTATGGGGTTGGGGTTTGGCTGTTTTCTAAGAAAGGGGAAAAAAAAACCATTTTTAATATTAGCAGTTTCTAGAATGTGCAATTTAAGGGAAAATGAGACCATGAGCAAGGTAACACCAAAAGCTGGCACAGGCGGATGCTGGGGGGAGCTTGGCTCCTGCCCACCTCGTCCTGGGATCAGGTAACGACGCTCATGGTTCGTTAAACTAGGCAGAGATTTTAGGCCAACTTTGACTGGCCGCTCCAAGTTGCGGTGACTGATGTTACTGACTCGGTATCTGTCCTGCCTGCTCGCCGCCTTCTGCTCTAACCAGGTTGGGTTTCAGAAATGAAAGCCGGGATGCTGGACGGTGGCTAAAGGACAGACAACACCACTAGACCCATCAAAACCCAGGAGTGGATAAATACAACTCATGGATATATACAGATTTATTTACTTCTAGAAGTATGGCAAGTTCCACATTTTACTTTTATTGCTCTAAAGAGTCTTTTTTTTTCCCTTTTTTTTTTTTTTACCAGAAATGCCAATACAAATTTAGCCTTCTGTTAAAGAAATCCCCACGAGCAATCCTGCAGAAACTTTACATCCAAAGCAAAAGAAAAAAAAGGGGAGAGGGGCGTTGAAACATTGTACCCTCTTCAAAAACCAGTTGGGTTGGATTGGAGTTTTAACACATGGCTGCCAAGGTCAATGTTTTGCTTTGCAGAATGGGAGATTGAAAGGAAAGTCCTTGTCGTTTCCATTTCTGTGCAGTTGGCGTTTGCTGTCAGCCTGTTACCCTCAAAAGCTTCTTACGGGCCCCAGGGGGAACACACCTTAAACCTGAAGCCAAGGATTTACTGATTGTCCGGTGAATATTTTAACAATTTAATAGCCCAAATTATTGGTCCTGTTACGATAATAAAACCTGATAGTCCAAATTAATGAGGCAAAGCCTCAAAGGATACAGTAAAAACCGTTAAGCAGGAGAAATCCTTCCTGATATTCCTCCCCGCTTTGGCTGGGATTGAGCTGATGCTTCAGTGTCCCTCTGGGCCCCGAGTATGATGCTTCGGTGTCCCCGGAGCCGAGCAGGGCTGTCCCTGTGTGGTGGGCAGCCCCGGGTCTGCGCGGGCAGCGCCGGGGGCTCTTCTCTCTTTGCCAGGAAGCGCAGGACGTTGGCGTTGATGCTTCCTCCCTCCTTAGCCATGGGTCTGCTTGGGTTTATTTTGTATTCCTTTTCACACAGTCCGTCTACGCTGCTGCTTTTCATCAGTTCCCGGTTATTCAGTTTTTCTGTTCTCTTTGTTACTCCGAAGCGGTTTCCCCAACCTCCTGCAGTTGGGTGGCCCGGGGCCATGCTTGGCCGTGCCACCTTCCGCTGGGGAGCCGAGGCGGCCGAGTCCCCCCAGGGTATCGCCTCTGTATTGCTCTAAACTAAAGCAAACCTAAAGCAAACCATAGTTACCCGATGGCTAGGCAACTAGACAACTGCTGGCATGGCTCAACAAGCTGAAGTCAGCCCAGGTCCGGACAAGCCCTGAGCTGGCGCTGGGGATGGCACGGAGCCTGTGGCCTTTTCAGTGCTTTTAAATGACATTTTCTGGGCTACCGCCTGCTCGAAACGATTGTGACAAACCTCCCCAGGCCAGTGGCAGGCCGAGGGCTGCAGCCACGGCGGGGGCTGGCGGCTGCCGTGGGTTGGGTACATGAATGGGGAGCTCTGGGGAAGGGGGGCTGCTGGGGAGGAACATTCGCTTCGATGTTATCAAGGTGGTGATGTGTGGTGTTTGGGTTTGAAAAGGCCTCAAACTTCACAGGGATGCGGCAGGGGGTGGTGGTCTAGGAAAAAATATTAACGAGGAGCCCTGTCCCTGGAAACGGGAGAACTAGAAATGGTGGATTTCCAAGTGTCTCTGTCTTTCAGCCTGCTCTTTTGTGCCATAACGTGTATGTTTTAACTAAGGGCGAGGGTCTCAAAAGGCTTTGAGAGCGCAGCTACTTATCATTTACAAATGACAAACTGCCTGTTGTTTGCCGGTGGGCTTGGTAGGGGCTAAGGTATAGCAAAGTATCCAAAGTCCACCTTTGCTTTAAACAGATGCATTTCTATCTACAGAAGTAAGAATTATTTCACTTATTGGCATAGCTGGACAGTTATCTATTTCTTTCTGTTACCAAGGTACTTGTAACTCTCTTGCACTGTTTATCTAAAGTTGAAATATGTTCTTTGAATTCTTGTATAAATAAAAAGGCTGGAGACTTCAATCTGTATTTACAGGGCAGTTTTATTTCTTCTCTATTTAAGCTGAGCTTGGAGGTTTTCTTTCTTTTTCCTTGTTAAGGCACAGATAAGGCCAGGTCAGGAATGACCGAGGAATGAAATCATGCTTTCTAGCCACAAGGTTTGGAATGGGCTGACACCGATGCTGGCGATAGGGGTTTGCCTGCATCCAATCCTGCGTAATCTGGAGGGACAATCGCTGAGGCAGTACGGTGGGGATGTGCGCAGAAACAAGGTCAACCTGGTTTTACTCCTCGAAGCGAGTACGCTGAGTGTTCTCTTCCTCATGGAGATGCACAAAAAAGTCATGGCATAATAGTACGAGGAATCAGAACTACCCTTGGTATTTTGTCATTACAAAATGTCGTCCTAATTATTTACCATGGCCACGTACCACTGCAGCGCTTGGCAGGGGTGGCAACAAGCGGAGCAGACACTGGGCCGTCGCCGTGACGCGGAGGTTTGGTCTCAAGCACGTGCTGGGGATGGGACTGGAGCCGCAGGAAGGTCTGAGCTTCAGCTCTGCCCTCTCTGCTCCCAGACATGGGTGAATGCGGGAGTCAAGGGAACGTGTCCGATGCCACTCACAGAGTGTCAAAAGAGATTTGATAACTGGGAACTACTAAAAGTGTATCTATCTGCCTGGAAGCAAATATCACTTAAATTTAATAAATTGAGTGATACCCTTGAGCGAGTAGGTATTTCTTTAGTTTCCTGTCCTGCAGTTCCAGCTGTTTGCACCACATGCGCACATTTATGTACATACAGACAAGTGTAGAAATGTTGGCCTTCTCCTAGGAGAAGCTGTTTGCAGACCAGTCGCCCCCTTTGCCTCCTCTGTGGCTAATTATGACCTTAAATAATGGCCACTTACAGCTGCGCTGTAAAACATTCCCATTGGTCTGGAATGCCGCTGAACACCGTATATTTGCACTGTTCAGAGCTGGCGGAAGGCGTAGGGCGTGCTACAAGCTCAGCTCCTGCGTCCCTGAGAAGGGAAGACATCAGGGGCTCTAACAGCAGCCCTTGACCTACAAGGAGCTCACCAAGCCAGCAGGGAAAGGCACTTTAGAGCGGTGCACGGCAAGAGGACGAGAGCCAGCCAGCGGGACCAGGGCTGTTTGCACCATACCCCAGCGGGCAGTGGCACCAAGACCTGAAACACCCCAGCGGCCCCCAGCAAAAGCTGGGCTGAGGCATCAGAGCTTTTCTAGCCAGGGTCGGGGGGGAGACTATTACCCTGCAGTTCAACTATCTTCCTGCAGAGGAGGCAAATCTCTTTACTTTTCCTGTTTAGCTTATAATTACTCTCCACCTAACCATAACTACCCTGTTCCTATTTCCTTCTCCGCTCTGGGACATGATACAGGGCAGGGTGGTGGGAAGGGACAACCTTTCAGGCATGAAGGACCGTCCTCAGTCAACTGCAGGCAGGTAGCTAGTAAACATCCCGAGCCTCACAGAGAGGCAGTGCAGGTGCGGAAGCGGTGACATCAGTTGGTGCTCATGGGACAGCACTGCTCTGGGATGGTGGCCTCCTGGACCGGTGCTGGCGTGAGCTACAGGGAACTGGTAAGCCAGTAAATGACACCAGGCAAATCCCGGAGAAATATGCTGGGCTGCTGCCACCCATACGGATTGGTGGAGGGTTCATGCCACATCAGGTGTGATGCCATGCGAAATAAAGATCATGGTTTTGGTAACAAGAGCAGGTGTGAGTGGGAAAACTCAGCACAGTGGGCAGTTTTCAAAGAGAGGAGTGTTCTTGCCGTTAGCCAGTCTTTTAACAGGGTTTAGTCTTTTAACAGGGTTTTGGGCTGCACTGAAGGCAAGTGTGATACACAGAAGCAAGCAGCAGGCGCTCGAGAAGGAAAACAAAGCAGTGAAATATGGTTTTCTAATGGTGAGAGCTGATACTGCCCAGCAGGAATGCATCTGAGGAAGTGATGGGGATCCCTGTGCCCTGCTGGTGCAGGACATGGGGCAGAGGGGCTGGCACGGAGTACTCAGCTCAGCCCCAGCTCGGTGCCCCTTGGAAACAGCAGCCTCTCCGTCCTGGTTGGACACACACCAGTGGCCCAGCATCACCGCTGGCAGCCGGGGCAAGGGAGGGGATGTGGTGCAGGAGGGGGGTCCAGGGCAGCAGGGAGCCAGAGGCGCCATGGTGTGGTGAAAGAGAGGAAGAGGGTCCCTCGCCCACTGAACCCGCTGAGCGCAACCCGGCAGCGGCAAAGGCAGCACCCAGGTCCTCACACGCCAGTAGCTCAGACGCTGGGAGACACGGGGAGAGTTCGTTACTACAAAAGGCCATACAGAGTATCTCGCTGCTCAGTACATCAGCCCTACATTAAACCTGGAGAAGAGAAGGCTCTGGGGAGACCTTATAGCAGCCTTCCAGGACCTAAAGGGGGCCTGCAGGAGAGATGGGGAGGGACTCTTTATCAAGGAGTGTAATGATAGGACAGGGGTAATGGTTTCAAACTGAAAGAAGGGAGATTTAGATCAGATACTAGGAAGAAACTCTTTACTGAGGGTGGTGAGGCACTGGAACAGGTTGCCCAGAGAAGCTGTGGATGCCCCATCCCTGGAGGTGTTCAAGGCCAGGTTGGATGGGGCTTGGAGCAACCTGGTCTAGTGAGAGGTGTCCCTGCCCAGGGCAGGGGGTTGGAACTAGATGGTCTTTAAGGTCCCTTCCCACCTAAACCATTCTGTGATTCTATATGTATGGCCATAACCTAATATCTCTGCATCACAGTGCCAGGACACCCACCCCCTGCAAGGCTCCCCATGCAGCTGAGCATCGCGAGGACTAGATCTGGTGCTGCGCTGCTCTCCAGGATGTCCCCAGCGGGGCTGGGGCCAGCCGTGACCCTCCATTTGCCTCCACAGCACCAGCTGGGATGAGCTGACGAGCTGGGTGCTGGTGGACACAGAGAGTGACCCAGCTTTCACTTGCTTCCCAGTGAGAGCTGCTGACAGGGACATTGTAGCTGCCGGTGTTCAACAGCAGCTCCTGCTGCACAAGGTGGGCTCCAGCCCCTCTCTGCTCTGGGGGGGGTGGTCCTCAGGAGTCACTCCTGGGCCCGGGTCTGCCATTGCTCTTCACCTCCCTGGGAAGCAGGGACTTCCAGCCAAAAAACTAAGCCTTGTGCAGGAGTGGTCTGTATCCCTGGGGCTGAGGATGCTGCTTCTGCCCTGGCTCTAGCACAACTTTTATGGAGAGTGCAGGAATGTGGCAGCTCCTCTCCAAAGTGCTGGCAGGACAGTTTCGGTGCTTTCCTTCCAGTCAGTCCTCGCCCTTCTGCCTTTCTGTCCTCCTCTGCCTTCAAGGTGTCCAAATTCCCACCCTCAGCTCCTTCAATGCCATCCCTGAACAAGTCCAGGCTGGGGACAGTGACCTGACTGTGCAGTATTCTGCCTGGCCAGGAGCATTGCTGATATCCACTGCCCGACAGACAACAAGGCGTATGTGCCAGGTAGGACCTCCAGGTAAGACCTCGCTGCCCTGGACACTGTGGGGGGGTGCAGGGCAACAGGCATCTCATATCCCACCACCAGCTGTGGAGCAGGTCCAAAAAATGAACCCTTTGTGTGCAGTGGGTGGAATAGCCAACACTCATGGAAAACCGCCTGGAGGGAGACAGGGCCCTGGGACCTTCTCCACTGCTGTCTCCAGCCACAGCTCAGAGCCATGTCACCTCTGTGTTGCATCACCTGAGAGCCCTGGGGCTGCTGGCACTCCATCACAGCCTGCTGATGGGCAACTACAATAACGGACCTGGTCCTTCTTACGGGGTTTTCTGGTGGCAAAGTACTGGAGCCCCTGTGGTATGCTCAGACAGCTGCAGCCACCTTGTGCCCAAAGAGAGAGTTTGGGCACACCATGTCCCTCTTCTCCCACCGCATCAGGAAGAGAAAGACCATCATGCGCATCCTCAGGGACACAGGCATGCTCCTCATTGAAGACACATGAGTGCAAATGAAACAGTACCATGACTTTCTGAAAATGATGACTGTGAAGGACACCCTGGAAGGAAATCTGTTGAGGGTAAGCATTTTTTTTCGCCTCTGCTGCGCTTCACCCTTTGAAATCCCATCGCAGCGCTCCTGCCAGCACCTCTCGCTCTCAGCTGACCATGACCTGGGCAGCCCCTTGGGCTGGATGGGAGCTCCAGTCCCACCAGCTCTCACTTTACCAGGTACTTGTGACGTTCTGCACTTTGGACACACTGGGGATGACCCAAAGCCTGAGCTTTCAGCTTGGCAAGAACCAGTCCCTGCTCAAGCATCCTGATTGCTGCCCTCACAAAAAGCTGGGCAGTTTATAAGGTTTGCTGGGCAGCACCTGCTCATTAGAAGGCTGGGCTAGGAGTGATGAGAGAGCACTTGTGAGGGTTTAGAGAGGCAGTGTCATCTCATGGCGGTGGGAAGCCAGCCGCCTTGGTGAGCACAGACGCCATTTCCCCAGCATCACCTTCCCCAGCCCTGTGCTCCTCCGCTGCGGGTCCCAGGGATGCTGGACTTGGACCTTGCAAAGCAACCGCAGCTTCCCTGACCCACTCTGGCTGCATCATCGTCTTTCCAGAGTGTGTGCATGCCCGTAGCCCTCAGCTGACCCAGCTGGCCACTGCCAGGGCTGCCTGTGCTGGCAGATGCTGGGGACTGATGCCTCCAAAACAGTTGTTCCCAGTGCCCTCCTCAGCTGCTCTTGCTCCTCACAACTGTGCATGGCATCAAGCAAGGCACGGAGCTGTCGGCTGTGTCCCCAGCACGCAGTCATGCCATTAGTAGAGCTCTGGGCCACACAGAGGAATTTGGGCAACACTGAATTTCCATCATGGACTGTGCTGGTTTCCAGGATAGTGCTGGGTTGTGGTGTGCTCAGGTTTGGAAACAGCTGGCCTTCACAGCATGACCAAAATGGCTCTGTGAGCAGGTGTGTGTTGCAAGCTGCAAAGGGGCTGTGGTGTCTCAAGTCATGCCAGCAGCTTCTCCTTCCACACAGGTTTGAACTGGAGCATGGCCATAAACCACCACCCAGGGACCTCTGCAAGGGCCCAAGAAAGCCCTCCGATGAGGGCAGGCAGAAGAAAGAAGAACCTTTGCCATGTCCCAGGTGGGAGGAGGGGGGGAAGGCAGCAGCTGGCTCCTTTCCACAGTGCAGGGAACCAACACATGTCCATCCGATCAGGAAAATCCCCAGCAGTGATTACAGAAGGGCTCCTTGCTTGATCCACAAAGTCATGGGCTGCTGTGGAAATGCTGAGCTGGACGAGAGCCAGCGCCAGGGAGGGTCCAAAAATCCCAGAAATCATGGCTGCAGGAGAACCTAAGGTCCCTCTGGCACCGCTGGGGCAGGCAGCGTCAGAGCAATGCTCTCATGCTGAGCTTCCTCCTTTCCAGCTGCAGGGACCCAGCCTGAACCATGCCCCCTGAGCCCTGGGTGAAAGAGGCACCATGCAGAGGCAGAGACCACGGGGAGGTGAGGAGTGTGACAGGTGGCAGGAGGGGATGCCGTGCTCTTGTGCTTGTGCAAGGGAGCCTCCTCCCTTGGCCTTGGAGCCAGCATCTCTCTGACAGGCTGTTACTGACACAAGTGAGGGCAGGCATGTGGCAGGTCGGCTTCCCCTCCCTCCACGGTGGAATAAAAGCTCACCCTGGTCCCTCTCGGCTGATTCCTGACAGGCTGGCACTGTGTTTCACACCCGTCCTGTTAGTCTAGGCCCTGCCGCTGTGATAGTCCAGGTTTATCTTTGTGCCAGCAGCAAATATTGGTCATGGGCTCCTTATTTTGTGTCATGGGCAGAAAGAAAAGTGTTTAGGAAGCTCAGCTGAAGCTGCCGGGAGGCCTCCAGCCTCCACCCAGCATCGGCTGATGTGGCGCTGCCTTGGCCGGGCCCTTGCCCCATCCCCTCCCAGCCTTCACAGCCACGACGCATGTCCGCACCCTCACACGCAAGATACTCTCTGCCCGGGCAACACACCAGCAATTTTACTGAAGTCCAGAAAGATTAGCACTACTGTATCTAGATAACCTGGTAAATCATTTTCTGGGTACTCCAAAGACGCTTTTGTTGTAGGTGAGAGGCAACTAGATGGGCTGGAGGTAATGGGATCAATATTGCATCAGGGATGACCCCAGTAGCACCCCTCCCGTGAGAAGGACAGGGGGGTTAGCTTCTTGTAAGAAGCTGCTATAGGGATAGGGGCTGTACAAATCCAGATGTTTTACGAAGTATTTAAAAGACGTGGTGCCGAGGGACATGGTTTAGTGGTGGTTTTGGCAGTGTTAGGTTGGTGGTTGGGCTCGATGATCTTAAAGGTCCCTTCCAACCTAGAGGATTCTATGAGTCTCAACGATCCCTGGGCTCTGAAATTGCTTTTAGCTGTTTAAATCTCAGGATGGAGCAGGCACTAGGACCTGCCTGAAGCCTGAGCCTGTTCAGAGGGGATAAATATAGCGCAGCCCGTACAGGCTGCTGGGTGAAGCTCCCCAATCCCCCCGCGTTCCGCTGCCTGAATGCCACACAGAGGAGGCCATCTGGGAGCTCTGCAGTGGGGCAGCAGTGCCGGTGACCCTGCAGCCTTGGCTGCCGATGCTCCAGCTCTCCAAGGTCACCTCCTCGCTGCTCATCGGCAATGCCAGGGCAGCCTCCAACGAGGAGTTGCTCACGCGAGAGGGGGTCACCTTCTGCGTGAATGTCACCAGGCAGCAGCCCTTCCCCGGCCTCCAGCAGGTCCGGGGCATACGCATACCCGTGTTCGATGATCCAGCCGAAGATCTGTATCAGTATTTTGAGCAGTGCAGCAACGCTATAGAAGAGGCAGTGAAGAGCGGTGGGAAGTGCTTAGTTTACTGTAAAAACGGCCGCAGTCGATCAGCTGCGATTTGCACTGCTTATCTGATGAGACACAGAAAGCTCCCACTCAAGGATGCCTTTGAGGTACTGTACTTATACCCAGATTTATAGTTAGCCACCTTTTGGGTAAGAAATGCAATGCTTATTTATGAGTAATGATGATTTCTCATAGAATTACTTGGGTGCTCTCACCTGTTTATTAGCAGTTACATAGATATTCAATATTTGAATAAAAATTCCACTGTAAGTTTTTTCACCCCCACCTCAGACAACGTAAGGTTCCTGTGACAAATATAATTGCAAATGCAAAATAGGCTTTAAGTGCTGGAACAAATATGCAAAGCTGCTTGTTTTGTGAAATTTTCCCTATCATTTGCTTAGTCACGGTAAGTGAAGTTAAAGACAGAGACATAAAGCAAACGAGTGAAATGGATGTGAGTGTGCGCGGGAGCTGTTTTGCAGGATTTGCTCCTGTCACCGATGCGACAGCTCAACCCAGGAAAGAACCATCCCCCACTAAATAGCTCGGGACTGGCCAGCTGCCGGTAATAGCAGCTCAACTTTATTAGGAAGTCCATCCAATACATATGACTCATGCTCTACAGTCTTTTAGTCTTCACCCATTTGGTAGGTATATCACTGAAGTCTCTAATTTAGATAACGGTTTTGCTCAGTACTAGGCAGAGGTGTGCAGATACGTCACTGAGTTTCACGCTATCTTAAACACAAGCAGTATCGCCACACTTTGTGAGAGACAATTGCATTTCCAGCAAATTCAACCACTCCTTTTTATGTCTTGCCCATGAATCCATTCTGTAACAGGGACCACACACCAAGAGGCCTTAGCAAGCACAGAGTGAGTGCTATGACCAAAATACCTGTTTATTATTCCGTAGCCAAATCAAAATGAAAGTAGATCTTCCCAGAAGTCTAAGAGGAAAAAAAATCTGTTTTCCTGATACTCGCCCTCGCTTCCATAATGTCTCTCCTTTTTCCCAGGCTGTGAAGACTGCCAGACCAGTAGCAGAACCCAATGCAGGATTTTGGTCTCAGCTGCAGAGATATGAAGAAGATTTGCAGATACCAAAGCAGCCTGATCCGCTGAGCAAAGGACTTCAAAATAGCAATGTGTGAAGATGTTTTAAAGAGAGCTAAGTGGTTTGCCACAGATTTAAACAAAAAAAAAAGTCACTTCATATATTACCTATACACAAAATGCCTTACTCCCCAGACTGAGCTGACGGTTCGTTAAATTCGTTCAGAGCACTGCCATTGAAGGCACATGGGCAAGGGGCAGCTCAGCGGGGAGAAACAGCAGAAACAGGAAATGGTTGGAAGGACTGTAAACAAATCAGAGAAAGGCATAGTATCTTCAGCATTTATTTTTCTCTGAATGACGCTGAATACAATAACAATGTCTTGAACAAATTAATGAGTTACTACATAGGGGTTTCACTCTTGGTTTTTAATTAAACTTCCCAGTGACATCACCAGAAGACCTGATGCCAGACCAAGGAAGTTGTGAATTTCTGTCTCACCTACTGGATCATAATCCATGTTCATGAGACAACATAACCTTTGGTGGGAAACCAACACTAGAATTGCTTAGCCTCTGCCTGAGTTCTGCATTTTCCTTATGTTCAACTAGACCAAAATACCAACACAAAACTAACTAAAAATCCAGAGGACAGAATATACAGGTGATGGTAAGGAGTTCAACTCCCACCGTGCAACTTAAATGTCTTTTTAGCTTTTGAAATTATTCTCCAGAATACCAAAGGGATGATTTTAAAAACAATAGCTGATAGTGGGGGGAAGAGGATGACACTGGCAATCTAAAAGTAATCCTAACTCCTTTTAGCTTTACCTACTAAGCCCAACAAGATCTATCAGTGCCCAGTTCGTGCCTCAATGTGTCAGTTTACAAGTCAGCCATATCTGCGTGCAAGCAACATGGCTAAATCTTTCTGCTAAGACTGCTTGCAGGTCACCCTGTGAAATTATCTACTGGGATATCAAGGAAGCAGCACAAAACTTCTAAATCAGACTACAATTATGTTTATCATAAGACATTAAAAGTAGAAAGAAACACCAAGGTATTTTGTCAATCTGTATTACCACATTTGTAATTTTCAAAGGACAAGTTATGAAACGTGTGAATCTGCAGTGTGAAATTCCATTCCACGTTGCTCAAAGCATCGATACAAAGTAAAGTTAGCACAAGGCAAACATATGCTCCCAGCACTCGAGTAGTTTAAGGCAGAAATTCTAATGATGGAACAATGACAGAGAATAAAGTCAATGGGGAATTACATGAATTAGACTGTTCAGATGCAGCAGAAGTTCCCAAAGGTAAAGATTGCTCAAAGTTAAAATAGGATTATTTTAAATGCTGAAAACATAGAAATAAAAATAAAAAATTGGGGCTATCATCTTCTTAGCTATCACAAGGCATTTTCGCACCAGATGATACTTTCTCCACTCCCAGCTTTGTTTGGTTCATTCTCTACCGTTTATCTTTGGTATCTGCACTGCAATCAACAAGAAATTCTTGCATATCTGCAGATTTCGAGGTGAGGGTTGTTAGGGAATTTTTTTGTAGCTTTTATAAATCTTGACTATCATACATCATATGATATTCAGTATAACAGGAGACTTCAAGCCCACAGTATGTAGACTATACCCTTATCCATGGCCAGGATACCACTCATCAAAAAATCTGTTTCAGTCAGTCTGTGGAATAAAGTTTATTTCCCGTAAAAAGCTAAAGCTGCTAAACAAAAGTAGGAAGCTAAACATTAATGATAACACAACACATTTCTAACTGTGAGGCGTATTAACTTGCAGTCAGCTACACCATATCAGTTCCGCATTTTTGAGTCAGCTGAAATAGAAACAGTTGCTCTTGATTGCCAGGATACACTGCACTCGGTGGTTAAATTTTACCAGGCTTCTCAGCATGCAGAAAACCTTCATGCCACTGGATTTCACATCACAGCATTTTCTGTAGAAGCCTATTTACATTTGAAAAACATTCCCAAAGAACCATTCCTATTTACATTGAAAACTATACCTCCTCCTTGCACTGCTCCAGATTAAGATGAAAAATTGCAACTTGGAACTGGATCCCTGGAAGTAGTTCACTTCTTTATTTGAGTTCATAGCCTACTAACGTTACAAGTGATGTAAAAGGCAGGTTTAGACATACTCCTTGTTGCTTATGACTGTTTCGGAGTTTTTGGTGTAAATGCGCTGCTGATGAGCTGCCTGCCCTGCTGAATATGCGTATTTGTTGCAACTGTAAATTCAGAAAAAAAAGATACAAAATGATAAGTATTACACACATCCACAGTTTCAGATACTCAGGAAGTTACTCATTTAGGTCTGTATCCAACCCACCGACAGCACATATTTCACAAAGGTGCAGAAATTAGAGGCCTATTGTTCTTCTCAGTCTTGTAACTAAGGGGAAGGAGATGGGCTCTCTGACAGGCAGCACTGCCATCTCTCTCGTACATCTAAAATGCTCTTCCTCGAGGCATTTTAGTCAAGTCCCTAAAGCAGAAGAGAACCTAGACCTTAATGCGTTTGTGCAAACTAGTTTTTAATACAGGAATCAAGATGATGAGAAAGGAAAACAGAAGTATCTTCAGCCAACTCCTTCAGCTGTCATTCGTCACGTTGAACTGCTATTTTATACATCAGTTTTACCTGATTTTCAACACATTTCAGGATATTCAGTACTTTGTATCAGAGTATGGTGAGTGAGATCTAAAGTCCAAAGTGGCTGGTGAAATATTACCATAAAACTTAAATGGCTTCAGATTAGGCGATGGAGTACGAGAGGAACACTCTCACTTATTACGTGCTTTGACATAACTTTCCTGAGATTAAAAACAGCAGCAGTGAACATGCTTTTCCCTTCCATGTTATCATCCTCTCAAGCTTAGCCAGTACAGCCTCCACGCCATTTGGGTTCCGGGTAGACACAGACCTCTGCTATTTCTGACAATTTCATCCCTCTCCTTCAGAATGCGTGAATAATTTAAGATTGAAAAAAAAAAAATCCAGGCAAGGTTAAATATAGAGGCCAGAAATCTCAACTTTTCTGGTTGGATGTGCAACAACACATTTCCATAAGGAACAAGAAAAAAAATCACACATGTCTAATGATCAATTGGATATGCATTGGGAAGGAAATGCCATTACACTTTCTGCAAATTAAATGGCATTTGAATATTTTAACAGTAGTCAGTAGAGAAACTTGATTATAATACACTGTATTCTTTGGTACACTTTTCTTTTGGCAACAGATAGTTCACTCTTCCATTGCACATTTTCACCATGTAGATCTTAGAACCATTAGCAGTACCCAGAATTACAAAATACTAGTTATAGGTGACTGCTGATGGCAAAGTATCAACAAGTATCTGGGAGGTACAAGTATTTGGTACAGCATCCCCTGCCATCACAAGTCTGTGACATGCCATAGCACTGAATTAATAGGTACAATTTCCTGGTTGTACTTTATATGGCTACAGATTTATACCAGGGGGTGAGAGAAAGAGAACAGTATACAGATAGAAAATGGTATGTAATTGACAACTACTATTTCAAACAAATCCAAGATTACCTGTAATCCTGGTTTTTCTTCCCTTTGCATGAGCAGGTCAGTAAGATCCCACCAAGCATATAAAGAACAGATCCAGCCCAGCCTAAGTACAGAGCATCTCCTAGTTCATACCTGAAACGTGAAAAATTTTATGGAAACAGCATGTAACAGGATCACAAAGCCATTATTTTAGAGCGACGCACAAGGTACACAAATCATGCAAACAAACAAATTCTAGTCTGCGTAGAAATCATCTCACTGATAACAGAGGAGAACAGATCTGGCTTTGTGCCTCTTCAGTAAAGCGCTTACATGTGTATACAAATTAGTGACAGTACAGAAAGTACTAAGCAACATAAAGATAAGCAGTAATAAATACTTGTATATATTTAATAAATTGTTGATAATAAATGATAATAATATACCTTCTGTGCAGTCCACAACACCTATTTTGCCCTTGTATAACTGTGCCACTTAAGTCATTTTGTGAAACTGAATGATTGGACCTTGCTGTCTGTGTCATGAGAAAAGGCTAACCATAGAAATCACAATGCTAGATCACCTACAAGTAGCTATTTGCATAGGGCCAGTTTTCAAACTTATGTATCCTAAAGAATATTCAGCGCTCTCTGCGGTTCTATGGCTGAAATACATTTATGAATAGTTCCAAGTTGAAAAAGAATAGTTCTGCATTTTACTGTATGAAACTACACCTTTCAGGAACCCCGAGTCCAGTCCAAGGAATGCACTGATAATGAATTTGACCCAAAGGCTAGACACAATTGAGCCTGGGAAACCATGGCAGGAGTTTTGCAAAAAGAGGAAAACAAGTTTTTCTATTTGGACAAAGACTATATCCACAATACGGCTGTACCTCTGTGGTCTGAGATACCTAATGTAAGGACAAAATAAGTTTCATGGACTGCGTAGAAGGTGTACTGAAACCAGATTATGTGTGTATTCTTTCCACTTGTAAACACAAAACCATTATTTAAAAGTGTCCAAATTTCTGACTCCAGAATTAATTGCTAACATAAAGGTCTCAGAAATTCAGACAGGTTCACTGCTCTCCATGTTCTCATTGCACTTTGGAGCTGCAAGGTCTCCACTGTTTTAGGCACTTTCCTAACACGGAACAAGGAAACAATCATTATCTCAAAAAAACAATGGAGTGCAAGTTGCTGGAGGAACACTAAGGAACAATCAGAGTGTTGCCCAGCACATGCAATCATCTCTGCTCACTAGTCACCTATAGATAGGAATGCTGTAGACATCATACCAAAAGAAAGTATACAGGAGGGATCTGCAGGAGAACTTAGGTTGCCTTCACAGCTGTATGAGAAATTCCTCTAAGAATGAATAGTGGTTAACTTACTATTTTGCTGAAGTCAGGCCTAAAAAAACAGATTTGCCAGTCTCTTAAGAGTGAAGATCAATACTGGCCTGCAATTGAATTTAAAGCTATCTCACAGAGTCCAAGGAGCACAAACTTCCTCAAGAGCATGTCTGGCTTTACCAATGATCAAAGTTAATTCACTAAGAACTGCTTAGTGAATCGATAGTCTTAACCATGAACTTCAGATATTAAAAAAAAAAGATTTCTTTAGCTACTGAATCCAAACCATCTGGTAACTGATTAACATGCATTGATGTCGAAGCCCCAAAGCTATAGCAGATAACTATAAAACTCTCGTAACTACCCTACTAACTGAAATTGCTTATCAACAGTTGTTTCGGTCCTCTAACGTATTTATTACCCTTCATATAATTCACTCAAGGGGATATAAAACAACAAAAAGTATTCACAAATGCAATTTCTTTGTCAGGAAAACTGACAAACACCCAAAGCAATTGCTTAAAGTACTTTGATTCATAGCAAAGCACTTCATCTCTGTCTTCCCCAAACTGATTCTCAGGAGAAAACTAACAAAACACTTCAAATATGATCCTAGCAACTAAAGAGTTATAGTTTACTGATCTAAAAATTATATACTCGGTAGCAGTACTGGCCAATTATAAACGCACCCTTTTCCCCAAATCAGCTCTCTCATTTTCCACAGGCAATATATTATGTTGCTCTCTTCCTTTTTCCCCCCTCTCTGAAGGAGAGGCCCCGTCACCTCCACCCTTGTTCCTCATTGCTAAATCTATTGACCTAGATAAGGTCCCATAAGCGGGCATTTGGTTTTGAAGACTGTTGCTTTTATAGCAGACAAGAATAAGGGCTTTTATACCTCGAAACTTGTTTGTGCGCAACTGTACGAGCTGATAGTCCCACAGACTTTGCCTCATTTTCATTCATAAGGCAAATAAATGTTGAACTATTAGTATGTAGTGAAAAATATTTTTTTGCTTCTTTAGGACAAGCAGCACACTTCAGTGATGCTTCTCAGTTATCTGCAGGTCACTAGTACGCAGTTCAAGCTGGTTTCTGTACGTTTTTTCATTTGCTTGTAAATCTGAGGCATTGTATTCTAGTCATAGCTAGAATTTTGTACCTCTTTTGGTCTAAATGGCAATGAAAATTAAGACTTTCACCTTTTCTTCTTCATAGCATCGAGATGTGCACTTAATTGAGTCTCACAGGAAAATGCAAACATAGTACAGAAACTCCCCAGATGTGGGACTGATTCACTAAATTCAGATTATGAATTTATAATTCAGAATGATTCAGACATTCACTAAACCTTCCAGTAGAGAACTCTTCTCCCTCCCCACCAACATCTCTGAGATGAAAAGATTCCCTGAAGGCAAATTTTTCCCCCTGTAGGACTGGATAACAGGATCCATCCAGGTTCTGAAACTCTGGAGCAGCTGAGGTTAGTGCAGCTGCCTGTAACACATGATTGAGTTTGATATGACAGATCTATTAACTTACTTGGTTCCAGCGAACAATGGGTCAAAAAATTGAGCAGTAACCATTGCAGCATACCAAGAAACGGCCACCATGGAGCAGAGACCTACCAGAAAAAGTTTAAAACACACACAGGTGAATGATTCCTATAATGCTGTAGCAGCTTTAAACCAAGACCAAGCGTTCATTTCATTTAGTCTAGCTGTGAAAGCAATACAAAGTATTGATAGCATTCTCATTTCGGCCTCAAAATTACCTCCTAAAATAAAAAGAAATCCTCCCGTGACAGCGAACTTCATTTTTCCTTCTTCATCACTCAACCCAACCTTTGTGCACTTCAAACCAAGCAGCGCGAGTACTGAAGCTATGAATCCCAAAAGGATGGAAGTAATCATCAAGGCACGGCATGCCTGAATATGAGCTAAGACAGAAAAAGAGAAAACAAATCAGGATCTATACAGAAATTAAATTAATCTTGTGATGAAAAAATAAAAGTAATTAGAGGGAGTGACAAAATTAACAGGAGCAGTAATGAGTGAATCTTGTCCAACTTTGTTATGTGGTTCAGAGAAGCACCCAAACCCCAGAGTGCTTAGCTTTCAAGTCAATCAGAGTTCAGAGTTGAACTACATTTACAGTTTATAGGCTCAGTAAATCCTCTTGGGCCTTTAGTAAATCCTGAAAAATTATAGCAAGCCCTTCATAGCTTACATTTTTAAGTCCTGTGAAAATGCATAGCTGTATATATGGTAATTTACAGGAGCAAAAATACGTCTGCTCACAAGTCCTGCTGACTTTCTTACACCTGTACAGTTGAGTGCACAGGACCCCTCTGAACTCCAGGCCCTAGCCAAGGAGTGCGGGTCTCTGGCACTACACAGGAATTGGAAAAATGGGCCAGCTTTGCTACTTCCAGTGACAGAAGGGAAAGAAAGTGCTCAAGTTATCAGTGCATTTTAAACTCTGAGTCGAGCTAACAAACGGGAAACGAGCAGATCAGAGAGCTGCAGCACTCCTCTCCTCCCCGTGGAGAGGAGACAGCTGGTGTGAGCACATTAGGGAATTTCCTATGCTGGCGATCCTGCATCGCTTAAGCTCCTGGTCTCCACAGCTAGGTATTGATTGCACAAAAACCAGGACCAGATTATTAACCAACCTAAGAAGGAAGGTCAGACAGGGACTTAAGGATCCTTTAAAATGGGAGCCTGGATTTGGCAGCTTCCAGGTCAAATGGCACCTTTGTTATGCAATAAACATGCCAAGTGTCACCAATCTGGCAAGTCTGGCTGCTAACTTTGTTGGACTCGATGGATTAAAGGTTTTTATCCATCAAAATGATTCTAACCCACACATCAAAAGGGTCTGAACTGGGCTGCATCTGGACAGTCACATCATTGATGCTAGCATTCAAGCTCTTGCTCCCTGAGCACCTCCATGTCCTCCATAGTAACCTGCTCTTTAGGTCAGTGGTGGAATGAGCCCATAACTCTCCCAACAATAAAAATCAGGCACAGAAACAGGAGGCGAAGTAACAGATTCACACTCAGACAGCAGGCTGTATAGCTTTATGTGGCTTAAGAGTGTTGGTCCTGCAAGCCTGAGAGTTATCAAAAGCAGTAATAAGCAGTCATAAGATAAATACACAGAATTAAAGTCTAACATCATTGGAGGAATTAGTGTTTCATTAAACATTAATTTTAAAATGTTCAGGGAAAAACATACAGACAGTAATAAAAGTGAAAAGACCCCTCAAAGTACCATTAACAGTTCAAGGTTTTTGCCTGCAGAAGACACTATTTGGATGCTGCTTTCTAGTTTGGGACCTTACCCCATGGCAGCAGGAATTACCCAAAGCAGGAATACAACAACTTACACTTTAGGTCTTTGGGACTCCTGCAGTATTAGATGGGACTCCCCATATCCTTCTACGAGGAACAAGCATATCCTCAGGCTAACTGCTTGCAAGCCAATGGCTGTATTATTTTAACAGAAGAGATTTCGTACCATGTCCTCTTTGTACCACAATACGATAACCTCAAGAACTGAGGAGATTACTTCACAGTCTGCAAAGTTCAATTTTTTGCTGTCTTTACCTTAAAAAATGAGCTTATTGAACAAGATACAAAGTCAGTTCATTTTATCAATCAATACTAATTGTCAGAAATCATCCCAAAATCCTGCCATTGGAAGAAATATCTATGGAACCTTAACAAGAGGAAAAAGAAAAAAAGTTTAAGAAGTATAAGAAGTATTTGGCATCTAAGTAATTCCTTTATATTAAATGTTTGATCTAGTTGTGACTAGATAGATAGTGACAGCTATACATAGTAGCCAGTCGTGGTCTCAATGTTATGCAATATTGCTTTCAAAAAGGTCCTCACTTCGAAAATTTGTGATTTGGGCTAATGGCTTGCTGAATTGAAAAGCTTTAAATCTGTTTAAAAGAACCAAGTCTGATATTTCCCATGCACAAAACAAAACCCAGAGGTATACCATATGGCTCAGCTGCCAATAAGGAAACCTTAATGGAAAATCTTTATGATCCCTCTGATGAGAGGTAACAAAGACACTTTTGTTTTTTCTTTTTTTTTCCCCTCCCACCAATACCTGGCATCTTCTGCTGCTGCAGCGGTTTCAGCTAAGTTTCTTGACAGCAATTTCAAACACACCTAAACTAGCCATGATAATTTTTAGTCTGCCTTGACTCACATTTGCAAGTGCTACAGACATTTCTTGGAGGTCCCACTGTTTGTTCAGCCCTCATTGCTACTAGCCCCACTTTCTTCCTCTTTCCTGGTTTGCCCAACTGCCCTCTCAACTTTTTCTACAATTCAGTATCTTCTAATTTGTTTCTTTTTCAGTTCTCCTTTCTAAAACCGTTTTTTCTCTACAATTCTGCAAGCTGCTTTTCCTTTCTCCTTCCCCCTGCCTATACCCCTCAAATATACTGCCATCTTCTCAACAGTATAACTGATCTCCTCTTCAACAACTCAAATTTAATATCTGCCCAAATTCACTTTCAGAACCCGGCCTATTCATTTGCTTTCTGTCTGGCCCCATTTTTTTCCTTCCTGCTGACTCCATGTTGTTATCTGCAATTCTCCAAGAGCCTTGCTGTTGCTTGCCTTCCTTTCTCTTTTGCTTTAGCACATCTACTCATGATGCTCTTTTCTGCCCCTCCACCCCACCCCTCCCCTCCAACTTCTTTAAAACCCACTTTTTTCTTAGCAGCTCCATGATGCTGACCTGATGTGGCCCCACTGCCCACATCTGCACACATGGGAGCTCTATGACACTCTTAGAGTCAACATGCCGTGTAAATACATCAATGACAAGCTGCTGCCTAGAGTCAGTGGCAGTAAGTTGGTCAGTTGGCGGTAAGTTGGCAGGGAGGTGATTCAAGCCAGCCAGCATGGCTTCACCACGGGCAAGTCCTGCCTGACCAACATCTCATCCTTCTCTGATGGAGCAGCTACATCAGTGGACCTGGGAAGAGCTACAGATGTCATCCATCTGAACTTCTGTAAGGCCTTTGACACGGTCCCCCACAACATACTTCTCTCTAAATTGGAAAGACATGGATTTGATGGGTGGACTGTTAAGTGGATGAGGAATTGGTTGGATGGTCGCATCCAAAGGGTGGTGGTCAACAGCTCAATGTCCAGATGGAGATCGGTGACAAGTGGTGTCCCTCAGGGCTCTGTACTGGGACCGGTGCTGTTCAGTATCTTCATCAATGACACAGACAGTGGGATTGAGTGCACCCTCAGCAAGTTTGCGGACAACACCAAGCTGAGTGGTGCAGTTGACATGCCTGAGGGATGGGATGCCATCAAGAGGGACCTGGACAAGCTCAAGGTTCAACAAGGCCAAGTACAGGGTCCTGCACTTGGGTCAGGGGAACCCCCAGTATCAATACAGACTGGGGGATGAAGGGATTGAGACCAGCCCTGCCACGAAGGACTTGGGGGTACTGCTGGATGAAAAGCTGGGCGCTCACAGCCCAGAAGGCCAACCACATCCTGGGCTGCACCAAAAGAACCATGGTCAGTAGGCCGAGGGAGGTAATTCTGCCCCTCTATTCCACTCTGGTGAGACCCCACATGGAGTCCTGCACCCAGCTCTGGAGCCCTCAGCTTAGGAAAGACATGGACCTGTTGGAGTGGGTCCACAGGAAGGCCACAAATATGATCAAAGGGCTGGAGCAACTCTGCTATGAGGACAGGCTGAGAGAACTGGGGTTGTTCAGCCTGCACAAGAGAAGGCTCCAGGGAGACCTTATTGTGGCCTTTCAGCACTTAAAGGGCTCCTACAGGAAAGATGGGGACAAACATTTTAGCAGGGCCCATTGCAATAGGACAAGGGGCAATGGCTTTAAACTAAAAGAGGGTAGATTTAGACTAGATATAAGGAACAAATTTTTTATGATGAGGGTGCTGAAACATTGGACCAGGCCACCCAGAGAGGTGGGAGATGCCCCATCCCTGTAAACATTCAAGATCAGGTTGGACAGGGCTCTGAGCAACCCGATTTAGTTGAAGATGTTCCTGCTCACTGCAGTGGGTGTTGGACTAGACGGCCTTTTAAGGTCCCTTCAAACCCAAGCTATTCTAGGATTCTAAGTTGTTAACCAATCCTTGGAAGTGGTTTATACATGAACGAAATGCACACTCACATAGGCACTCTGCAGATGGTAATGTCTGATGGACATGATCCTGCTATTGCTGAGTCTAAGAACTTTAACTAGGGTGGTGTTCCTTGTAATACACACACGCATTTTAAAACCAATTGTTAGATAACACTGAAAGATTAAAAGAACAGATTATTCCCTAAATACTGGACACAGACCGTTTCATAGAATTGCTACGCTAGTGTCAGAGCTGGTCAACATCATCAGTTTATTTCAGACTGAGAGAGAAATCCCACTAATCCGATATTACACATTCTTCAGATTAGGAGTATCCTCCTACCTATTTAAGTTTAGTCACCTCCCAGCGTAGATTCAACTAAGTAGGATTCAACTTATTCTGGGATAAGTATCTACATACTGAATTATTCAAGATTAATAAAAACTAGCTTTACTGTCTATAAACATGCTTACTATCCACAGAATACTGCCTTCAGTGAGCATTTGAGGACAATCCACAATTATGCTGAAGACTGATACAGAGTACAGGAGCCAGCAGATCTACATTTCCTGATATTTAGAATCACATCCAACAAGACAGTAGTTAACAAGTCCTGACAAGTGTATTAATTTATAACATATACTCATTGTATAACTCATAATACGTTACAATATGTATAACATATACTCATTATATTTCTTGTACTATCTACAATTTTCAGTCTCAACATGCAAAAACCACTACCATTCCTTAGCTATAAATAGTATTTCTTACCTATTACACAAAAAAAATACAGCTACAGTACACTAGCTATTAAGTATTGTAAAAGAAGGCCTATACAATAATTCCAAATAAAGATCAACATGAGGTGTGTTAAAAAATGTCTCCTACTAATTCCTCGCACAAGATGCTAGAAAACAGATTACACCATATTTAAAATGCCAATGCTTGATCAAGCGACTTCATTCGCCTTATTTTATAGCCTTTCCTAATGCGCTTGGCACATTCTGCTGCTTAAGAGATTTTTATTACTTCACCCCACAAAGACCTTCCTAGCCAGTTATTTTCCAGTAATACCAGATTACAAAACCAAAAGCCTTTCTAGTTTTTTCCAACAACTTTTGAAGCAATATAAACAAGATCGTGCGAAGTCACATACCAGGCAGTGCAAGCATAGAGTCAAATTCTCTGCAGTTGGATACTCCAGTGCTGTCTTCTGCACAGCTCTTCCATAGGTTTTCAAACAACGTAGACGTTGTGATCACACTACCATGTATAGAAGAGACCTTCCAGTAATCATTCGCCAAAGTAGCTCCAATAATTGCCCACCCACCCAAGCACAAAAAAAACCCAACAATTTCCAATGCAGCAGTCATGCTTGTGGGTAGTAACAGTTAAATATCCCTATTATTAGATTACAATCAAGTGAAGCCTTTCAGAAGCCTCCTTGCTGTTTTATCTCTGGGTTTCACTCCAAAATGAGACTACCTTTGCTCTTTGCTCAACCCCAGAGATAAGGCTTACAGTGCATGACAATAAGTGGGAGCAGTTCATGATAAAGATATTAACATTTTTTTTAAATGACAATATTAATTCTTTTTCTAATGAGAAGTGACAAAATGAGCCTATTCTTAGTCTCACCCTAGAAACTCCAGCCAGTATTTCTACAAAATCTCTTTTAAGACTGATAATACTGGCAAATACTTAATTTCTGCCTGTCCGCTGAAGTCAACTAGGATTTACACAAGATTAAAATTGTTTGTAATTTTATTATTCATCTCAAATCAAAAAGCTTTACTATGTTGTTGTCTTGATGACTTAAGCTTGAGAACAGGAATTTTATTCCGCTGCTAGAAAATTTATCACATTTTTTGGAGTTATGGTCGTAAGTAATCCATAGCAATTGGATTACTGCCAGCATCTTCAGGAAGTTTAAGTCTATGAATAAGTGGTTTCCATTAATATTTTACTGTCAATTGATCTATAGTTAAACACATTCAGTCTTAAAAACAGTCCCACTTACACTGGAATACAATTGTAATGATGTATGTTTCACAGAAATTAAATATAAGGGAATGAGCTAATGTGACAGACCTGTCTCACAAGGAATAACATGATGAAGGAAAACAGCTATATGAAAAATAATAGATATCAGCTGATTTCATCTGTTTATCAGAATATCTTAGTATTAAAAAAAATCTATTCTAGGCAGAGGAGAGGAATGTTAAACTTGGTTTAACTTGCTTCTGCTCTTGACTACACAAAATCATAGACCGAAATCACATCACCCGCTAATGTTAATACCTTAAACTACTTGTGTATCCAAATGGGGTTAACTATCTCCTGCAGTGATAACCTGCTCTTATCTCCAGGAAATGGAGTCAGAGTTTCTTCATAAAATAATCCTGCTGTGATGCAACGTGGTAACAGATTCACAGCATTCACATAAAGACTACCAGAAGGATTAGCCGTTGAGTCGAAACTTGTCCATAACAGATATCTGTGTTATTTTTCAAAATTCACTGGTCACTTTGAGCTGATGCTGTAGGTTGGTAGGCTCAGCTGCAAAAGGATATGACAGTGCCACCATGACATTTTTGCTCCCATGGCAGCCCAGAGGATCATTGCCATTGATTTAAATAAGAACAGATTTGGTAGCACAGCCAGTGTGATGCTGTACAGCTCTGTACTTGCAATCTTTTAAAGAAACTAGATGGTGTGTGGCAAGAATCGATGTTCTTGGGTGACTTTTACAGAATTCCCTCCTTCTGCTAAGTCACTGAAATTTGAAAAATGGTGGCATAATAAAATGAACACACTGTACCAGTATGTTGGAGTATCTGCATCCCATTAAAAGCCCTTCAAAGAGTTTCAAACTGATCTATCCATACACAGGTGGTACCCTGGTGACCTCAGCGATCACTTCTGCTGAGAGCACTTTCAAAGCTGAGTTTAGTTGGGACCTTGAATCAAGTGTACCCAGATTTTATACTGCTGCCAAGGATAAAAATATCTTTTAAATCATAGCTCTTCCTAATTAAAAAAGCTATTTGAACAGGCAGTCATAAAGCACACATATAAACAGAAAAGATCAAACTGCAGACCTCGAATGCATGAGTTTTTCCTATATGGCACCAGTCATTTTAATCATTCCCTTAAGGAAATCACTCTTCAATAGTGTTAAAGAACATAGAGTTATTCTTCCCTAAATTTCGTAAACTACGGTTTGGTATGCGATGGACATAGCAGCAAATCCTGCTGTGCAGGAGGCTCTGCATCAGCAGCCTAAAAGAGTCTGTGTTGATAGCTTCACATCAACACTATCCGTGACTTGGGAGTTTTCCTTCACCTAGTCTGGTGAATTGAATGCCTGTCAACAGCTGAAAGTCTGGAAGTGCATTCCAGGAGCACATTTCCCTGCTCTGCTTCCTTTCCACCACAAAACCAATTTGCACACTCCAAGACCACTCCATCGAGCCCTGCCAACTAGGGGACCTCTCTTCCAATTATGGGGGCCATGAGAAGGGAGGGAAGAGAACCCCTGGGAGGAGACTGCTTCAGTTCACTGGGAACTCTCCACATTGGGTGTAATGAAACTGCATTTTAGAAAAAAGGAGGCTGTCCCACATTAACCCTGTTTGTCTCCATAACAGGGCTGAAATACCTGTTTCTCCCTGTTACGCAAGGCAAGGCAGAGCTGATGCCCCATCACAAGCATCCGTGCCATCTTGCTACCACGTATGAGAACTGAAGGATTGTCAGCCCCATCTCATCATTCTAATTTCCAGAAATCATATCTAAGTTTCTAGATGAAACTTAGGCATCCTGGTATCTACATAGAGGAAATCTTAGAAAGGAGCAGAATGGGTACCGGAATGGTATGAAAAGTTGATGACGTCTCTGAGGTAATGAGTAGCGTTTTTAAAATCCTTGGAAGCATATGATTAATCTCCTTCTGAGGCTACAAATCTGACCTTGTTACAGGGTGCTGATATTCATTCTTAAACTGGCATCATCGTTATGAAAGCAGATGAGGCCACTGAAGCCACAAGGAAGGCTTCACAAATATGCTGAATTTCGAGAGTTAACCTCTCACATTTTAGAGATCTGCCTTACAGTTTGGCAGCTCTGACTTCAGTGGAGTCCATGTCTGTGTCAAGAAAGCATTTGTAGTCTGTGAGATGTGGCATTTACAAGTTTTGAGCACGGCGCATCAAGAATAAATCAGCTGGAAAGAGTCCAGACAAACAGCAATGGCAGTAATCAGGGATCTATAAAGCAGGGAAGGCTTGAAGAAATGCTTCCATTACATAACTCATAAAGTGACTGCACAACACTGGAAGTAGTAAAAGAATAAACGTTCTGTTTAAGAAAGTTTAACAAAATCCCAGTTTTCAAAGGCTATACTGTTACTGTTTCTACACTCAGTTTTCTAAGGAAAGAACTTCAATGTCAGTCCTTCTTAGTCCTTTACCATAAAAACAGTGTTTACGGAAAGATATTTTTAAAATCCAGAACCATCCAAACAATTTTCAATCCCTACAAAGACAATTGTTCTCTTTCTATTTGCAGATAAACTACCCTGTTAGTACAGTCCACCTCAGAAAACACAAAAGCATCTGTTGCACAGACTTATTTTAATTCAAGCTGGCCACCTCTGAGAAATCCCAGAACAAATGTACAGATTTAGCACAAAGTATCAAACAAGTTCTGGAATATCTACGAAGCCGTTGTCTCACACCAAAGCACAAACAAGCACTAGTGCTCATTGGCCTAGGATCTGCTTGTAGTTAAGCATTAGGCTGAATAAAAGGATGATATTTCTTCCAAAACAACAAAAAAACCCCTTAGATTAATTGTATATCACCCATATCTCCATGTCAACACAACAGAGATGGCAATAAAGCCACAGCAGTTACCGAGCTGAATTGCAGGGTGAAGCACATGCACTGGGGGCCTTTAACCTGCTTGCAAGTACAGCACAAATCCTCTCCACACCAGATCCCCCGTGACAACCGTGGTATATGCCATCCAAACCCACTAATGCTATCCAGAAGGAAGGAATAAAACTACATCCCTGGATTTTATATATATATGCCATGCACACTTACTGTCTGAACTCAACATGTAGGGAAATCTCTTGCACTGTACTGATCCAAAAGAAACCACCGCACAGTCCATCCAAAGACCTTCGGAAATCCAGTCTGTAGTAACAAGCACTGTTGCTGTGTCCGAAATCTTCCATCTGTTGGACATGGTAGTAACAAGTGAAATGGTGAATCCTGCTAAAGCCAGCAGCAATGCACAAATTTGTAGAGAGGACGACGCCATTCTTTTGACAGCAGTTGTTTTTGAAGAAACTTCCTGAAATTTCTGATATTAGAAACCTGTTGAAACAGTTTATACACATACAGTACATGGAGTTACCTGTACACAAGCTTGACCTTTACAAAAACATCAAAAAGATGCCTACCTACAAAATCATTTATCACATAAGGGAACTGTAGAACCGGAATCTAAATCTCATTAAATAATCAGAATACTAAATATTCTATGACATCTGAGTATTTTCTTAGGAACACTTTCATTACCATACATGTTTACCACAAAAAATACCAACAGAGCAAAACCAGAGGACCCAACTGAGGAATTCTCTAATTTGAATTTGCAATGTTTTATCCGTTCTTTACTTGTTTGCTAACTCAAATTTCTTTTAAAATTAAAACTATCAAATGCTTTAATAAATTATTCATCTCCCAACTACAATGCCTATCAATACAAATTTAAAACAAAATAAATTTTGATACTCACGTTTATGATATGTTTCTACCTGCTTCATCTACCTTCCTGCTAGACACTAGTGTCAGCACTTTGTGAGGACCAGTTTGATCAAACAAGTGAAAGTTTTGTACTCTTTAGGACCTTTCCCCTCATTCTAAAAATCAAGGACCCGGGGCCAAAGCTCTGCCCAACTGTTGCACAAAGGCTCAGGCATGGCTTTTCGCTACAGCGAAATTTCAGTGAAATCGTCAACTCAACTATTAAAATTACAAAAAAGTCATGTAAGTTAGTACCAAAGATGCTCAGATTAACCCAGCAACCATTGGCATGTAACATGCTTTGTCAGTGCCACTGAGCTGCCCACGCACCATCAGACTCTAAACCAATATAGAAAAATATTGTTACAATATCCACAATGATTGTTTTACTTGAAACTTTTGTTGCACTTGTCACCATAACGCTGTTTTCACGAAAGGAGGACTGTGTCCATATAGAATCATAGAATTACCTAGGTTGGAAGGGACCTTTCAGATTATCAAGTCCAATCATCAACCTAACACTGACAAAAACCATCATTAAACCATGTCCCTCAGCACCACATCTACCCAGCTTTTAAATACCTCCAGCGATGGGTGACTCAACGACTTCCCTGAGCAGCCTGTTCCAGTGCTTGACAACCTTTTCAGTGTAGAAATTTTTCCTAATATCCAGTCTAAACCTCCCCTCGTGCAACTTGAGGCCATTTCCTCTTGTCCTATCACCTACTACTTGGGAGAAGAGACCGACCCCCACCTCACTACAACCTCCTTTCAGGGAGTTGTAGAGGGCGATAAGGTCTCCCCTCAGCCTCCTTTTCTCCAGGCGCAATACCCCCAGCTCCCTCAGCTGCTCCTCATCAGACTTGTGCTCCAGAACCCCCACCAGCTTCCTTGCCCTCCTCTGGACCCGCTGTCCAGAGAAGCACTTCAATGTCTTTCCTGCAGTGAGGGGCCCAAAACAGGACACAGCACTCGAGGTGGGCAGGCAAACAATTGAAGACAGGACTTGTTTTAGAATGCAGCCCCCACTGTGAAGGAATATGCAAGTTTTCTGCATTTAAAAAAAAAAAAAAAGAAGAATAAGAATGCAAGCCTCCTCCTATAATCATTCATTTTAAATGACTGCAGCACTCAGGATTTGTTTGCACAAAGAAGGAAAAAGTAAGTTTATTGCACTCTTAAAAATGTGTACATTCCACTATAAAAGTCTAATTTCACACTGAGGAGGGAGCATTTGCCTCTCAAGTGATTGCACAACCTCTTCAAAACATGCGTAACTGTCAACAGAGAATATCTGAAATAAATGATAAATTTAAATTCAGCAACAAGTTCAAGCAGACTTCACACCACATGGGCAGGCCAATAATTCAAATTAATGTTTCTGCCTATTACATAGGTATGACCCGTGCAATCACAATCCACTCCTGGCAGTAAGGAAAAGAAGATAAAACTATATGTTCTACATCATCACCATGGGTAGGTCATATGTCAAATTTGTAAACACAAACTTCTCATTAAAATACAATAATTCAAAATATCATAGGTTTCAAAGTGAGGAAGCTTGGAAAACTAGATTTTTCAATCCTCCACCCAGACCCAAATTCAACCATGTTATAGCAGGACTACAAACACCACTGTAAAAGTACTTCTTTCACTGTCTCTAACAGGTACATTAATACTCCTGTATTAATGTGCCTGTTAGAGATGATTCAGCAACCATGAACTCCTCAACAGAAAGGTACATATGTGGTCTGAATCTAGATGGTGACATTTCAATTCAATACACAGGGAGATGTAAAGTGGCAAGAAGAATAACCTTTGATAGCACGGTGCACGATGGACCAACACAAAGGTGTTTTATTTTCCAGATCTTCTTAAGGCAAGCTTGCAAAGAAAACCTTTACTGCTTAGGAAGCAAAGCACGCAGTGCTGGTATTTGAACCCTTAGGGGTGAGGGAGTGGGTGTGGGTCTCGGTGAGGGTTGAGTGCCCAGTGATGGGTCACATATTAATAGGGCACACAAGGCAGGCGCAAAGAGCCCTAGAGCCTCTCCTGAAACGCACGTTTATAGTGGGTAATACAGGGGCAGGGGGTGGGGGGGGGTTTGCTTGTTTAAAAAAAAAATCCATTTTCTTTATATTCTTTATATTTCCCTAGCAGCATTTAAGCCCTGCAACGAGTAATCAGTGCAGACAGACACCCATACAGTGGATCACATTAACAAAACCGTTTGTGATTTCAGACATGCCCTGAGGCAGGACAGACCTCCCTGGCTCCTGGCCAAAGGAGGTCCACCAGGGACGGCTCTGCAACCACTTTGCTGCTGTTGTTCCTCCTCTCTTAGTCTTCCCCTGCCCCAAGGAGCCACCCTCACTCATCCCTTCCTGACCCTGCTGCTACCATGTAAAACCCATGGGACAGTCCAGGCGATACCTTATTCCCTCTGGGACACCAGTCACGCACACGACTGCAGTCCCGATGTGATGGCGGTGCTGATTTCTTACCGCTCTTGTAGTTTTAACGATAAAAGCGATGCCACTGAAACACATTGCTTTAACAGGGTAAGAGTTCGCTAACAGAAACCATCTGCAAAATAGAAGCTTTCAAAAGCAAACAGCTTGTTACTTCAAATGACACAATTGTCCTCCTCTTTCAACCTGTGCCACATACACCCTGCCCTTCAGGACTTGATCGTACTAGCTGCCACATCTGCCAGATGGCACAACTAACAGCAAATATGCTTTGTAACTGCCCAAAGGAGAATGATCATAAACCAAAACCAAATAAATACATAAAGCACAGAGCATCGTACCTCGTAAACCTCACACATAGGCTACGTACAGCTAAGAGCTGTAATGTGATAAAAACAAGCCCTGGAGGAGCAAAATCATCTTAATATTAAAAACAGCACAGCCAAAATGTATGTGGCTTGAACACAGGATGGGAAGGGTTAACAAAGAAAAATATTTAAGTCAGTTCAACAAACAAATCACTCCTGATAAGGTCTCTGGAAGAAAAAACCAGTGATAAAAGTGTCTAAACTGGAAAGTTAAAAAACTCTTTTACTTCTTTTTCCTTTTCTTAGATAGAATAACAGAGACAGAGCATTGAACAACACTGGTTTCATTTACATATGTATCTATACATTTTAACACCAGCAATGTATGGCTTTGAATCTGCTAATCATTTCTGACTTCAAGCAAATTCTGAGGCTGACCCATGGCCACCTGTACAATCAGAAAGAGATAAAATGCAGATTTAAATACAGTACTAAACCACTTAGCGCAGTCTCCCACCACAAGTTTAGAGAGGTTACCTCAGGTCAGAGTCTGACCTTGAGTTGAAAAGGCAAACTCACTACTTGTTTAAAAAAAAAAAAAAAGAGGAACAATGTTAATTTATTTCCTCTCCACTTTCAAATGATTTGACTTTGTAACTGTGCTCCCGAAGGTGGTGTAACTCATTAATAGTCTAATCAGGCTTATAGCCACTTGCAATTACAATATACAGATTATTCTCATCTTGCTGTTAACTGTCCCTTCACACAATGAACTACAGAACAATCTGGGTTGTAAGGGACCGCACGGACGCCAACCTCGCACTAAAGCACAGCTTCAGCGTTGGGTCTGGTTGCCCAAGCCCCATCCTGTCACACCAGGGCGACCTCCAGGGCTGGAGACGGCACAACCGCTCTCCCATGGAGTGTGTTCCTCACACCCACACAGAACTTGTCCTGCTGCAACATGTGGCTGCTGCCTCTCATCCTCCCCATGCACCTCTGAGATAAGCCACTGTTTATTCAGCTGCTTGATTTTGGCAGCTCTGAAGGCCGAGCCATGACTGGCGTGCAGGCTGCTTGGCTGTCCTATTAGTATCTCCACAACACAGATAACCAGAAAGGTGCATGCAACTTCTTGAAACTTACCAATTACAAGTTACTATCAAAGCAAACACACCTATTTTCTTTTTCCATTTAATTTCAGGAGTTGGCATGGCAGGGTCTGCCCAGCACAACACTTCACCAGCCCTGCAGGGAACCACCCGGCCACACCACTGGCAAGAGGATCGCGCCAGGAAGAGCAGAGTGACAGAGTCTGGGAGCCCCGGCTGGCAGCAAGGTGGTCAACTGACCGGGATGAAGGGGAACACGGTGAGCAGGCCTGAGAGAAGGCTGCTGGGCAACAGCAGCTGCCTGGTGCCTAATCAGCCACACACAGTCCTTCACTGGAGCAGCCCGGTGGTGAGGTGTGGTGAAGTGGAGCCACATGGCCGAGCAAGGCAAGGCTGAGGCAGCAGCCACAGCCTCCTCCGCTGCAGACTGAGCCCCAGGCTTAGGAGGAGACAGGCTCTGTCTATTCCAGAAGCCCGCTAGAAAAAAGAATACATTAAAACCACGGAAGCTCCTAATTACATGGCGCCAGCGCTACCGGCCCAGGGGCGTGGGAGGCAAAGGAGGGGCCACACTCATCATGGCGGCCGAAGGCGCCCCGCTCCCACCATGGCGGGGCAGAGCCGGGCCGACCCTCTCCACGTGGCGGCCGGGGCGGGAGGTGGGCGGACCCGACCCGGCGGCCCGCAGCCGCCCCGGGAGGTCGCCGGGGACGTCTCGGGGCCGCCCCTTCGCCCGGCGCTCTGGGGGTGACCGTGCAGCTCCCCTCGGCCCCGCCGCAAGATGGCGGCCGGCTGCCCCGGAAGCGCTCGGCGCGCGGGGAGGCGCCCAAGATGGCGT
>VWZL01002638.1:85189-110649 GCA_013396915.1 Stercorarius parasiticus | reverse complement strand
TGGCGGGACCCCCGTCTGTCAGCAGCGCCTCGGTCGCCATGACCCATTGCGCAGGGCTGGGCAACTGGGAATGGCGAGGAACCACAGGCCGTGGCGAGCCTGGCTTCCTCAGGTGAAGCTACGCAGGGACAGCCCTCAGGACAGTGCCTTCCTTTTGACTCTTATCTGATGTCGCCCAGTTTACAGGCTCAGCCTTCGGGTCGGCTGCCATCTGGCAGTATGAGTCCCTCAAGTCGCGGGTCCAGACCTATTTCGAGGAAGCCCGGGCGGACTGGTTGGATAAAATACGGCCGCAGAAGAGGGGGGACTTCAGAAAGCAGGTACACGGAGCCAGGCCTGGCCTGTTCGCACACGGGTGGGTCCCTGCAGAAATGTGAAAATGAGACTGCAGCTTTCGTCCAGTGCGCCATTTGTACAACTTGTCCTGCTTGGCCTGATTTTTCACTTGGAGAAGTAGTAGATTCTCAGCAAATTACAGTAGATGCGTTTTCTTACAAGAAAAAACAATAGAATTCATTCTAGAAAACTATAACTCACAATATCACTGCAAAAGCTATACTGGAGAAAAATGCCATCATCACCCTGAAATGCAGGGAAGGGAGGTCACAGAATCACAGAATGGCAGGGGTTGGAAGGGATGTCTGGAGATCATCTAGTCCAACCCCCCTGCCAGAGCAGGGGCACCTTAGAGCAGGTTGCACAGGAACGCGGCCAGGTGGGTTTGGAATGTCTCCAGAGACGGAGACTCCACCACCTCTCTGGGCAGCCTGTTCCAGTGCTCTGCCACCCTCAAAGGAAAGAAGTTCCTCCTCATGCTTAGGTGGAACTTCCTACGTTCAAGTTTGTGCCCGTTACGTCTTGTCCTGTCACTGGGCACCACTGAAAAGAGCCTGGCCCCATCCTCCTGACACCCACCCTTGAAGTATTTATAAGCACTGATAAGATCCCCCCTCAGTCATCTTTTTTCCAGACTAAAAAGACCCGAATCCCTCAGCCTTTCTTCATAAGAGAGATTTTCCAGTCCCCTAATCATCTTCGTAGCCCTAGGTCAGTAGTAGTAGTTTGTATATCTAAACTAGGTACCTTTTGCTTTTTGACTATAAAAAAATTTCCATTCTTGCTATGTCTAAGCAATCCTAAAAGCAAACATGAACTCCCAGAGAGGACAGAGCTAGTTTAAATTCTGAACCTTACACATTACATCTGTTAATGCTCTGGCTTCTGGAATGCATTTGTATTTTCAACCTGTACTTCACAAATATGAAGGTTTAGGGGGCTTTTTACTTTATAAGAGCTGACAGTTCCATACAAATGCTTTGGAGTTTGGGCAGTAAGAGCAATGTAAGTACTGCAAGACTTGTTATAAACTTAACTGGCATCCCCAGCATATCAGTTACTTAGTTTTCAATTTAAGTGTGTTTAAAACTAAACTGAGCACGCATATGTGTTTTATGTTTGTTTCACGGTTACTGCTGTGGCTTGTGATGGACCGGGCTTGATTACTCTTTCAGGTCTGCTTGTCCAAGGGCAGTAGGGCTGAGTGTGGAGGTGGAGAAGCCTTGGGCAGGACACAGAGGAGCTGGTTTTGTCACATGAATTGTGTGAACGGTGGTACTCGTTTTGAAACGGGCATGTGTTGTGTGTTAATCCTGGTGGGCAGCTGACCTCCGCACAGCTGCTTGCTAACTTCCCCCACAAACCTCCAGTGGGGTGGGGGAAGAGGAAAGGAAGAATAAAAGCAAGAAAACTTGGGGGTAAAGATAATACAACAACCAAAAAAAAATGTTTAATTAAAGTGAAGGCTAAGTCAGAGAAGAAAACAAAACAAGTGATGCAAAGGCAATCACTCGTGGTCTCCTGTGGGTAGACCAATGCCCAGCCAGTTCGTGAACAAAAGATGGCTAAACTTCCTAAAATCTCCTCTTTTTCCTTTTATTATGGTAGGAAATAGGTCTTGTTTTAGTTCGGGTCATCTTCCTAGTTGTATCCCCTCCCAGCCTATTGTGCACCCCCAGTCTATTCAGTGCAGGGGCAGAGTGAGGAATGGAAAAGGTCTTGATGCTGTGCAAACACTGTTCAGCAAAAGCTAGAATATTAGTGTGTTACCAGTACTGGTCTGGTCAAAAATCTAAAATACAGCATCATGTATGAGCTGCCATAAAGAAAATTAACTCTGTCTTAGCCAGACCCATGCTTTCTTGCTCGCTGTATATGAACTGCAGGTGAGATTATGATTACCACTTAAAATATTAAGTAATTTTGGGTTTATTTTTTTTTATTTTCGTTCAAAACCTGACGAGGAAGATCTGGTGATTAGCTATCCAAAAAATAAAACAAAACTGCCCCCTTGTTGATGGGCTTAAACTCCCAATCCTTGTCTTCAACTGGTAAGTTCTGTTTTTAAAAGTTCAAGATCCCCCAATAGCTTCTGAGGGCATCTACTTCTTGTATTTTAGTAAAATCATGTTTGTTTAGTGTTCTTACACTTGAGAACTTTGTAGGAAATACTAGTATCTGTATCCTGTGCCAGAGAATTAAGCAAAAAAAAATGCAATGAAATTGTTACTTTGATATCAAATAGTGAATGATTTGTTTCATACAGCATTATTTCCCCCCACCTCCAACCTACAGATAATTTCTGTGACATTGTCCCCATCAGTATCGTTGGAAAGTCATTGAGCTATCAATAAAATATTTGTCCAAAATGATTCTGAAAGCTGAGGAAGGGAAAGAGGGGGTGGCATTTGTCTGTGGGCTGACTGCGCTCAAAATAAACTTTTTCAGGGGTTTTAAACTTGGAGGAGGGCTGGGTGAGCTGAACGCAAGGGGGAATGGATTCCACATCTTGTGAGCCACCTCTGCAAAAGTGACCCTGGCACAAAAGTGGAATCTCTCAAAGGTGGGTGGTGTGATGTTAGACAGCATTAGGGTGAGGCTTAGTCGAGGTAGGGTTTATGCTAACTTTGGCTAATCTGCTAAAGTAAGCATTATAGGCTAGATCCTTGTTTAGTACAAGCAGAGTTAACCCGTGCAGTTGTTTAAAAGGATATAACCCCATTGTTTTTGAAGAAACTCTTCATCTGTGTTGGGATATTTTATGAAAAGGAGGGTAAATAACTATTCTTGAGTAAGGAAACACCAACTTGAAAAGTTAAACCAATCAGAGAAAAAAATGTTTGAAACAGATTTACTTAACAGATTTCAAACAAATGCTTTCCGTTCTTAAAAAGGTAGAACCTTCTGTGACTGGTTTTGAAATTGCAAATACTCTGCAGTGGCACTGATGTACAGCAATTCCATTTCAGGTTAACAGCTGGTGGAATAACCTGACTGAGGGTCAGCGGACTGTGACAGGTTTGTGTTAGCTTACAAGTATTAGACATTCACAGGAAGAGAAATATGGCAAACAGGTACAGTATGTTAAAACAGATGGCTTTCCTACCACGTTTAGGTTGTTAGGCACAAAGCATGTGTAGACTTACACCTGCACACACACTATTTCTGCTACGCTTCCTTCTCACAAACTATGTTTTGTACACGTTGAAAAAATTCCTATGCGTTTATGTGAGAGAGTGTGAACGATTAGCTAGAATCTTCTCCGAGCAACGTTTTTCTCAGGAATTGTGAAAAACAGCAAATACTTTTAGGAGGAATATGAGTATATATATTCCACTGATATGTGGAAATAAAACTCCCTGCTAATTTTGTTGCTATTTTACATACATAGTGTTGCAAACGAGAAGGAACTATCTTGTGAGCTTTCCAACTAAAGTAGCTAAGCCGTATTTGCTCTTTTATATTTTACATGCTAACAAGTCCTGTCAAGAAGTTTTGTATTGCTCTTCCACATGCACGCCAAGTCAGGATACAGACACAAATATCGTATTGGGGCGGAGGGAGGGGTGGGGCGAAGATTCATATTCTGTATTCTCTAGAGCATCCCTCAACATGGAGTTAATCTCACAAGCAATATAAAGTCTAGCTGGTAGACCCTGAGCCATTCGGATACTTAGCCCTGATTGCCATAACAAGGTTGGGCTTACTGTAGTGAAATTACTGAGAGTTCTGTAACATCCTAGTGTAGCGTGCAGGGAAAATATTTCCTCAAATAAAAGAGTACGGTGGAACAGGATGGAGTGCCAAAAAATGATATCTGTTAAAATTTTGGTTCTGAGATTTATGTACCGTAGCTTTTCACGGTTCTTACATTTTGTTGCAAACTTCAAATAGAGAATAATTATGTGACATTTTCCATTCTATAAAGGAAGCACAATTATTTTGCCCTTTAATGTTTCTAGCTATTATAAAACATTTTAAATACATAAGTGCTTGGGTAGAAATGGAGAAGGCACTTTAAACAATAAACAATAACTTTAAATCATTATGTTTCTAATTCTTATTTAAACTGAAATAAGATTGCAGTAAACATCTGTGAAGTAAAAAGCTGTGCGTTTGCTGTCTCCCAAAGGTAACTGTGCCTTAGCAATGCTAACTCAACTTTTTATACTTGATCTCTAAACGTTTACCTTTACAATTACCTCAAAACCAAACCTCCCCAGAAGATGGAAGGGGTGTGTCCTGCGTGTCTGTGTGCTTCCCCAAGCCTCCCTGCGCAGTTAAATGCAACTGTGCAGCATTTGGGAATAAGCAGCTCAAGAGGCAAGAAGTGAGACCTCTTAAGCTGGCTCTTGTTTCAGTGCTTCTACAGTGGAATAGAAGTTTGAAACCATACCTTGAATGTCTGAAGTACAGATTTTCTGCATTGTTGCATTCATTCATTACATCATACGTTAAAACAATCAGATGTCATATTTCTGGAAGGCTTACACTATATAAATACAGCTTTCAGTATTTTCCTTTGCTTTCTCAAAACTTTTTGTAAAGTTAGAAGTGGATACTGCTTTTAATGAAATAGTGAAGAAAAAGTATGAATCTTCTAAGCTTACTTTTGAATGCTTCTTTACAGTAAGCATTATGGTGTGTTAGATTCATAACTTGCTTTTATACTGTTTTTTCCTTTTAATAGGTATTATAGCTGCAAATGTCTTTGTATTCTGTTTATGGAGGCTGCCTGGTATGCGACGGGTTATGTTTACATATTTCACCTCAGATCCATCCTCTAGTAAGTGAACAGTAATTTGGGGGACTTCTTTAAATTGAGATGTCATAGAACCTCTGATCGTACTGCAAAAGCTTTGGGTAGCACATAGCTTGCTTACAGCTCCATCACCCACAAGTGATCTCAGTCATGCCCAAATACATCATTTTGCCTAGACAGAAAACACTTCTAGGGGGAAAAAGTTAGAAGTAATGGATTAAGAAAAAAAAAAAAACCTCACTGGTGTTTTTCTAAATGTTGTAATGTCAAAACTGTTGCCTGCTATCTGGACTTATACTGCATTCAGTGGGATGCAGCTCCTGCCTTTGTAAAGGTGCTTCTCCCAGGGATCTCGCTGCTTTCCTGGAAAGGATGCAAATTGTGCCAGTCTTTGGTCGGAAGGAAAATAAATCGTACTATGTCATGCCATTCAAAAACTAGTCTCAAATATGATTTTTTTTTTCTTCATTTAATGTTCTGGAGGATGTGGATAGAACAGTCATCAGTCACATGCACGTGCGCTTTCGTCAGTGGACAAGCATTACTGTGTGTGTTATGTACAGAGCCCTTGTTTCAAAGCTGTGTTTTGGGTACGCATTAAAAAAAAAAAAAAAAAAAAAAAAAACACAAAAAAACCCCCCAGAAACTTGGCTTTCACTGTATGTGAAATGTTTTGAAGAGGTTAACTTAGAAAAGTATTTAATGGCACAACAATTAGCTTTCATTTCTACAATAAAGAAAAGAACTAAAAGGATGAGACAAACGTGTGTTAGGAGAGTACTTTCTGCTGTCCTCTTAATTTCTGATGAAGATGTGAAAACTCAACCAATTTCCCACACACACTCCAAAGCTGAAGATCGCTGTTATCCAGACCTGAGCATCAGTCATCCCAAACACTCCTATTTTAAATAGTGTTGACCTTTAAACCTGCTAATGGGGTTTTTTTGCAATTTCAAGGTTGCTATTTCAGTGAGGAAAGCTAGTAGCTTTTTAGAAAAAAATAGGGTTTTTTTTATGACTGCATGTCTGTAGCAAAATAATTTTATATAGATGCTCATATAATATATTAAAAAATTTTCACCGTATACATACATAAATAAAACCTTTTTTCCTTTCCAAAGCATAGGAGATGTGTTCTAAGATAAATGTTTTGTATGAAACATTCCCCAGTAGGTAATTACAGCTTTCTAAAGCAGCTGTGTGAACAGCTTGCATATCTCTGGGGTACATGTCCTACCTTTCAAAGGGTATTACATGGAATTTGAAATTTGTCACATTTCTGGGTTTATTACATAGCTTGTATTTGAGAATTCTAAGTGTAATTAGCCTATAGTATGTCTTGATAAATTTCTAGTCTGCATGACATAGAAGTTGAAGCAAATTAAAGCTCTGACTTTTTTTTGTTTTCCCATTGTTTTTCTCTTCTGTAGGAGCCCTGTGTTCTCCCATGCTGCTCTCTACGTTTAGTCACTTCTCTCTATTCCACATGGCGGCAAATATGTATGTTTTATGGAGTTTTTCCAGCAGCATTGTCTCTCTTCTGGGATGTGAGCAGTTCATTGCAGTGTACCTTTCTGCTGGTAATGTTAAATATATATATATTTGCAACACTTAAAAAAAATATAAATATGTATTCATGCAAGTAAAGCATGTGCATGGTTAATAGATGTTTGATGACAGATGGCCGTAATTCAGTCCCGCACATTGCTCTGTACTAACTGCAGTACTTATTTGCTGTCATACAGAATTTTAATGGGTTTAGGATATTTGGCTTCAAAATATCATGACAATACAAGTATCTGGTTTTAAGTCATGCTTAGCTACCAAAATAAAATAGTTCTTAATACAGATTCATGGGAGTTTTGTGGGAAAAGATGACAGTTAATTCAACTTAAAACAAAAGCACATGGCACACACCCCCAAAAAAAAACCAAAACACCCAAAAACAACCCCCAAACCACACTACCTACAGTAACTTCTTTGGGAAGTTGTTCAGATAACATTGTTTTACTTTCTCATGCTTGTCTGCGTTGCTGGCATTGTTTCCAATAATCATTTTTGCTTTCTAGGGGTTATCTCCACTTTTGTCAGCTACGTTGCTAAAATGGCCACTGGAAAGTTTGAACCATCCCTTGGAGCTGTAAGTATCTTGGAATATGGGAGACCTTATAATGATCTCTGAAGCCGTTTTCAAAGCCTGCTGTATTCTTTAACCTGCTTAAAAGCCAAGAATATATTTGGGATTATGGAAACTAGGAAGGTTTACCAAAACCAAGTTACCAGGCAGTGATTCCCGTGCAAGAACTTGCTTAGTCTTCAAATACGTGAACTCTTTCTTGCAGGACGGCCCAGAACTAATGCCACTTAATGCTAATGACTTGTAAATGATTACTTAACAGCAGGACCTCTTGTCGCTGAGCAGATAGTTCAGTTCTACAACTTACTTCATAAGTGTCATTTCATAATTGTGTATCAGTCTTCTCTAATGGAAAATAGAACACTTTAGAAAGAGATACTGTAATCAGACAATCAAAATCAGCATGTGATAGTAGCGGGAGTTGTAGGGCGCGCTGTGCAGAAAGGGCAGCGCTCCTGCCAAAAGTCTCACAGTATGAAAGATGAGGCAGGCTGAGAAGGTGTTGCAGTTGTCTAGAAGTGTTTTTAGTAGTAGAACATTTAAAAACCCTTAACTTGCTAGAAGTTTGAGGTGAACCTAACCATTTGCCAAGTTTTAAAGGCTTCTTAACTTTACCATATAATTTTGATAAAAGCCAAAAGTCAGATTCTTATTTTTCAATTGGAATGGAAAAAATCTGTTGAGTTGTCCCGAAGTTAGAATTTTTGGTAGTGCTGTTTATGTACTGTCACTTTATTGTTGAATAAACTGTATCTGCAGCGAGTTACTTTCCATTAGTCTTATTGATCCAAACTTACTGAAATTGCCATGTGTTGCATTAGTTCACTGTATTCACAAGCTTTCCATTGAGATATTTCACAGATACAAAAGCCCATGGTCAATTTAGTACAGACCAGGGAATTGCTTGTTTCATTGACAAAAGGTTTATTGTCCCTCTCCATCTGTTATTTTCCTTGTTTCGGTTCAAGCTTCAGAATGATTCCTTTTATCTGAGATGTCTATGTTTGATTAATATGTGTTAGATTTCTATGGTTTACTGGGGAAAAAAAGCACATTAACATAAATTGTTATCTTCAAAAAAATGGGGGGTGGGGGTGGGGTGGTATTTCTTAATTATATAAGAGGATCTGAGGGGTATTTTTTTTGAGTATTTATAATTTCAGATGTCGAAATTAAATAATGGTGTCTTGTTTTATTTTATTCTGAACTTTGCTGTTGTGCTTTGTAATTTGAGGTTTATCACAGGGCGGCATTTGAAAATAAAAGCCAAAAGGAAAACGGGTTCACAAGCAGAAAAATAAGTTTCCCCTTATGTAACACCTCAAGCTTACTTTCATGTATTTTAATGTATTTGCAGTCAGGAGCTATAATGACTGTCCTTGCAGCTGTATGCACAAAGATGCCAGAAGCAAAATTAGCCATCATATTTCTTCCTATGTTCACATTTACAGCAGGAAACGTAAGTGCCTTTGAACTTCAAAGAAATCCTACTCGTAAAACGTTTCCCCCATACCTCTGCAGTATCTGAGCGTGTCTCCTCTATGTTTCTAAGCTGTTAAATTTATTTTGCAAGAGAATACAGGTCATGTAAGTCCTGGGGACTGGTTCTGAATTGTTGTAGCCTAGCACAGTCATTACACAAGTGTGGTGTCAGTTTAGAATTATCCTAAATTCCATCGTCCACGAGTCTGTTTCAAATCTGATACTAAGAGGTAAAAGATGATGGGAGGGACTCAAGTTCACCTGTCTGAGGAAACATCTGTAGACATACTGTTCTTTCAGATGGGTGATATTTTTAAAGCGGCAGTTGTTACCGGCTAATATAATACTGATACACTTTTTTTTGAAGAAATATTTATCAAGATGGGAAAAACAGAATTTTGTTTCTCCAGGAAACTAACATTCCAGCCCTGGATGAATACCTGCCTTGTCATTTGTATGCCATCTTTTGGTACTTTTAAGAACACTGTTGGGATTAGAAATACGCTACTGAGGCTTTTCTTCCTGTGTAGTACTAGGACTCCATTTTTGTTTCATTGAGTTCTTTCAAGCACATCCACTGCCCCAGTTTTGAAAAGCATGTCATATCTGGACTTGCTTTAATAAGTTGATCGTCTTTGGTACGCTACTAAAAGTTATTATACTGTTTTACTTGAAGCGGTTAAGCTTTGTCATTTCAGGATCATGAGATTTCATATTTTTTTGTAAGCGAAGCTTACAGATTTGAACAAATATTCTTAGATGTAGCCTTCATGTTTTTCTTGCACTTCTGCTTGAGTGGACCTGATTTTTTTTTGCATGCTACTCTTTAACCGCATCTTTCCTAAAAAAGGTGGCTAAGGTAGAAATCTTGACAGAGCCACAGAAAGCATGAGGAATTACTCATTGCAACAGTAAAACGGGAGCAACATTAGCTATTGCAGTATAAACGTTGGAATAATTTTAGCCCTAAGTAAGAACTTCTACTATGTAATTGTATTTCTAAACTTTGTGCACTCCTTTAGCCTAGCTTGCATATACTGCATATGCTTTTAAAATAAACAAGCCAATGTAGCAATATAGCTGCTATTCTAACACATATGCTTAAGGAGAGAAATCCTACTTAAAGTAACATTTCATCCTAATGTTAAATCTGCTGGTCTTTTGGAATGAGGTATTTAGTAAAATTTTGCATAATTACAGTTATGGTGGCTTATGTCTCTTGGGGCTGGTATGGTGATGCTCGTGCTGTTTCTGGCCACGGAGTTGTTCGCTATCGTCCTGATTTTCTGCCTTCCAACAGGTGTATTACTTAGGAGAGTGTGATAATCAATTTATATGAGCTAAGGTGACAGGGATGCTGCCCAACATGTTCCATCCACTAGAGGATTGTGTTTGGGAGGACGGATGCCCATAAGTCTAAGCTACGTCAGAATTAGTGAATGAGAATGTTGCAATTCCGTGTTTTGTGGTCTCCTGTAGCGTGTACTCTTTCACGTAACTTCATCTTTTTTTTTTTCCCCCCTGCTACAAGTTTGGAATGTATGTGTGGCTTCAGAAATTAAGATTGGAAAAGACAGAGTATTTGAAAAGGACACATTCCCACCCTGCATTATTCTGTAGCTGTTCATGTCTGTATTTTGACAGCACAGTACAGCTAAAGACTGAGTCTGTTGGTTTAAAACAATATTTTTTTTTTTTTACAGTGATTTCTTTGATATAAAGGGGATGGGTTTTGATACCAAATTTTTGCTCTGTGACAGAATATGAAACTTTGTTATCAGTGACCATTATATGCTGTGACTGATCTGTCTGTTCCGTGTTCCTTTCCTTTCCAGGCTTTAAAAGCCATAATTGCATTTGACACTGCAGGGCTTGCTCTAGGCTGGAGACTTTTTGACCATGCTGCACATCTTGGGGGAGCTCTCTTTGGAATGTAAGTCTGTATTTACTGACTTCTCTTTGTTTTGCAGTTAAATTCATCCTGTATTTTTTTTTCTCTTTACTTCCTCTTATCTCTGAAGCGTGCGGATTTTTTAGAAGGTTGTTTTAAGTAGCATTGAAGACCAACTCACTGTTACCTTTGTAGCGCTATAAAACTGCGTGGAAAATGCTGTTAACAAATTCATAGAACTGAAAGAAATTGAGCTGAACTGCCTTAGAACGATAGATTAGATGTCAGGTTGTCCTGTCACTGTAACCTGGGCTGGCTGTCTCTTGTTCTGCTCTCCCCAGCACACTGAGGAGAGTCACAAGGCAGAAAAGATTCTCACAAAACACAGCATGGACAAATTAAAATAACTTTAGAATTACACAGCTAAGAAAGTTCCTTTGTCTCAGTGTTTTTCCTCTAATTACCAATTTAGAGAGAGCTACAGAGTTGTTATAAGCTCAGGCCAAATTCCTTTGAGCAGCCTCTTCAGCTGTTTCCCAGTGTTGCTGCATTGTCTTTGTGTGGAGCCTTGCTAATTGGGAAGAACTCCTAGAAACCAGTTTGTAGGGAACAGTTCTGCATTGTTCCATGTTTGAACTACATCACCTAATGAGTGTTTCCGCTTCTACCTGATTGCAATGTTGTCTTAATTTGCACAATTAAGAGCATTTTTAAGCTTTTTTATGTAGGCATAGGAAAAGCCTCCCTGACATTTAGCTAGCCCAGACAAAGAAACAGGTGGAGGACACTTTTATTTTGATCTGCGAACTGGTTTGCCTTTGTTTGCTATTTTTTGGCTTTGGTGTCTGTAAATTCTGTGCTGCACAGTCTCCTTTTCTCTCCTTCTTTGGTATCACAAGTGCATTTGATGTAGTCTTGCCAATTCATAACTACTTTCTGCCATGATGTATCTGTATCAGCTTTTTCGTTGTAATAATGGTAGGGGTTGGAAGAGACCTCTGGAGATCATCTGGTCTAACCCCCCTGCCAGAGCAGGGTCACCCAGAGCAGGTTGCACAGGAACGCGTCCAGGTGGGGTTTGAATGTCTCCAGAGACGGAGACTCCACCACCTCTCTGGGCAGCCTGTTCCAGTGCTCTGCCACCCTCAGGGTAAAGAGGTTCCTCCTCATGCTTAGGTGGAACTTCCTATGTTCAAGTTTGTGCCCGTTGCCTCTTGTCCTGTTGCCTGGCCCCATCCTCCTGACACCCATCCTTTAAGTATTTATAAGCATTGATAAGATCCCTCCCTCAGTCATCTTTTTTCCAGACTAAAAAGACCCAAATCCCTCAACCTTTCTTCATAAGAGAGATGTTCTGGTCCCCTAATCATTGTTTAAATAGGATTGCAGTTGCAGTAAAAATTGTCCTGAGTTGACAAATACCTTTCCTTCCTCACCTACGTTTCCTACTCTGTGATCATTTTGGTCACTTCATCCTAAAACAGAGCCTCTATTTAGGACATAAGTTGAATGGCCAAAGTATTTTCTATATGTGGCCTCACAAACAGTTGTCCCTTTCAGAAAGTGACTATATGATTTAAGGGATTGATTTGGCCTGGCACCGGCTGATGGCTCATGTAACACAGCTTTTGTTATTCAGGACTGAGGTGTGAAGTCAGACCTTCGGGAGAACCTTCAGCCTATTTTCATGCAGTTGCTTCTCCTCTGCCTCTGCACCATAACCTCCCTGGCTTAATTGCTTCTGATTATCATATATGAATATCATAACCAATTACATATGATATATATATATATATCAGCATATAACGTTCTCTATGAATATAAATTAAGCTAGAACACGGATAGATTAAATCTTCATTTAGATGTTTATAGAAGAAAACTCACTTTGAATGGAATGTGGCTGTCTGTCATGGGGCAGTTGAATTTACATATGAGAAAAATACTTTTACTTGGCATTGTCAGTAAGGCTTAGCACAAGCAACAGTAGTGTTTTAACAGTCTCTTAAATGGAAATACTTTTTTGCATCTATTTAAGTCGAAATCATGAGAGCACGAAGTTAGAGACGTGAAAACCATTCCTCAAGACTGAGCTAAGCAAGAACACAGAGAGGTTAACTATTACGAGTCAAGAGAACAAGCAGCTTACCTGCCACTCTCCGAGAATGTTGTTCTTTCTGCCTCAGTTTATCTTGTCTCCTACACTAAGCATTTGAGTCAATTGATTTTAGTGATGAGCCTGTTCCTCATCTACAGAGAAAAGTTGCAGTTAGTTTTAACTCATGTTTTCTCTCTCAGGTGGTACGTGACTTACGGCCACGAGCTCATATGGAAGAACAGAGAACCGCTGGTGAAAGCTTGGCATGAAATGAGGACAAAGAACACGGGAAAAGGAGGAGGTGGAAGATCTAACTGATTCCAATCCTAGAGATTCCTTGTGCCCAAGTGGTGTATTACTTGAAGACACGGGATTGAGTTGGTTGTGAAGGTTTTTTGTTACTCCGCATTAAGCCTCTAAGGAGCTGAAGTTTCTAACACAAACTACAGTTACAAAAAACCATATCAATAGAAAATGAACTCTGACAAAGGTGGAACAATAAAGGTTTTTATCCTATTGCTCTCTGAGGTAACAGTCTGCATTACATTTTGTAAAGGAGGAATAAAAAAAACTTTGCAATGATGTGACCGAAAGCTCTGTCCAGGAAACTTCAAAAGGGTGTGAACTGGTTAACGCGTACGAAGATAAACATTTTTAAAACTGAGGAAGTTAGTGGATCGCGCCTCCCCCTGATGTCCACCAAAGGGCCCTAGGTGCTTTCCTAGAAGGCAGAATTGCCCTAACCTCCCTTACTGCCACAGGCCAGTGCTCAAGTCTCAATTTTTTTCCTCCCTTGGAAAATGAGACACTTGAGGATTTGATCTCTTAATTGCCTGTCGACTTAAACACTTAAAAAAAATGAAAGAGTTGGAATATCTAATAGTCCTTATAAGAGTTCCAGAAGCTTTCTGGCTTTCTGTTTCTAATCTGTCACTTCTCTTTTCCCGCTTCTCTGAGACGCAGGACAAGCGTGCCAGCTTTTAGGGCTTGAGCCACAGTGCAGCCCTGCCTGCAGCAGAGGGCAGCCGACGTGCGCCAGCAGCACCCGCCTCCCATGCAGGCAGGGAGACGCCGGCAGCAGCAGCAGATGGCCACTGAACGGGCTTGTCATAAGGGAGTATTTCGTGCCAAAGAAGCTCAAAAGCCATAGCTCACCATATTTTACATGTTGGTTTTGCACCTGTTATTGTCTTTGTCTGCTTCCTTTTGTTTTTTCCCCCTTCCCTTCCTTGCTTATCCACTGAACAACTTATCTGATCTCTTCAACACTTCTGTATTTGCCAAGGGTTTTTTGGAGATCCTGGCTGAAAGCAGTAGGGAGTAATAGTGCAGGAAATGCAGTGTATAAACCCTGAAGGACATTATATTTTACAGGTCTAGATGAGTAAGCCAAGGTTACAATTTTTTCACCATAGTAGCCAGTGCCTACCTTCAAGTTTGGAAGTTGTGCCCCTGCATTGCTCGCAGAGACTGGAGGCCCGCTCCTGTGGTGTGTTAGCCCTGCCAAGGCTGGGTGGTGTGGCTGCACGCTCGCAGGAAGGGTGCGGATGAGCACGGGGATGTTCTCAGGCTGACCCTTCAGAGGCAATCCACTTCCGCTGGATTCTCAGAGTTGCAGGGGCTCAAAGCTCCTGACAAACCAGCCTGGAACTGCCAGAGAGGTTTGGAAGTCACCGTCATTTCAGTCAGAGGCTGTGGTTTGAGGGTCTCGTGCCTAAGCTTCACCTTAACTCTAGGCCTACCAGCATTCACCCTTCTAAAGGCTGCTCAATACCTGAATCTTCCTCATTTATAGAAACCCTAGAGGTATTTAACACATGTAAAGTTGTAAAAAAACATTCACGTAGCCACGCAGTGCGTCTCGTGTCATTTTGCACCCGAGCCTCTCTGCAGCATTGTCTGCCAAAGGTAAAATCTCCGCTCCAGAACAGCTTTCAGACTGCAGTGTGAAAGTCAATGCTCAAATCAGTCAGACCAGGAAGAGCCTGGAGTTCTGACAGCTCACTAGAGTAAATAAGATACCTTTCTGGCAAGCTTCTTGCAAAACCTGGCATCGGTATATGCCATATCTCAGTATTTAGCCACACCTTTGGATGGCAAAGGAATTAGAAGAATGGAAAAGAAACCTCCACAAAAAAAAAAAACAACCTAAACCCAGAAAAAACAACAACAAAAAGAACCAACCGCCTAAACCAAAACTAACCACATGGAAAGACCTCCCCCCCCGCCCTTTTCAAAGAGCTTATTATTGTGAATAAAAATACAATGTGGTAATTATGCGGATGCTGGGCAAAGACAGGAGCTAGTGTTTGTGTAGGAAAATAGCAGTAAGTGTAAAGTCATGGTTAATCACGTAGAGACACAATCCTTCATCCTTTTGCAATGGCTTTAAGAAAACCTGCCATGTGTAAGGCGTATTTTGCTTCAGCGTCGTTATCTATTGAAATTTCATGTCAGTGTTAGAACAAACTGGCTGTTGGAGCTCTCAGCCCCCGTTCCTGGCAGCAGCAGCTGGTTTGCTTTCTGATTTCGTGCCTTGCCTTTGTCTTACTGTTGTAGCGTATCCTCCCCCCCTGCCCTCCCCCCAGCTTTTAATCATGATAAATCTCTTTTAAATGCAGACAACTTTTTAAATCCCATCCAGCTTCTGTTTTCCCTGTCTGAGATGCTCTTTGTGCCAATTCCGTCCGACAAGCGAGGAGGAGCAGCTGCTGAGAGCTTTCCCCGTGCTGTAGGTGGGCTCCGAGCCGCGCGGTGCCAGAGCTGAACTCAGTGCTAGGAAGCGGCAGGCACAGGGAGGGCAGTGACATCCGATTGATTCCCCGATGTATTTTGCTAAGTCAGGCCTAGGAACAAGGATCAGAGCATCGTTTGTACTGTGCCAGTGATAACAGATGATAAAGCGGATGTTCTGTTTTCTCCCATGACTCTAAAATCCATTTCTCCTTACCAGGGTAAGGCGTTCTAACCAAATGCGATTTATTTTTAAAAATTACTGCATAGAGCAGAGTAGTTCTAGGGGAAAAAAAAAAAATAAAAAAGAGCAGCAGAAAATTATGAAATATCTCCCTGCATATTCCTAAAAGTAAAATTCTGTTTATGTTTTTTTTCAGGCAACAAATGAAACGCAGCATCCAATATCCCCTATGTTATTGTGTCAAGGCGTCTGTGTGCAACCAAAATGTTGTTACCTGCAATTTCTGAGTCTCCTTGCCCTGCCACAGGGGTGTGTGTGGGGGGGTGTGCATGTGAAATCAGAACTGCTTGTAGCACTAGCAAGTGTCAAATCGGTCATTTAGGACATCAGGAGCACCTGCAAAGGAATTTCTGTCTGTCCCTTGCTAATTGTGTTTCAAGGAGAGGTTCTGCCTTAGTCCCACGTCCACGTTTCCAGCCCTTCTCCCCACCAGAAGCCAGTGCAACTCTGGATGGAGGTGCGAATACGCTAAGGATACAGACTGCTCTAGCTGAACTGAAGCACTAAATCTTAGCTTTTCCAGTTCCACTGCATAATTAATTTCTCAGTAGATCTTACCAGGTAAGATGATTACATTCTAAAATGAAGTACCTGTCCATTAGCCTTTAAATAGATGATTTTTCTAATAGGCAGTGTCTCAGTTTATCCGCACTCTTCACTTTTACAGCCTTATATTTCTGTTTGGTGCCCCGTGGGGAGACTGGGCTGCTTCTTTGATAAACCACTGAATGGGGAATTGTGGAGGAGCGTTATGGCCTGTAGCCACTTATTGCATAAGATGTCAAATTTCAAAAGCCGGACTTATCCCCGATGGAATTCTGCCAGCTTCAGCGGTTTGCGCCAGGACTCTTTGGTTTTGAACATGAACGTACAAAAGAAAAAGCTGTTATTTCCAGTCTTGGAAACAGTAGATGGTGTGGACCATATATTAAGATATATAAGAGAGGCTTGGGTGTTGCTCAATAGGTAGTATTTTAAAAGTGCAGTGGTTGAAGTGTTAATGTAAATGGAGGAAGGGGGGGTGTTAAATGAGGGGGTTTTTGTTACACAGCTGTCAGAAACTAACATTGCAAAGCAGCTATTTCTCATGCAGATGGCTTATCTTATAAACATCAGGTTTCGTATGCAAATGCTTTCTCTAATCATAAGTGGTTACGGGTAACTTGGAGTTACAATTCGGCAGCAGTACCCAGCTGGAGCAGAGCGACGCTCCTTGCTCGGCCGATGCCCGCCATCGGGTGTGCTACGGAGCATCCCGGGCACCGGCAGAGGATCCCGCCGCACTAAAAGATATAAAACAGATATTCAGGGCCGGGAGGCGCAGGGAGAGAAGGGGGACCCCGGCCCCGCCGGAGCAGGGACGCGGCCACACCGCAGCATCCCTCGGGGAGCGGGGGGAGGATGCGGGGGCCGGTCTCGGTGGCTCCCCCCGCACCGGCAGCTGCACCGAGCCCGGGTCACGTGTGCGGGCCGTAATCCCGGCGAGGGGGTGTCGTTACCGGGGAAGGGGGCGGCGGGAGGAGGGGCTGCCGCCCATGAGGGCTGAAGCCGGGTGCACGGCCGGCTGCGGGCGCCGGAGCCGCGGGCGAGGCCAGGGCCGGTGCCGGAGCGGCGGCCATGGCCTGGCCCTGCATCAGCCGGGTGTGCTGCCTGGCCCGCTTCTGGAGCCAGCTGGACAAGTCCGACCTCTCCGTGCCGCTCACCATNGGCTCAACCGGTCGCCAAAACTACATCACTTGTGACCCCCGCCGAGGCGCCCCGCCCCGCCTCGCCTCGCCTCGCCTCGCCCGGCTCCCGTGGGGGCGGCGGGATCCCGGGGCGATAAGGGGGTAACTGGACGGGATCCGTGATCCGCACCCGAGCACAGCCCGGTTCTCCTGCCCGCCGCTCGGGAGCTGCCCGGACCGGTCCCTACCCCACGGCCCCGAAATCCCTCAGTGCCACCGTCTTTTTCCCTTAAAAACTCCTGGAAATGCCACGTTTAAGGTGAGCCAAATTACTGCCTCAAAGATTAGTCAGGCACCGAGACACAGGGGATGTACCCCCAAAAATACACCAGTATAGGTAATGTCAAAAAAAAAATGGCAAAAACCACCTTTCCCAAAGAGCTTTTGAAAACGATTAAGTGACTTTTCTGTTGCTGTTGCCTTCCTTTCCCTGTGATCAGTATGACTGGTTACAGACGCTTGTTTTCTGGACCAAGCAATCAGGAGGGATGCATCTAAATTCAGCCCCAGTTCTCACTGACGTCCACCACGGGAGGAGAGGGGATTTCAGCTCCTATGTGGCTGCTGTGGAATGCTGTACCAGCTTCACGTTGTTACAATAACACCCCCCGATAATAACGTTTGGCAGATTTTAATACACCTATGAGGTATATTAATAGAGTAATTATTTTTATTCCAATAGAATCCCAAGTATTTAGACACTTATTATCTGTTAGGTAGCTAGGAGACATTTCTCTTCATAATTGCAATTCATCAGATTATTTCTCAGTGCTTTTAAGACAAACACCCTGGGAAGGATTACAGTCCTGCATGAGAGCGCGTATTCCTCATTCCACTCCTCCCCACACCGGCAGCTGCCCTGGTGCTACGACAGTTACCGTACGGACTCTGGAAGGGATAACTGCAGTGTTTGAATTTATGGAGTACTTTATCCTTTGCCACATCTCATGGGACAATCACAGAGAGAGGATTATTTTTGAAGAAAAGCGCTTTTTAAATTTCAAAGCCGCACAGGAATTACTCCCGAGAAACCTGCCTAGAACAAGGCGAGCAAGGTTCATCTTTCAGAAACACGTCCACCTCCACCTTGTTGTTGAGCCTGCCCCCCCTTCTTCCCCCTGGCCCCAGAGGAAGGGCAAGTGAGAGCCGCAGGTTCCCTACAGCTCTTCTGACGCCCAGCAAAGAGTCCCTTCTTGCACCTTTCCTCCCCCTGACTTCTCTGTTCTTGCGCAGGCCTCTCAACTGCTGGTGTGAAAGAGCAAGAAACTTGCAGGTCACACTGGCCAAAGCAAGATACCAACAAGTAAATCAAAACAAATTTTACAAGAAGACTTGAAGGCAGTGGAGGAACTCCCCATGGCTGGGGGGAGGAGCAGAGCAGGACAGACAGGAGCAGTGCAGGTAGAGGCACAAGCTGAGGACAGCCAGGCCAGGACCAAGTTGTCACACACACCTTTAAGCTGTTTGAAGGCCAACTAATGCAGACACAGCTGGTCAAGTCAAGCCACCTTGCTCTTATTCCAGCAATTCCCACAGTTTCTTTGAATTATCACCCAGTACAACATTGCAAATTTAAGAAATCCCCATATCACTGAGCTTCTCCTGAGAGAAGCCACAGGAGTCACAAGAAGCAGCAGAAAAGTCCACAATAACTTTGCAAGCTGCAGGGCTTTGTTTTGTTTTGGATTTATTGCTTTTTTTTTTTAAAAAAAAAGGAAGACTAAACAGGAGTGGAGTGGCTGGTACTTGGCAGAGTTACTCCCACTCATTTTCAGGTTCGCCTGGGGCACTGGGTCTGTGTTTGTCAGCTTTAGTCCCCCAAAAGCCCCAGGAGCTGGTCTGAGGTGGGGAGGGGACAATCCACAGCACGAGCACCCACAGACACAAGGAGATTTCTGGTAACACCCCTGCAGTTCAGGTCTCCTTTCCTCTTACCTTATCATTTTCCAGAGGCAGCTGCAGCCTGCAAACACTTAGTTCATCTTCAGGCAGTAGCCAGGCAGCACCGTTAAGGGTCAACGTTCTTCATCTTCCCAACGAAGGCCAGAAAGACCCTAGTTGTGGATTGAGCTGTGCCTTGGTGGCCACAGGCAGCCCCACAGACCTCTGGCAGCTGGGCCCTGCCTGGTTCTTGTAGGCTGTGCCCCCCCACAGGTGAGGGGCAGCAGTGGGGAGAGGCAGGTACTTCTGACACAGCAGAGATTAATGGCACACAATTAATTGTAGGACTAGGTCTTGATTGCATCTAGCAGACATTTTAGAACTAGATGAGTGCTTTACTCAGCTCCCTTCTACAGTGGCTGAGAGAAGCTGGTGCTGCCAGCAGGTATCTCCAGCTGAATGTCATCATTCTCTGGATGTCACCTTCTTTCCTTGTCAGAAGGCAAGGGGGGGTGAGGGCACAACCTCTTTGCCGGGGCTGGTGCTGCTGGGGGGAGAGCCCCGCTCAAGGCTCAGCTGTACCTCTGCAGATCACTTCACACCTCAGTTTCCCCTCCGGTAACCCGCCGGTTTCTAGAAAGTGCTTCAAATGTGAAGCTGAAAAGGTCACAGCAGAGCAGTGAGAGACTGTTGTGCCTCGTCTTCCCCCACCCACCGGCTTTGCTTGTCTTAGCCCTGGGGGAAGGAGGAGGACGATGGTGAATTTCTGCACACACGCCAGCCCCCAGCAGAGCCTGGTCTCCGCAGTTGGTGTTTCCCACTGTAGGTGTTCCGAGCAGGTGCGGGAGCCGAGAGCCCCCCACGCATTTGCAGGTGGGAGGCACAGCAGGAAAGCAGACCAAACTGGGGGCCTTGAGATCAGCAGGGCTTCCTGCTCGCCCTGAGCAAGCAATTTCATTTTGTTGCTTTGATGTAAAGAAAAGGTGTAAAGAGCTGGGGTCATTAAGGGGAAAGGGCCTGATGTGCCATTGCTAATGATTTCGGGAATAGCAGGGTGGAAGATCCCTCCACCAACTGAACACTCACCTTCTTGGGCAAGTATTCAGCACGTGTGCTGTGCCCAGGAGCATTCATCCCCCAAAATGAAGGGGAAATGACAGTTTTCCCCATATTTTGCCATCTGTACTATTCACCGGCCTTCAAATAGCGCTTGTGCAGGAGGGCAAGGTGAGCGGTGGTGACTGCTTCGCATTGAAAAGCATCTTATTTCAGCCCTGCAGAAGAAAACAGAGAAAATACCGGCACTGACGTTCAGCAGAGTACGGGGTCACAGCACACACCTGAGCTGGCGGGATTAATGGTACTGTGTATGAGGAGCTCCATCCTTGATCCAGCAAGATATTTAAACACATGCTTATCCTTAATAATAGGAGTAAAGCTTTTATAATTAAGGCTTACAGTTATCTTTACATTAAGTATCTTGCTGCTTGGGGAAATTAATATTAAAGTCCCTGATTTTTATGCTACTTAAGAAGCAAGCTTGCTTGGTGCAGGCATTGTGATGGCTCCAGAGAGACTCGCAGTGCACTGCGTAGCCTGGCTGGGCAAAGGTGGGGCTGGAAATAGTGTCTCAAGAGGGGACGTCTGTTCTGCAAAGTATGCTGCAGAACTGAAATGGGGAAAATTCAAAGTTGTTGCATAAAGGTAGGGGGAATTTCCTCCAAAGACCCTAAGACCTGCCCACAAACTCCCATTCACACAGCTCCGGTAAGCGGGAAGCAGCTGCCTGTCCTGTCACACCCCTGTGCTCCATCCTCAGGGACCAGCCCTGAATCCATCATTCCCAAATCGTGCCCTGAAGTCTGCGAGGCCACATGGTGAATTGTGGCGACAGCTGGTGGGAGCATCCCCCCTGCCCGACCCCTTCACCAGGCTGTTTGATGGCCCTCGTAGAGGTGGTCCTGCTCCCCCGGGGAGGGAGATGGCACACAACCACCAGCTCACTAGTAACCCTCTGGTAATTAAGAGTCCAATGCTTTTGTTTGTTTCTAGCCTCTACATTAGCTGTATTCCCACTTGCTCCATTTCCCATGGCTGCGGGGGGGTCCCAGCAGGCCACCAGCCTCCCGCTTTCCACACTGCATTGATGCAAACCTTCCCCTCCAGACAACCCATCCTGACACGTCACAAAAGAAACACCTTTCCCCGGGCTCTATTAACCGATTACAAGAAAGAGCAAACAAATTATTGACAAACCAGTGATTTACGTGATCAAAGCAGTTGCACAGACTAACGGGGCAACCACCTGCAAAAAGGTTCTTCTTATTCCTTCCTAGAGCGAGTGGGGGGTAAAGAAAGAGCAGGACACAGAAAGCAGCCCTTCCCTTTTGATCTTTACTCTTTTAAAGCCCGCCTACAACTCAGGAGGTCTTTTTATTTCATAACCCCAGTGCTTTAGTACTTGCAAGTACCACTGGGTCATTTCTATTTATGGAGATCAAAAATCTCACCTCTGGGTTGTGAGAATAAAGAACGAAACAGAACCTAAAGAAAGCCCAGACACTGAGTGGTGGGCCTGGAGGGTTTTCCCCCTCCACTTCAGGTGCCTGCAGCCCCCAGGTAACCTGCCAACTGCTGCTGTCTCGGCAGAAGAGGAGGAAGAGGGAAGGGGTACAGCAGGAAGGATGAAGATGACTGTCTGCAGCAGCAACAGTCGATGTCTCCTGTGTTCGTGCCCAGCAGCAGCTGGATGTCATGCCACACTGGGCTCTCCCCTTCTCCATGCCATTTCTGTGCATTCCTCTCCCACTGAGCTGGTCTCTTGCTACTTCGTGCACTCTGGGACAGGACGGCACTGGCGGCGGCGGGCCCGGGGAAGGCAGGGAAAGGCAATGCATGGGCTGCGGTCCACCTCATGCATTGGCTCCTCAAGCACAAGCACAGGCAGCAAATGTTGCACCAGGGGGTACCGGGGGAGGGGAGAAAGCCACTAAATCTTGACACTTGACATCTTAAACTAAGTAACATTAAAAAGAGGCGGTTCCTCTTCCCCAGGCTCCGAGTAGCTCATGTATTTTGACTGGAGTCCTGACTCCATGGCTGATTTTTAGACAAGTCAGCAAAAGTATTTGGGCTCGTGTTCCTTCTGACTGGGCTCTACAGCTGGAGATGGGTGCGTCTGTCCTGCAAGCTGATCTTAGCTATACTCTCTGGACTAATGGTTATAATTTTCATTTCTTGTTTTCTTTCAAGTACACTCGCTCCCAGAGGGGACAAGCCATCTCTGTTTTGTCCAGCCCTTCCCCATGGCCCAGTGTCCTGGGTTCCCTCAGGACAAATTGCCACAAATTCCCTTATTTGAATAAGGTCAAATGCTAGATCCAAATAAGAAATACTGCTGTGGATCTGAGCCGTGACTGTCTCTGCCCTCACATTTCTGTTTCTGTGGGTGAAGGCAGAGCATTTCCTCATTCCATGTAGGTGCCTCGAAAATAGTTCTGGCTATGCAGGAGAACGGTGTGGCTTCCAGCCAAAGCCAAGGTCCCGAGATCCAAAAGGGCTGTGTTTGGGGGCCTGCCAAATCAGCAAATGATCTGCTAGGAAGCAGGGAGACGGAGCTGGCTGCAGAGACGCCGGCAGCGGAGTCATTCACTGATGGCTGGGGCCACACTCCACTGCAGCATCATGCAGCAGGAGAGCAGCCGGCAGGAGGAGGGATGCTGAGGAATCAATGCCACCAGCATCTTTGAGACAATCTGGCTTTATGTGGGGTAGCAGGTTCCAGTTCCTGGAAACTGCTGGGATGTAATTGATGGCTTTGTACCATTTTGCTGGTATTTTGCCCAGTAGCTCCATGTCCTCCCTCTGGCTGCGCAGCAGAGCAGAGCTCAGATTTAACTCGGCACTCACAAATGTCTGGAATTCCCTGCTGAAAGGTTGCCTTCCTGGGACATCGCTTGGCCAAAATCATCTTTCTGCAGAGGTGCTTCCTTATCCCGAGGTGGTAAAGCAGCAGGAACCGCACTGCCGGCCCCGGGAGAGCTGCGCAGGAGCTTACCTGCTGCTGAAGCAGGATGCAGGGAAGGTAGAAGGCTCAGAACAATGAGAGAAAAGCAATTCACAGAATCACAGGATGGCAGGGGTTGGAAGGGACCTCTGGAGATCATCTAGTCCAACCCCCCTGCCAGAGCAGGGGCACCCGGAGCAGGTTGCACAGGAACGCGTCCAGGTGGGGTTTGAATGTCTCCAGAGACGGAGACTCCACCACCTCTCTGGGCAGCCTGTTCCAGTGCTCGGCCACCCTCAGGGTAAAGAAGTTCCTCCTCGTGCTTAGGTGGAACTTCCTATGTTCAAGTTTGTGCCCGTTACCTCTTGTCCTGTCACTGGGCACCACTGAAAAGAGCCTGGCCCCATCCTCCTGACACCCACCCTTGAAGTATTTATAAGCGTTGATAAGATCCCCCCTCAGCCGTCTTTTTTCCAGACTGAAGAGACCCAAATCCCTCAGCCTTTCTTCATAAGAGAGGTGTTCCAGTCCCCTAATCATCTTGGTAGCCCTTTGCTGTACCCTCTCCAGCAGTTCCCTGTCCAGCTTGAACTGGGGAGCCCAGAACTGGACACGGCACTCCAGGTGCGGCCTCACCAAGGCAGAGTAGAGGGGGAGGATGACTCCCTCGCCCTGCTTGCCACACTCTTCTTGATGCACCCCAGGATGCCATTGGCCTTCTTGGCCGCAAGGGCACATTGCAAGGGCACAACTATCGACAAGATTTGCAGTACACATAAACAGCCCTGACAGGGGCCTGGTTGTCCTTTCTCATGGGCAGGAAGGTCTTCTGTAGAGCAGTATCTGTTACCAGCTGAGTGGCTTTAAAAACTTGCTCCACCTCCACTTGAGGTGACAAACTGCCGTGGCCCTGGCTGTGGGCTCCTGCCCCTCTCCTTGTGCCTGTACCCGCGCTCACCCCACCTGACGGGGGCCACTGCACGCAGCCAACTCAGTCAAGAAACAGTAACTTAATTTTTTTAGAATTAATTTTGTTAGCTGGTTTCTCTGTCTGGCTTAGATACAGTCCAGGGTTGTACCCTGTATCTACAAATCAACCAAGAGGCCGCATTTTAAGGCTGAGTCTATCTTTAGAAATCAAGCATAAACCAGGCAGCAGTTGTTTTGGTTATATACTAAAAGGATCAAGATTAAATTACACATTCTAAAATAATACTGCACACGTACACACTTTAAATAAGATTTTTTTTTTTTAAAGAGGAATTTGCAGCTAGTATCAAAATAGCAAATAGCATGCTTGGAAAAATGGCAATCAGGAAGGCTGTGATCAAAGCTCAGCTCGGCACATTAACACCCAGCCTATTTCCCTTCCCTGGACATGGCTCAGGGCTCAGTCCTGTCCCTTGATCCTGCGTATAAGCAGCTAGTAAAATGCAGTTATTAAGTATGCCAGGGTATGGACATAAAATTGTCACGTCGTGGTTAGTCGCCTCGCCTTTTGGTGCAGAAGCTGAGTCGGTTGCCAGAGATACGTACACAAGCAGAGCAGATTTCTGTCTTCTGCTGAGAGCAAACAAGCCAGCTCAGCCGGCTGCTGCTGCAGCAGCCAGAGCCCTGGTGGGGAGGGCGTTAGTGAAGCCTGTTTGTGACAAGAGGTGCAGAGGGGAGGCTGCAGAAGGGACCCGGCAGCCGAGCGAAGCCAGACCCTGCCATGCTGCGCTTCGGTGCTCTCAAAACACAAGCTGCCCCTTCCTCAGTGCAGGCCCTGCACCCATCTCATAGATGTCACTGCTCCAAGAAGTTGTCAGCCAAGTGCCTTCTTCTCAGACATCATCATACAAAGTCATAGAGTCATAGAATCATAGCATTGCCTACGTTGGAAGGGACCTTTCAGATCATCAAGTCCAATCATCAACCTAACACTGACAAAAACCATCATTAAACCGTATCTCTAAGCACTATGTCTACCCATCTTTTAAATGCCTTCAGGGATGGTGCCTCAACCGCTTCCCTGAGCAGCCTGTTCCAGTGCTTGATAACCCTTTCAGTGTAAAAATTTTTCCTAATATCCAGTCTAAGCCTCCCCTGGTGCAACTTGACGCCATTTCCTCTTGTCCTATCGCCTGTTCCTTGGGAGAAGAGACCGACCCCCCCGGCCCTGGCTAC
>VWZL01002638.1:25378-85163 GCA_013396915.1 Stercorarius parasiticus | reverse complement strand
CAGGGGGACAATCACTGTCCCAGTCCTGCTGGCCACACTGTTCCTGATACAGGCCAGGGTGCTGTTGGCCTTCTTGGCCACCTGGGCACTCTGCTGGTGCATATTCAGCCAGCAGTCGACCATCACCCCCAGGTCCTTTTCCGCCAGGCAGCTTTCCAGCCACTCCTCCCCCAGCCTGTAGTGCTGCGTGGGGTTGTTGTGACCCAGGTGCAGGACCCAGCACTTGGCCTTGTTGAACCTCATACCATTGGCCTCGACCCATCGATCCAGCCCGTCCAGATCCCAAGTCAGGGCACTTGCCCCCACCTGAAGGAAAATCATCAGCAGAAGCACCTGTCAGCTGAGATGGTGTCCCCCTCCGTGTGCATTTCAGCCTGAGCTGCCACAGAGGCGCAGCCCAGCACACCCTGGCAAACGCGCCTGGTGCCCAGAGACCTACAGCCAAGTGAGGAACACCTGCAGCCTCCGTCCCCACGCGTGAGGGCTGGGCACACGCAGCCCCAGACCAAGGTGTTTCATGTTGTAAGTGGCCAATGAGCCAGACACTGTTTTACATTGGAAGTGGTCAATGAGCTATCAAGCAAAAAGGCACCCTGACCTTTTCTCATGCAGGAGGAAAGCACCAAGCACCTCCAAGGGAGGGCGTGTTTGGCCAAGAACAAAAGAAGGGTGAAGTCAGGGCAGCCAGTTAGCCCAGTCTATGCCCTGGTGCATCTTTCAGCCTAGGCCTTCTAGAGGGGCAGGCCCCTAGACACAGTCCTCCTTTTATTCCCAGTATACCTTAGACAAGTTCAATCTTATGAGCTGATTGTAGCCAGCCTTGCCTTCTGGCTTTGCAACCCCTCAGCAGAAGCACCCTGTGAGTATGTTGTGTTTTATGGGTTCTTCTGACTTGACAATCTCATTGCAGGCAAGAGTATCGCCCATGGACTGGAGCAAAACCATCCAAGCCAATAAAGACAAAGCAAGGCTTCATCATCCCAGAAGATCATTTTGTTCAAGAGACAAGCTACAAGGCAGATTTTAAGGTAATTAACATTTTTTAAAAATCCCAAAGTACACATCAGGAACTCCTCATTTGTTATCGGTGTGGTGCGTGTAGAATAACGCCATGTCCTCACTGACCACCCTTTCATCACTGCCCGGTAGGTAATGTGGCCATCCCTTGCTTTCAGAGACACGCTAGAGAATGTCATACTGTAACTTACCATAATTCAACCTGAAACCAAGATGTTAAGCTGCGTGACAGTCAGAAGGTTGAAGATTTGCCATTCCCTCAGCTGGATACCTTATCACAAGGTGTGTGTCATTCTCTCTCTGGGTGAGATGCATTTAACACCCTCTGTGCGCACTCGGGACAGTCAGCGCGTGCGAGCGTTAGGGCAGCAACGGGAGATTCAGCCTCTGGTGCGAACATCAGCCACGGACACGGGTGTTTGCAGGGGAACAGTCGCAGATTGGTGTCGGGGGAATGGCACCCACCCGAACAGGATAAAACTCCCCCGTGCTGGTAAGGGCAGAAGCCGCCCCCTGTACCAGCACCAAGGAGGAGCAGCGAAGCCGCACAGCTCCTGGGCCTCTGGGACTTCCTCGGGATTTTACTGTGAGTTCCTACAACCCTCTATACCAGCGTAAGATCATTTTCTTGTTGGCAAAACACATCTAAGCATTACTGAAAATCCCACGAGGAAAGGTTCTCTCTGTACTCAGTGTTTTCCCTGGCGGGGCTCCACACGCTCCCTGTCCCCGCGAGGAAGGAACGCGCACACCGATGAGGCTCTGGTTTGGCTGCTTTTTGCTTTAGACCACCAAAGAGATCGTCACTTGACAACCAACTCCAAAAGCCGGTCACAGGCTGCACCGAGTGGCTGGGAAAGCTGGATTCCCCAGCCACAGCGTGCTGTGCCGTCAGAGGTAATAGCAGCTACTCCAGGGCCACTTGTAAAAAGTAAATCTTTGCCTTGGAGGAGACAAAGAAGAAGTGTTTAATCAGCAGACAGTCAAATGCCTCCTCCGCAGAGGCTTGCTGGCACGCTGCTGCGACAAGGCGCAGGATGGGTATATCCAGCTCCACCGAAAGTGGGACAGTGACCTCAGGCAAAAGAGAATTTGCAAACCTCACCAAAACTTCCTCCTGGCTCTGAATAGTCTGGGCTGCTTACCCCGGGGCAGCAATGAGGAGAGAGGATATTTAACCCTTAAGCCTTGTATTTAATCTTGTATCTTGAGCCTGGAGGGACAAAATACAGAATCACAGAATTGTGGGTGTTGGAAGGAACCTTCAGAGATCAGCTAGTCCAACCCCCCTGCCAGAGCAGGGTCACCCAGAGCAGGTTGGACAGGAATTCGTCGAGGTGGGGTTTGAATGTCTCCAGAGAAGGAGACTCCATCACCTCTCTGGGCAGCCCGTCTTCCTATTTGGCAGATAGGATGCAAAGGAGAGGGTCCTAGACGAACCCCTCAAAGCCCTATCCCAGTTCTCGAGGAAGGCAAAGAAAAGACTGGAATCCCAGACACAAACACACGCTGCCAAGGACACCCCACTCTGGAGCATGTAAGCTGAGGTCCCATTTCCTGGAGCCCCAGAGTGCCACCACGGCCTCTCTCACAGGCAACACGGGACATGTGTGGTCTGGAATGAAGATGGTGCCGAGGAGCCACCAGTTCAAACAGAATTCTGACTGTCCCTGATTTACACCTGGCCATTTGGCCTTTTCCTGTTGCCTGAAGCCCATGGCTTTGCTGGACACGTTGTGTCCTGACAGCCTGCATGTAGGACTCGTGCTGCTGGTTCTCCCCAGCCGCTGGGCTGGGCACAGGCTGTTTGTGATGCTCCTCTTGTTCCTTAGTGTGTCAGATGCATCCCCAGAGGAACGGAAAAATCAGAGCAATGCAACAACAACAACAACCACCAGATCGATGGCTTTCCCTGTGCTCTCTTTGCCTGTGGTCGTGCACAGTTAGGGCCAGTCCTGTTTCAGATCCTTTGGGTTTTAAGCATTAGGGAAGACACAAGCATCCAGCTGTCCTTCATGCTTCAGTACAATCACAACAGCTACATATTGGGTGAAATTCAGACTCCACAGACAGCAGAGAGGCACCTCTGTTATCTCCACCTTTCCTCCAGGCCTGAGGAGTTTACATCCTTATCAAAGTCCTTGCAGTTTCACAGCCTGGCATGGCCAGTAACCAATTTTTTCTCCTTTGGGTACTCCAGGCCAGGCCCGTGCCCCTGTTCCCAGCACACATAACTTGTGGCCCCATAGAGCGTTACAGGGGAGGGTTTTGATGGAGCCTGGATGGCATTCTCCAAAAGGTTAAGGAGCAGACACACACCGCTGTAATTCCTCTCACTTAAATCCAGCTCCAGCCCAGCAGTGAATTTGTTGTGATGTTTGTAGAGTATATGAAGAGGGCAGCTCTTGATTTGGCCGAGGCTGGCTCCTACCAAGGCCTGCCCAGCCATGGTTATCCCCTGTCGCACCACACACCTGAAGGTCCAAGGGCTGGGTTACAACCAAGCCCCTCCTTGGTGCCACAGCATCACGCCTGCCCTCGAATCGCCCTCAGCCCTGAGGCCAGTCTCCTCTACGCCCAGCCAGGAGCTAACGCATGTTCGCTGGTGGCACCTTACAGGGAGAACAGATAGATCAGCACAACGCTCCAGCCCCCTCAAGCTCCCCAGAGAGTTGCACCCCGTGTCACACTAACATTTCTCTCCCCACTAGATCCCAGAGGTGAAGACCAGGTTCTCCCCCAACCCTTCTGCTGTTTTCCAGGCGCCGTCACGGATCCTCAACGTGTGAACCCGGACCCTCCCTCCTCACACCCAGGCAGCTTAAACACGGCGTTTCGGTTAAGATGTATCACTATGCAATTTTCATGAGGAATGTTAAAGATCAAAGAGCCGATATTATCAAAAAGCAGCTCCAGTGATTAATGATATGCACACACACTTTCTGTTAACACAACAAACCGCAAAGCGCTCGGTTCAGAACTGGCAAAACGTGCTGCAAGGAGTGACCTAGTTTTTCGGAGGAGCAGGTTCATTGCTATGCCAGCTGGCGTCGCATTAGGAGATTGACTTTAGGCAGCCAAGGCAGCATCGCAGGCAACATCCCTACGCTTAACCGTACAGGGTGGGAGGGAAAACAATCACAAGCGGGATGGATAATTAAAACCAAAAAAGGGTTTTATTTAGCAGTACCCTCTAAGTAGGCCAGTGAATGGCAGGGAGAGTGCGTCTGGCTGACTTTTGCGCTTCTTGAGGGGTTTTGGAAATAGGACCTCAAACAGCATCACCAGAAATCACAGCATCAAAGGGGCTGGTCTGAACTCGCAGGGTTGTTTTAGAAGCCGGAGGAAACCAGCATCGTTGAACTCTAAAATAAAACTGGCACATGCAGTGTCTTGGGGCTTTAAGGCTGGAGAGCTGGATATTCCCAGAATTGGTGGGCTGAGGCAGGAGCGAGAGGGGCCTGAACTCCGGGAGACAGCCCTGACAGCAACACCCCAGCCTGGTTGGGAGCAGATCGCATGGACAGGCACCTGCCAGACTCCAGAGGATCTGAAATATTTCTGTAATTTGTACATCTGTTAGGGGGAGTGTAAATATTGTCTATGGATTTTACCTAAAGTAGTTTGTGATCCTTTAATGAAAAGGACATGCTTATACTTTTAATAAATACTAACTCTTTGCATATGCAAGGTGGAAAAATATTGCCTTGAAATTCCTCAATTCTTGCCTGTACATTGGTAATGCTAATGCTAGGAACAACCAGAAGCGAATGTTACTTAGAAACTCTTCTTAAAGAAAAACGTAATGTAGAATGTAAGACATCTTCATTTTTAAGATAGACCATTCTAAATGTCATTATTCTACAGCTGATTTTTTTTTAGTTTGGTGTGCATTTAACTTTTGCTGAGGTACGCGTATTTTAAGAAACCATTTTTTAGCCTTTGTTCATCAAGACTGTAGTGGGTTTACAGTTTCTATCTATCATCTCAGTGACTTATGCAATAGAATTAGCCTGCTGCTTATTTCATGGTTTTGCTAATTATTTTGGGGGAAAAAGAAGACCAAATTGAAAAACTTCATGCGTTTGAAACACACACACGTGCATTGGCTAGAACAAAAGGAAACTCCCCTCAGACTTGAGCAGCCATCGGATATTCATTCATCTGTAATGAAACGGGCTTGAACACAGGAGGGTTTTTTCCTCAGCCTTCCTACTAGCTGAAGGCAAATGTAATGAACCCCAGGGACTCTGCAAACACGTATGCATTGCCGATAATTCCCAGAAGAACCATTTTTGAACTGTTGGCATGTGGATTGTACTTGGAAAATAATGCAGACAGCATCTTCTGGCTGCATTATGTGAGAACTGAACGGCGCTACCTCTGTCGGTTAGAGTAGCGGGATCGAACTCAGCCGCGAGGACAGGGAACATCTGCAGAACGCTGGGACACGGGATGGCACCTCCCACACTCAGCCCTGGCCCCAGAGGAATGGACGGGAATACTAGTGCTTGCCAAAATAATTCTTCAGGAGATTCATTTTTCAGGAAATTAATTTGAAACATTCAAACTGTACTAAAGGTTTTGCATGTTAGATGTTTCTAAGAATTCAATCTGCTTGTTTAATCTCTTTATAATGTTTTTAACAGTTTTGTTCAAACAATTTAAGTTCATTTCGATCCTGGACTTAATATTAACAGCAAAAAAAGAAGAAAAAAGAAGAAAAAAGGATAGATTGTCTATTCAGTCTCTCTTCTTAATTCACTGTATTTCTTAAAAAAAAAAAAAAATCAACCCAGTTCTAAACAAACTGGTAATATAATAAGCTTGTATTTTATCAAATGGACTGGATTTAATTTAATAAATTAAAATGTATTTTGGCTATTGGTTCTTTCCCAATTTTTTTTGTGTGCTGTAAAATGTAACCCACGGGTATTCAACCTTGCGGGACAATTTGTCCCTGCATTCCTCTCTCACAAGAGCAGCGGAGCAGGGTGTCACAGAGGTGCCCACCTGCCTTCCCAGCCAGCGGCAGTCAGTTTCTTACTCCTCAAGCTCATCTGCAGGCACAGACTCCCCCCCAGCATGAAGGGCTTCCAAGGCACCTTTCAAGCTGTGGCCCGACCGCTGATTCCAAAGCTCAAGTGCTTTCCAAAGGAAAGCAGTTGTTGCTCTGCAGAATTCGAGATCACTTAGGGGATTTTTCCCAGACGTTTTCAGAGGGAAACGCAGACTGACCCAGCCGGCCTTTTACTGCATGCAAAAATGTCTGCTTCAACTGATATCCATCCACACTGTGCTTGATACGCAGGGGATGGCTTACTCTTCTTTTAGGCAGCATTGCCCAGAGAAGCTGTGGCTGCCCCATCCCTGGAGGTGTTCAAGGCCAGGCTGGATGGGGCTTTGAACAGCCTGGTCTCGTGGGAGGTGTCCCTGCCCATCGCAGGGGGGTTGGAACTAGATGATCTTTAAGGTCCCCTCCAGCCCAAACAGTTCTATGAAAGCAAACTATTCAGCAAAGTGGTCCATCAGCATGAAGGGGAAAGGGTACCAATGATACTTGTTTGCTACATTCGCTGTGGGGGACACAGAGGCTGGATCTACTCTAATGCAGGTGCCGTGCTCGCAACACCCCCTTTAGTGGTGCCCACCATGTGCCCTGTTAACAGAAAGGGACAAGCAACCCGCGTTTCACCTGTTTTACTCTGCCATCTCACACAGATCACGGGAAAACGGTACTGGCTTTGAATTTTAACAGAGACCATCACTTTAGATGCTCCTGAGAACATTTTAGTGAGTAAAGGTGCTGAAGGTACAGCCAGCCTCCCCAGATACTAAAGTGCCAGCTCTTCCAGCTACGCCTTAGGAGACTTCCAGGAGAAAGCCAAAGGCTCGTGAGCTGTTGCCTGGCTCCAACTACGGGAGGGCAGAATGGAAGGAAAACCAACCAGGTACTTACCATCGCAAGGGACAGGGGGATGCAACTGCCTGCTGACATTCAACACACCTGAATTTGCACAGGAAGTGCCTGCCTCAGCCAAATAGAAAGGTACCACAGCAGATTCCTCTCCAGAGGGCAAATCTACACAGGTTTTGCGGGCTTCAGGGCGTCACAATGCCAGGACAGCATCCAACGCTGCTCTCACACTAGTATTTGTCTTCCCAATTGCTCTGGGTTCACATCCAAGTCCATCAAGGCTTTCCAACTGTGAATCACACTGCAAACAAGGGTTATTTGACACACAGATAAATGCCCTTGAAAAGGAAGGTTTTACACCTGAAGCATTATAGTTTACTAGCTACAGGGTGACACTGAAGGTGCTTGTTTCCTTCCATCTTGCTGACACCTGGCCTACTGGGATGCTGAAAGCAAGTTTTGGGCCAGCTGCATGCACTATGCTAAGGAGCAGTGAACACCTGCACCTCCGCATGCTCAGGTGAAGCTCTGGTGTGGGAAATACTCCACTCTCAGGGTAGTTCTCCTTACCTGAACTTGAAAACTTCACAAGCAGCACATTAATGATTTGTCTGCTTTCATAAACTGCACATTTCTCTTTGCATCGCACTGATTTCTTGGAGGGTGAACAATCAGATGGAAACCAGTCACCCCTGCCTTATTCATACTGATTTTCTCTATCTCGGGCACTGCAGTGACGTACCATCCTAAGAACCAACCTGTTTTACCACAAATGGGTGTTGGTGCCGCGTAGCCCAGAGAGGCTGTTTGCTTTCAGGGCAGAGATGGCACAGAAAGGATGGACGACCCCTCATTCCTGGTGGCACAGGCTTTGGTGTCACCAGGACCGCACGCAGGGACCCAGACACACCGCTTGCTCCCACGCCAGCTCTGTGTGCAGATGGCTTCATTTCATTTCGTGCCTATGGTAGTAATTGGTACGTGATATCCCTGTTTTTACCTTGACCCACAAGCTTTTTCATCCTGTTTTCTCCCCCGGTGCTGCTGAAGGTGAGTGAGAGAGCAGCTGGGTGGGCGGCTGGCAGCCAGCCTACGTCAACCCACCACGCTGTTCAGTCTTCCACACAAACCCATTACTTGCTGTTTAAACAGGCTGCTCTGGAGGATGAAAAGTTGGAGGAGCTAAGCTTGCCGAGCTCCTGGCTTCCCTTCCCCCAACCTCCAAACCCAAGAGCTTTTTAAATAACTAGAAAAGGGCAAAGTTACTTTTTCCTTCAGATCAATTCCACAACCGCCAATTTTTATCAAGAACTAACTAAAACACTGAATATACAGAGCACACAGAAATAAGTGGATTTGGAGAAACATCTTTGAGTGACAGGTGACAGTCAAGACAATCCTATCACAGCTAATAAAAGAATTTATTGTAAACATATGTATCTTACACAATTATACAGTATAATACAGATAACATGAAGGATTTAAACACTGAGCATTACAAATAGGGGCAATATTTGTAAAGAGATCTTTAATTTGTATCAAGACTCTTTAGAAAGCCAGAGAAATATACCGTAACATTTCAACACACCGTATCATCTGTAGCGTTCCGTATCATCTGTAGCGTTCCACACACACATGAGCGGGTGCATGAAATTCCACAACCTCTAACACATCTCCAAGCAATTCCCACAGGAACTTCTCGCCAACAATTTTTTTCTCCCACCACTTTTCAAAATTCCAAGAACTTGTTGCAAACGTTTCCTACATCTGAAGGACTAAACAAATGTGTTATTTTCTATCTGCTTTTAACAGTTAATTTTTCTTCAGCAAACTTTATATATTATTAATATAGCATCTCCTAGGAGAATAACCTGTGGTTGCTCAGAAATGCAGCAGATCTCCGCTGCAAGAACCCCATTAAGGACAGGGGGCATTTACCTGCCTGCTTCAGGGCCAGGTTCAGGACTCATTCTGAAACTCCATTCCTCATTGAAAAGCAGGACATAGGCAAGGAAGCCACAATTCGCAAACAGATGCCCAAAGACGAGCTCCTGCATCCTTGAGAGCTGCTCTGGGCGTTATCAAAATCCCAGAAACGAAGCCCACAGGAGACGGGGGCTGGAAATGCATGTGTCATTGCAGAAGATCACAGCACGACTGAGTTTGCCCAAAAGGCTGTTCCCACACAACCTGCAGGCTGTCATAGCGATAGTGACAGATATCTTGAAAATGCCCTTCTCTTTTGTAAAAGTTGTGTACAGGGGTGCCTGAAAGCAGTAATGACGCTGAGTTCACTAGAGCCTACAAAGTGTGGGGCCTGCAGTTCCCCACCTACCTGGATTCCTCCCGGCTCTCAACACTGAGCTCAAACATCGGCTAAGCTGTGCACTTTACTTGTGCAGGCAATCCTGCACTGAGCTCACCCGAACAAGCCAGGATTATCTTTTGAATCCAGAGCATCTGAAACATCCTTTCTAGGGGGCATTTAAGTCCTCCTCTGCATGCTGCTTGGATTTCATCCATTGGTCCCATTTCCTAGATGCGAGGGCCAGGTTCTGTCACTCCTACACAAGCGAACTATAAGTCCCTGTTAGCTCTGATGAGCTGAGAGGGGCTTATCTGCAGACCCTGGTTTTATTTAAGGTGGAGAAGACAGGCAGCACCTCACCTGAGGCACATAGTACCTTTTTCAGTTTAAGAACCGCATCGAACCTATGGTATTCTCCTTGCAAGCCTGAACCCACCCTCTCACAGCCCCCAAAAGCACCAAAAGATAACATTTTAAAGATTTCTGTTCCTACCCCAGGCCAGGAAAGATAACTGTAGTTTAATGTTTATAAAAGGCTTTGTATTGTCAAAACACGGCACCAACAAGAGCGAGGCCTCAGTACACCCCTGTGAGGTAGGTATCCTGCTCCCCATGCTCAGAGATGGGGAAACTGAGGCACAGAGTGATTAAATCAAAGGCCATGCAGCAGATCAGAGACCCAGTTGAGATCAGCACATTGGAGGTTCTGGCTGTTTGACCCATGCTTCACCCACACAACAGCACTGCCTCACAAAACAAGCACCCTGAAAGCACGACAGTCCAACAGGAGTCCCACCAACTTTACAATGGCTTATTCACGCTACTAACAAGCGCCCATGGGGCGGGACAAAGGGGTGGTGGATGTGGGGTGGTCAGGATGCTGTCAGCAAAGCCTTCTTCAGCGAGGTGTTGATAGCCAGGCTGTAGAAATGTCTCCTACACCAGTGATGTTCCTGAGACAGGTAAGTGCTGGGGTTAGTAGCAGAACTTCTTCCTGCAGTCAAGACATCAGAGGAGCTCCCCACAATTGGCAAATCTCTGATTTTTTGATCCTATCAGGCCTCCCTGTTGAGGAGAACATAAGCCAAAGTGATGCTGCTCCCACAGCACTTCACAGTCCACGCTGATCACTAGTGACTTGTACAGCACAGCTGGCCACCTGCCCTGCAGCCCACTCCAAGTCTTCTGGCAGCCTGGGGAGGCACTTGCTGGGCAAGCAAAGGGTTTCAGCCAGTCCAACCCCACAAACTGTCCTTGCTCCTCTCCTTTCCCCTTGCAGGACAAGTGGTCAGTCAAATCTTACCAAGTCTGACCATGGTTTGGCATATGCTCAGTCAAGATGAACAGTCTACCCTTTCTGAGGTGACTAAAAAAGGTGGCATACGACACCTCCTCTAGCGAGGCAAGGAATTTGGTTAGGTGACACTAAGCTGAACAAGCTAACGATAAACCTACCCAGCTGTGTTCTCAGTCACATACATCATGCTCAAGCAGGACTGGCAGAATTCATTGCAGCCATCAACCTTCTGCTCCCCCACAATCAAACCTAACCAACCAACCCACCCATCTACTCAAATGGCCCACCTTTAAAAGCTGCCTTTGAGTTTTCGCATGTTCAGAGTGCCAAAGCAACTGTTCTGCCCACTGCATGGGGAAACCAACTTGTATGCAGACTGCATCAAAAAGCATAATTTCTTTTCTTAAAAAAATGTTCAATCTCATCAATACAGCTGTCTCAGAGGGACCAGGCCTGTGGAGTCTCTCACAGCTAGCAACTCGATGCAAACTGACAATGTTTGTTCAGCCACTGAACATACACTTACCAAGTAAACACTGACATTTAACAACTGGATTTTGGAACAGAGCATCATTTTGTTGCATTAAGGTGCATCTTTAATTGGAGGTAACAATCTAGTAGCCCAATGTTATAAATGTATATAATAGTGTCCTACAGAAATACTGGATTTGTCAACCCAACTGCAGCCAGAAATCCACCTTTCCTGTAGCATCTTCTCTGCTCTATTTCATTGTTCCTCGTTTAGTATCTTCATATGTTTGTTTGTGAGGAAGTCAAGAAAGGGAATATTACAGATGGCTTTGTGAATATTCATCACTGTGATCTCTCTTGGAGTCCTGCAGGGAATGCATCAGAGATGCTATTATAATACATAAAAAGACACGTGTCCATAAAGCAGCAAGTCAATAAATTTACTAACAGGGATGCAAAAAAGAAGAAAAAAGATCAATAAAAAAGCAGAATAAAAGAGTAGGTGTTAGAGCAACACAGGAAAAGCATTAAAATGTCACAGCACAAAAAAGCCATTCTCAAATGACTCGACGAAACATCTTGGGCACTGGGATAGGAAAATCAAGCACTGAAGTATATATTCTTGAACTTCTATAGCACAGACTACGCGCATCCATTTCTATAGATAACATATATATATGTTTAATATATATTATATAAATATTTATATATTGCATATAAGTAAATATTTAAACTAGGCATTTTCTCACAGTGTTATTTTTTTTTTTTCCAATTTTAAGCTATCCCAAATCATGCTGCTGAAACAAAAATCAAATTATGGCCTAATTGTTACCACAAAAATCACTCAGTATCTAAGCAAGAAAAGAGTATATCAGTAAAATAAAGAGGAGATCATTTACGTTGTTCAAGTTCTGGCGGGTCATCGGTAAGTTGTCTACATGGTAACCTGAGATGGAGGAGTGCCTGTGTAGATACAGGCCATCTGCCTTTGAGCGTGCCAACACCAGAGAATGCTGCCCCAGTTTTTAATGTTGTCTACGATACCACTCCTTTGCCACTATGTAGCTAAGAGATGACAAACCCCCTCCTCAGGCTTGGATCTTCCCAGATCATAAATTCCCTCACTCACACGGTCTGAGCTCATCTGACTAAATTCCTGAAGCAGTTCAGCTCATAGTGCTGGCGTAAGTGGTCCAAGAGGAAACAAGGTGCTGTACCTGTTGTGAGGAGCTGTCTGGTATGCCACAGCCAGCGCTTGCCGTAGGATGTCACTCATAAGCTGTTCAGTGGCCTGTGACAAAAGACAGCATTAGAAGACAGCATGATAAAAGAGGAAAGGAACATGCTATTTGCTCGAGTATCAGTGTAAGAGCAGCTGAAATTCTGGCTCACTTCAATCCGGTATTCAATCAGCAGAGCGCATTTCAAGGTGCCCAAGTGAGTTTTATTAGTACAATATTAAGAACCAAGTATATTTAACAGAACGAAGAAGAGACTCACAGATGCACAGAGCTCAGACCGCAACTGCCCAGTCTGGTTTCCCTCTGGACCTGCAGAGCAAGGTGGACCCAATGCTCCAGAGCCTGTGCTTCAAAGAGCATTTTAGGGCCTTGCCTCTCACACACCAGAGCTTGTTTTGTACGTGGCAGATTCCATATATTCTCGTGGGAGCTGGTAGATGTTTGTTGGCCACTTCCTGTGGTCACCAGGCTTATGTCAAGACACTTTCACAAAAATCTCCCAGCCTGGTCAGCAAGCAGATGGCAGCCGTATGCCCTACACTTGGCTTAATCAAGATTCAATCAAAAGGTAATTAAGGCTCTTGGCTTCCTGTGCCTGTATCAATACTAGAGCAGGGGTTTCTGGGATGCTCAGTCAGGAGAGCTGGCATAACTCTACAATTACAATGGAGCAATCTGATGGTTACAATCTGTGTCCACAAATGGATGTATCTGTATCAGAGTTCAACTATGGTAAGTAACAGAGAGCACAGAAATCCGCATGCAAGTGCATGTGTAGCCTAGAATTAATTAGCTTTTGTAAAACTGATCCTCTGATAAGCAGCAGTCTGTGTAAACAACCCCCAAAACTGTCTTTGGCTTGAAATACAGCAGAGGACTGCTAAAAATACTCTTTGTTAGCCTTCAGTCGAAACCCAAAAACTCCACACTGTTCAAAGCTTTGGTAAGAAACAGTCTCTGTTTTTCCAAATTGATGACGGTAGAGAACTGGTTTCTCGTATAAGGCAGAATTGCTACTGTCTGCAGGAATTCAGCAGGCTCCCAGCAGAGATAACCCAGGCAAAAAGAAACCAAACAGTGTTTAGGAAAAAATCAGCTAACCTTGCATAAAATAATCAAGTCTTACAGAACTCTGGCAGATCCTGCCCTGATTCTGAAGGGTAGGACAAAGTAAGGGGTACTTTCAAAGTTACAGAGTGAGTCAGTATCTTACTGGTGGTGAAAATCTGCAAATCACTATTCTGTGTCCAAGCCAACAAATCAGTTAAAAAGATGGAAACACACACAGAAGCATATGACTCTTTTTGGCCAGCTATCTATCTTTCTATACATGCACAAACGTGGAGGTGGACATCAGACTTTGTACCTCCTGATTTGAAAAATGCATATTAATAAGGATATCTCATCTTTTTTCTACATTACTGAGTCAATACAGCTACAGAAAAGTTCTTATTGTGAAGTAATTTCTTACCTTTAAAATCATATCTTCTATTACTGATGCATAAACATTCTTTTGTACCTCAGCAGGCTGAAAAGAAATCCCTATCTATAAAATACGAGAGAGAAAAAAAATTAGTACCTCAAATAATACAAGCCATGTTGTACTACAGATTAGATGAGAATGACGTTGAACAGGAAAAAAAAATCTATTACACAGGGTAGTAAAAAAAACAAGCAAGCAGACACTGCAGAACTTTCAAGCAGTATAATCTCAGGCTTCATTTTAAAAAAGCTCTGGAGAAAATGAAGCTTGACCACTAGAAAAGCCTGCAGAAATGCCTCTAAAACACAGATGAAACAAAAGCAGGTTTTAATTTTTGTTTCACAAAGTCCACACAAACACCAAGCTGCATTGGGTATCTTTGGATTGAGAATGGAACCTCCATTTTAAAACCATACATAACATTCAATTCATCTGTGCATAATGTTCCCTGCACCTAACTATGGCAACTGAAACCACTTTAAACAGTACCCCAGCACAAAAGTTCCACATCAAAAGAGTGCTTCATCCCCCACTCTCACTCTCATCATGGCCGAGAGCTGTCACCTATGTAGCAAGGGACCAGACACACTGCAGAACCAAAGCTTTATCCCTTGAAGTCAGCATTAGAGGTGGAGATGGAGATCCTTTCTTTCTCCCACAGGTGCTGCATGCTAACCCCTCCCGCTGCTCCTGTTTCTGCTGGTACAATGGCGAGCACTCCTTCCTGCAAGCCAAGTGAGTCTCCTCTCTTTCCTTGGGGCTGCTGTGACAGAAGATCCCTCCTCTCCTTTTCTTTTACCCTAATTTGAATAGAGGGAGGAAATCCAAGCAGTAGAGAAGTTTGCTGTGGTCTAACCTTTACCACAACCCCTTTTCAGGAGCTGCTATTGAACAGCATGGGTCCAAGCAACGAGCTTGAATCTTTCATGTGATGGGACAGGAAGAATTCAGTGCTAGTGCTCCTCTTCTCATTTCCCCTTGCTTCTAGCCTTCCAGGATGAATCTTCTGGTACTAAGCCCTGCAACACAGCTACTCTGAAATGACCTCCCGGCTGACATGCTTCACTTACTCCTGCCAGCACTGGCACGCTGAGTGTCATGAGTCAGAAGGTCCAATTTTTACAGAGCATTTATAAAAACTTTCATAAAGCATCCAGAGGCCCATATAGATGAGAGAAAGGCAACTAAATAAATGTAAGACCACAATTAGCTTAACAACAGTTTTTATTAGCTTTATGATTCCCTTATTACCTTCTCTGCAGCATCCCTCACAAACTCTGATGCAGGCAAGGAAGCCAAGTAGAACTTCATCTCCTCTTGTTTCTCCTCCTGTTCTTTCTTAATGTTTATTTTTAATGGCTCGCTAAAGTTGAGAATATCTACTTCCTCTTCGTGTTCTGGTTCTCGTTTCAGAAACTGCTGTAGTTCCTCTAGTTTTCGGCACAGCTCCTCACCACTGCTGTAGGACGAAGGGCATTCTGAAAAAGAAGCAATTAACTAAATACATGATAGGTTATGGAAAGCTGTTTATGAACAGATGCACACTCAAAATATCGTAAGAAATTAAGTAATTGGAAGTTATTTTTGTAGTTCCTACCAAACGTAAGGATGAACAGAAACACAAACAGTCGTTGAGAGCCTTCTATTTACATCTTCATGACACTCATGGTTCTCTCCTTCATCTGCTCCTACATCAATCAAAAGGCTGCATTTCATACAAAACCAGGCTAATGGGAGTCTCCTAAACACTCTCACAGAAGCTTTCTGACAACTGGCAAAACAGTCTGATGCTCTTCAACTTGCTTGGAGAAATGGAGTTTCTACTATGTAGGCACCACGTAGCAGTAAGTCATCTTTTACATTGAGACAAGTATTATCATGCTTTTAGAAAAATCAGAAGACAGATTTGCAGTGGAGTTACAAAAGGGTAACCTGTTCTCTGTATGCTTGACATGAGCCAGTAAAACCTTTAGTGGAAAGCTATGCAATAAACAGATTATTTTCTTCAAAGACAAACACAGATCTAGTTGTTTATATACAAATATTAAAAGGTGGATGTAGGCTTCCTTTCCACCTTCAACAACTGCAGTGTAGGGCCAGACTTAGCAAATAATAATCAAACCCATACATTTCTGTGAAATACTTTAAATCCCTGTATGATCAGAACAGGAGAACATTCAGCTTTGGGAAAGGGATTACCTGAAGGTGAAACAAAGGAGCTTAACTATGAAGAAATGGATGAAATTAAAGATGTATGTTTAATACATACTAAAATGGAGTGTGGAGATCCCAGAGCTATGCCCAGTACGGTAATGTAGCAGCTGTAATAACACAACGTGAAGATTCACACAGGCCAATTCACTTCACTTTTGGAGGTAAATTAAGCCCCACTGAGGTCCCTGCTGCCGCTGACATTTTGGTGGTTTTTTTGCACCTGAACTCATTCACACTGTTTGCACGGTACATCTTTTAACAGAGGCTAAGCCTACCCAAGGGCAAAACTGTCATTACTCCCTATGCTTAGCTTCTGTGCCCACCTATAAATTATTACACTGTGGGGCAAGAATCATCTCTTGTAAGAGCCTCAAAGGACATCAGAATTGGTAGGGACAAGGGGAAATCTCAACATGTAGGCTTGCCCTTAAGATCTCCAACTTCTGTTATTCCAGAGCGCATCAAGTTAAAAAACAAAGAAAGTAAGAATCCCCCTCTCCAGAAGCATCAGCATGTGTGTGCAGACGCACACACAGTCTTGAGCCATTTAATAAACAGCACCTATGGCAAAAAGGAGCTTTCTGTCCCTCCATACTCACCTGGCTCACTGTCTATCTGCGTCAGCACGTCTTCAATCGAGTCCTCATCGTTCCGTAAGGTCTCTGGGTCAGGTGGAGTGTAGCCATGGCACCGACACCAGTGCACCACATACTTTGTTTTCAGGGGTGTAATGTTGTGAAACCTGGGGTGCTTCTCGATGATTTCTTGTAGGATCTTTCTCACTGTCATTGCTCGTTGCCACTGTGACAGACCAAAGGGAAAGCTCATCACACTGTCTAAAATGTTTAAGGTTAGACTATGGCCCAGAACAATAATCCACATTGCAAGGAAAACGAAAGGAATGCAATATCAGGCAGCTGTAGGCAGGTCATTTAAACTCTGCTTTCTCACTCAACCTCAAGAAACCTCAAGAAAAAGGAACACACATTTACAGGGGCCCAGACACATTTGTCTTGACTTGAACTGTCTCATTTCCCAAGTAACACCTAAGATGGCACAGGGCAAGAAATCCACAAGAGCAATATATGCTGCTCAGAATTTTGGTTAAACTCTTTAATCATTTAAGTTGGCAACAGCAGAGGGTCTAATCAGTTTTAACATCTTCCCCATAAAACTCCATAGCAAGATGACAAAACCATGAAGAAATAGAGGGAAACATAATAATCACAATACAAAAAGGTTCAGATTAACCAAAGTATTTATCTGACAATCTATTTGAGCACTAGCATTGCTTTTGTCAGATCCCTCAAATCTCTTCCTACAGAAAGCAGACACAATCCCATGAAAAGATGGACAAAGTATGTTGGGAAAAATTCCCATGACTGTAATATGCCACAGAGGAGGATAAAGTGCTAACTGGACAGTTTGCAAAAATTTTGATTTTGAAAATGCTTCAAAACTATCTTATGTTGAACCAACCAAAAAACGACCTTTAGAGTCCCTTCTGCTTGAGAACGTCTCTGAACAATAAAGGGGATCACTACCTGGACACAAGTCAGTGCGTCTTGCAGTAAGGAATGCTTCCATTTAAAATGTGACAGACTGCTTCAGAAAACAAACCAGCCAACAGCAAGAAAGGTTCCATAATTCAGAAATCCTTCTTGTGTCCCTAAGGATTGCTTAAGGAACACAGGAGGAGAGGGTTACCTCGGCTGCCCTCCTCTTCCCAATATTCCAGCTGTAATACTGTTCCACTGAACCAGCACAAAAAGAGCTTGCATCTTCACCTAGAAAACACAAAGCCAAAAAATCAGTATTAAACAGGTGAAGTAAGTAAGATAAATTCTGGTTTTTATGTTACTTAGTGTAGAAGAAGAGGGAAATGTGTTTCATGCTCATAGGATCAAGTTGTGTAACTCTCATAAATGCTGTGCTCACTCTGAGCATAGCACAGATAGGTGCAAGCAGACATCTTGGTTTTTGAACGCAAAATCAGCATTCTTCTTCGTCAGGCTATACAGACATCGGTGGCTATGGGCTGTTTTAAGCCTATTCTTCCCCAAAACTGTAAGGATGTAGACCTGTAAGTCCGTCTTACTGGTCAAGGTCTCTTCCTTTGTAAAACATTGTTTTTTGTCAACAAATTGCAATATGAGAATGAAATAGTGAAAAGGTTTCCTGGCAGCAATATAAAAATGAAATAGTGAAAAGGCTTCCTGGCAAAAACATGAGGAGGGGATATGAATCCTAAGCAACAGATTAATGAATGCTACCGTAGGCCAGAGAATTGTATGTAATGAAAGCTTTGCTGTGCCACCCACTCCTGCTCTGCTCACTGTGCTTATCTTGAGAGGGTCTGCCCTACCCAGACTCCAGGACCACTTGTTCAAAGTGCATTAGTTACCAGAAAAAGCTGCCACATTTTCAGCTATGTACATGAGTAAGAGGTTTGCAATTATAGAGTACCAAAAAAGATAAAAACGTTTCTCTGCTAACTACCAGTAAAAAAAAGTAAAACCCCCAACAACAAACTCATTCCAATGCTCAGCTACTTTATCATATTTGCAACCATTTCTGAAATGCTGGCATTTAAAAAAAAAAAAAAGGAAAAAAGCAGCACATCTATTAAGGACAAGCCTACTTGCACCCATTATGTGAGGAAATACAATCTATTTCTAGCCAAAAAACAGGTGAAAGTTAATAACTGCTGACAACGTACTTGGCTTTATTGGAAGAACCTGATTCTAAGCATCTTTAGGATAATCCCTGGAGTAAGCTCTCTAGGAGAATGGCTTCATTTCTTTCTGCCATTTAATGATTTTTGCAGCTACAGAGTGTGCAAGGCATTCTGTTGATACATTGAAAGTAGAAAGCAAAGCCTTTTCATTTACTGCTTACTTTTTTCAGCAATTAATGGAACCTTCTTCACTATTGCTGTTAAAAGCTGCTGGACGTTCTCCAAATATTCTATGCTGCAAGGGATAAAAAGAATCATAATGAAGGATACTGTTGGAAGCAATGAATCAGATGCAAAAGGTTTCAAAATCACTGCATGGTCTAAAGTCCCTATCCCCAAGGCATTATAGCAATATTAGTATGAGGATAAACTGTTATGCCCCAGTCTGGAGAAAACATTTCAAACAGCCCTTCCTCTCGCTGAAATATCCACATCTGAAGCTGCATTTGTCATGATGAAAAAAATGAAGACAGGCTTTTCTGGGCTGGCTTGGAAGAAATCCCCTGCATCACCTTGCACGCTGCAACACCACTTTGAGGGATAAGACGCACCTATTAGTACGGGCTGTGCCAGTAGGAACATGGGATACTGCATGGGAAGCTCTGTACTTAAGGGAGTTTAAGGAAATTTTACTTAACCAGCCATACTGTATATTTAACTGGCAAGAACTGTATTTTCCATTCGTTATTTTATAACTAAGATAATTTCCAGGGTGTATTGACTCAAGATTTATTCCTGTCTCCTACACATACTCTCCATCAGGGTAACGTCTGTAGGGATATGTCAGGGTAACAAAACTTTTCAAAACATGAAGACAGGAAAGTCAGCCACTGGAGGAATCAAGAGCAGAAGAAACCCCCTACACATTACAAGAAACATGCAGCAAAAATTCTGCAAACTCAGCTCTGGGGAAAAAACACTAACAAGTACTTGCAAGAGCATCACAAACAAGGCACTGAATTTCACAGTGTCCAGTGAACAAATACTCAGCGATCTTTATTATTTAATTCCAATTCTGAACAAAGGCAGCTGTCACACTAACTAATTACAGAAGCATATGAGCTTTACAAGACTAGAGAGGCAAGAAGAGAGACAGTTCTACTTATTTCAGATGCCCCTTGTTTGACCTGCATTTCACTGGGCAGTTTGACCTCAGTAAGGACACACAACGGCGACGGGAATTATACAAGCAGCAGACGATAAAGAGGTTTTAGCAGCTTGAGATTTCAAACCACAAAAAAACTGAAAATCTTCAAATAATTTTTTTTTGACCTTTCATGAGCCCTGCATACAAATCCATTTACAGAAAAAATATTGCGACTCTGTCTGGAACAAATGCCAGCCAGTGGAATTAGTATTGATACAGCAGCGTGTGGGACAGAAGATTTTATAATGTATTTCTGGGTCAAACTTAACATTACTGCAGGTATCCTTAGAACCTCCTCTTTTCCTCCTGGTATTTCAAAGATCAGAAATAATTACAGAGAAATGAACAATTACTTGATAACGTAATTCCCAAGTTCAGAGCTCTCTTCTGTTTTTATGGCTGCTTGGCCTTCTTGGGTACCCACAGAACTGCAGTTTTGTCCTGTTGAATCAGGCTCCATCTTAACTTCAAAGAAACAGAACACATTTTAAGAGACAAAAAGTAACAGTAAGCTTCATAAATAATGTCTTGTGAGATTCTGGTAAGACTAAGGATCTTACATAGCATCACTTAATTTGTTGTTCGCATTCTCATTAAGCATGAACAAATGTGGCCTTCAATTCTGCTGGAAGAAAGCCACCAGAACATGACACCCCACCCCACCCGACACAATCTCAATATGCTCACATCCTTTTTAGAAAATTTGCATGTGCATAAATCATTTGCTGACGTTTTGCATATGACTGCCTGATCTAAACTGAACTGCAAATGTACACTGGCCTTTCTGTAAACAAAGAGCCATACAGAAAACTACCAACAGTTTTAGCAAGAAGTGACATTTTGAAGTGAGAACCTTTGCGAAGACATCACTGATTTTGACATCAGTGAACTTCCTCACATCTAGGACAGAACTCTGGTGAGACAGGAGCAGGAGAGAGAGATGTTCCCAACCTGAATGGCCAGGCAGTGTGGGCATTCATCTGGGATGGGAGAGATGCCTGACAGTTCTGCAAGAGCTGGATTTTGGGTATCTCTGCTCTGGCCTATGCATTATTCTGGGAAGTACTGTGGGTGCATCTCTCCCTGCGTGTGCGTGCGCACGCACACGTGCTGTTTATGTCTAGTGCTGCTGGAAGGCATTCCCCAGTGCATTTCACCATAGTCACTATTCTAAGGACAGTAGTAACTGTGATTAAATACATGCTGCTTTATGCATTTCTGCAAAAAAGGACTGAAACAATGAATGTTCAAGCTACTTGTAGTAGCTGTCTATAGAATCCTCATTTCTCTCTGTACTTGCCTCTCCTTCGGGATTTGTTGAGGGGCAAGTCACTGTTAATTTCCTAGTCCCCCGATGCCATTTTTACTTGATTTAAACTTTATAACAATGGAAATAAAGGAGCCCACAGTCACAGAGTCTACTTTCATAGTCAGGCCACTTGCATAAAGCAACACCAGCTTATTTCTACTACTTATCTTACTGAGAAATTCCTTGTTACCTTTAGTAATGGATGCTGTAGAGGGACTAGGGACAACGGTACTTGCTGTTGTGACAGCTGTAACAGCTGAAACTTTGCTGGTAGAAAGGGACTGTATCACTGGAGAGGAACAGCAAAAAAAACCAAACAACAAAACAAAGAAAAGAAAAAGAAAATATCAAACTTCACACACTTTGAAAAATAACCATGTTCAGAAGCAACACAGTGTTTGCAGCACAAAGTTTAGGGATGAAATTCCTTGCTACATTTTCTTCTATCTCTAACTTTGGGCCATGTATGTCAACAGCGACCAAGAGCTACCCTGTGTCAAAGGGGATTTTCAAACACCATCTGTCATCCTCCTCTGCCCTTTACCTTTGTTCATAGGCATGAGTATTGTCTGAACACCTCCAGAAGCTGTGTTTACACCGAGCTGTTTAAGCTGGCTGGGAACTGTCAGAACAGCCTGCTGTGGACTAGACTGATTTGAGTGGATTTTTAGCAACCCTGCAAGAAGAACGGAAGACAAAATGTTAAATAAAACACACCATTTTGTTTATCTCCAGCTACTTCTCTCCCTTTCTGCCTGAACTAGGATGGCATGTAAGCTAGCACTGCCACCCTCTTAAAAAGCCACAGTTCAGTGAACTGTCAGACAAGTTTTTTCTGACACACATGATTGCTAAAATACTGGGGTGCTGCACCACATTATGTGCAGTATTACATGCTGCACAGCACTCTGATATTTGTGAGGCAGGTTTCCTAATTAACGTAAGTAATCTTAAGCAAAAGTTGATGTAGCACAAACCTTGGAACTGAAGCAGGCTCAGCACAGAGTAAAACACTTGTCAGAACAAGCCCTTGTGCTCGAGGGTCTGGTAAGCCAGTGATGGACAGCTCTGCTGTACTTACACAGCCACTCTCACTGAGGCACCCAAGTGCCACACACACCTCTACGGCTCAGAGTAGCAGAACCCACTGCAGTCAGCAGAGCATTATCAACCACATTTTAACTAAGCAACAAGCCCAAGGCTGCGCAGCAAGTCCGATGAAGGACATACCTGAACTGGGTGTCCTGTCTCTTTCTGTAACATGCACTGAATACATCCATAAGGATGGCTAATCAAGCTATGAAGCATATTATAAAGTGGGGACTGAATTAAATCACTGATTTTAGTCAAGGCTAAAAGAACAAGCAGGACATTCAGATATTAAGAGCATTATCAATGGCAGCACCCAGTGACTTTGGTGGAAACCACCACGGCTCCAAGCTATGCCACAGTGCCATGGGTGAGTAGCATTCATCAGCTCTCTCCTCCACAGTGATGACACCTCAAGATACCACAGCCAGCATTCTAACACTGTGATTTGGGCCTATGCCCATCCTTTCTACTGGTAAACTGGCTATTTTCAATATAATTGTATTCAATCTATAGCTAACTTTTATTCAGATTGTGGAAATTTAATAGGCTTCTATTTTAGAACATTGACAACAGTAGACTACTTAGTTTCACAATGGTAATTTTATACTCACGATTTGTTTTGAGACAAAGTTTCCATCCTCATATTTTATTATTATTGTTTAAGAAGCACAGCTGCCTTTCAAGTGCTAGACACGCAAGGTCTGATGAAGATATTTCTTGGTTTTGAAAGACGCATAGCACTGGTCAGTTAGGCTTTCACCACTGGGCAAGAAGGCTAACCCAGTATTACCAGTTAATTTTTAAACATCACAGTGCATTCTCTTTAAGCCTCATTTAAATAAAAGCCCATATTCTTAGAATTAAAAATAGGATTGCTACACATCTTGCCAAAACCTTTTCTTCTGCCTCCAGCCTTCTCAAACACACAGCCCCAAGATGTCCAGGCTCAGTGGTGGTTGGCCCCCTTTGATACACCGACCCCCAGCAGTTCTCCTGGGGATGTTAAATGGTGAATTGAAGGTCTCTTTGGGCACAGAGCCACTCTCCAGCAAGCCAGTAAATGCTCATGCTTTCACAAGTCTCTTTCCAGAACAGTTTACCACACTTTGAGAAAGTGCACCATTTAAAAGAGTGCCTTGGGGGACGTCCCAACTGTGTGATCCACAGATGTGTCAGGATAAGACAGCAAGGGACCCAAACAGCAAAGCAAGTAAGACGACAACATTTTCAACTAGCCCCATTAGCTTGATGGGTGGGAGACATTGTTTGTTGCAAAACAATGGGAAAATTTGAGATTCTTTTTGAAAAGTTGCCTTTAAGAATAAAAATCTCCAGAATTTTAACATAGTTTTGGTTTGGTTTTACATTGAAATAATATGTTTTATAGCCACTGCTTCTTTTGGGATTCTTGAAGAAATACTTTTTCGTGATGAAGTCAGTGCCTCAGGTTACAAAAACAAACCAAAAGACAAAACAAAACCAACTCCAGATGACATTCTCATACCTAAATGGGAACTTTAATCTGAAAGCTATTTAGAATGGCATATTTTCTAAAAAAAAAAAACAAACAAAAACCCAAACACCTCACTGCTTTGTTTGCAAACAGGAAAATACTCAAATGCTTATTGCAGAATTATGAATTAATTAGTCTTAGCAGACTATGCTGTTTACTTTCAAGCTCTGGGAAAAATAGAGTGATGAAAACAGGAGGAATCTGGAAGACCGTGTACATAGGAAACAAGAAGAGCTGCTTTAAAAAGACACTGTCAGATGAGCTCAGTGTCACTTACTTTCTCTTTTCCGTATTTTTACTCTGTTTCCACTTAGTAAGAAGCCACTTCAAGTCAACAGAACATGCCAGCAGGTAAATTAGTCAAAATGAAAATTTCTGATTTTAATCCATAATACTCAAATTAAACCTGCTATATTTGCTCTCCATGGTACAAAAGGTACTGGAAGACAATAAAACTAAATAATGAAAACTCCCCTCTACGTAAGGGCAGTCCATCTTTATTATTGTCCTCATCTTTATTAACTTGAAACATTCCAGATCCAGCCTTCCTCACTGTACTTAATGGATTTTGACTTCAAAGCCTTTGGGTCCCCCTAATCAACAACTCCTTTCCAAGCCAAACTGAGCAGATGCAAAGCCTCAGAGCCAAATTCTACTTATGCAGCTTCTCCAACTTCAGTGGGGTTTCACTTTCACAAACTAATCAGGTCTGTAATATTGCTGGTACCTCGATAGTTTCAGCATTCAGTGACACATTGTGCTCTTGAACAGGCAGAATGCATCTTCTAATGAGAACTTGGCATGAAAACTAAAATCCCTCTCCAGTACCAATGGGCAATTCACACTGTTACTTGTAACAGATACAGTCAGTGCACTGATGTGATAGGATGCCAAATTATTTAGACATCTCTTTGGCTAAGTCAAAAGTTATGCTAATAAGACACATTTTAGAAAGCATGATTTTACCTCTACACATTCACAAATACAGGTGACACTACATTCTTCCATTTACAGTGAAGACATCTAAAGAACTCGCACCTGGATTCTAACTTGCTATAAGAAAGGCACGAAGGGAGTTTTAATACCTGATACTGCAGCCTTTCCAGTCACAGGCGTTGGTGTAGTCATCAGAGAAGCAACACTTACAACAGTGGAAGTTGCAGTCTTATTCACTACTGATGAAGTTGACTGGCTCTGGCTTATACAAATTTGGTGTTGCTGTCCAGATGTCTTTGCTGCAGGAGTTCCAGAAGATGATGAACTGGAACCTGCATTATCTATTTGCTGCATTAAAGAGGCAGAGAGGGATAACAAATTCCTTTTCATGTCATACGTTATTCAACAATAAGCACAACAAGGCAATATCTAGAAGTAGCAAAACCAAATGTTTATCCATCAGTCATTAAGAAGCAAGAGGTTCTCAAGCCCATATGCAAAACCTTATTTATAATGATGGCATATATAGAACGGAGGTTGTTTCAAGCAGAAACCATGCACACAGGAACTGCTACCGCAACTGCTCTGATAGTATCTGGAGCCAGGTCTCTTAACTTTGGCAAGCAGGGAGGCCTCCAGATGAGAAATCTGACCCAGGAATGTTTCATATTTCCCTGCTGCTCAGAACTCCAGAGATATCCTCAGAGAAATGGAAAAAAGTTTGGGATGTAGAGGCTGCATGGAAATTTTCTATCTCTGTAGATTCACTGAGAGCTGTAAAATCAGTGAGTAGCATTTAATGCAAATTTTAGCATCTTCACCTATATATGCTGTGTGCCAGCGTTCAGCCGTCTGAGGGAAGCACGGCATCAACCTTCTGGTTGTTTCATTTTTGCCTCCCTACAGGCAAAAGCAGCAGGGCTGCAGGAACCCTCCTAGTGAACTTCACACTGTCCTTTTTGCTGCCTCCTCTCCACCCTGTGACCTCCAACCACATTCCAGGCAGACAACCTGCATCCATGCACAAGAGCATTAACTCTAGGAATGCAAATGTTTTATTTCCAACCTCACTCTATGCCGAAGCACCCCGTTCCAAGGCTGCACTGTACGACTCCCCCGGGATAGAGGGAGGATACATCCTTTGAACAGTCACAACTGAAGGACCATGAACCTTGGCCACTGCTGGCCTCTGAAATCTGTTGATGACTGATTTGGCACTAAGCACCATATAGAGCCTGTGATCTCAGAGAAGCGACCAACAGCCTAGTTACTGCTGGCTTTCACTGGCCTGATGGATACAGAGCTTCAGGCATTTCACATTCTTCTGCAAATTTTTGTGCCAGGAGCATATTTGGTGTTTGAAAGCTGCATAGCCCAAAAAATCTGATTTGCTTGATTGCAAAAACTGTTTCAGATAAAGCCTTCCCCACCTACCTGAATTTTAACAACATTACAGGCAAGAAAGTGCAGGTTTCAGTTTCTCTTCTCCCGTTGTTTCCTCACAGATATGCCAAATCAGCCTCACAGTTATGCCAAATAGCAAACAACGTGACAGGTTGGGACACAAATAAGAGCAGATCCACCAGCAATGCTGACTGAGAAGAATCATAGAATTGTTAGGGTTGGAAGGGACCTTAAAGATCACCTAGTTCCAACCCCCCTGCCATGGGCAGGGACACCTCCCACTAGATCAGGTTGCCCAGAGCCCCATCCAGCCTGGCCTTAAAAACTTCCAGGGATGGGACTTCCACCACCTCTCTGGGCTACCTGTTCCAGTGTCTCACCACCCTCATGGTGAAGAACTTCTTCCTAATGTCCAGTCTGAATCGTCCCATCTCTAGTTTTAATCCATTCCCTCTAGTCCTACCATTACCCAACATCCTAAAAAGTCCCTCACCAGCTTTCTTGTAGGCCCCCTTAAGATACTGGTAGGCCACTATAAGGTCTCCTCAGAGCCTTCTTTTCTCCAGGCTGAATAACCCCAACTCTCTCAGTCTGTCCTCATAGAAGAGGTGCTCCAGCCCTCTGATCATCCTCGTGGCCCTTCTCTGGACACGTTCCCGCACATCCATATCTTTCTTGTAGTAGGGGCTCCAGAATTGGACACAGTACTCCAGGTGGGGTCTCATGAGAGTGGAGTAGAGGGGGAGAATCACCTCCCTCGACCTGCTGGCCACGCTTCTCCTGATGCAGCCCAGGATATGATTGGCTTTTTGGGCTGCAAGTGCACATGGACGGCTCATGTTGAGCTTCTCGTCCACCAGCACCCACAAGTCCTTCTCCTCAAGGCTGTTCTCAAGCCATTCTCCACCCAACCTGTATTTGTGCCTGGGATCGCCATGACCCCCATGCAGGACCTTGCACTTGGCCTGGTTGAACTTCACACAGGACCACCTTTTGAGCCTGTCCAGGTCCCTCTGGATGTCATCCCTTCCCTCCAGAGTGTCGGCCACCCCATACAGCTTGGTGTCATCAGCAAACTTGCTGAGGGTGCACTGTATGCCGTTGTCCATGTTGCTGACGAAGATGTTAAACAAGACCGGTCCTAGTAGTGATCCTTGAGGGACTCCACTTGTCACTGGCCTCCACTTGGACATGGACCCACTCTTTGGGTGCGGCCGTCAAGCCAGTTCTTTATCCACTGAATTGTCAGTCCATCAAACCCATATTTTATCAGCTTGCAGACCAGGATGTTATGAGGGACAGCGTCAAAGGCTTTGCTCAGGTCCAGGTAAATGACGTCAGTTAAGAATACCAATAGGGGAAAAAAAAAAGCAGTGGAAGTCCTTTCCTGGGGATTACACTGGCTAGAGTGAAAACATTGTATTACTGATATTGGCAATGTTGTTTCTCACCTGGGCCACCCCGTTTGTGGGAAGGGCCACAGCAGGGGCAGCAGCCGTGGTGATGACACCTCCTGATACTCTCAGCACAGTGGTGCCAGGTTTGGAAAGCTGGGATGAGGCAGGCACTGATTTTATAGACCCATCTGATATTTTCACCAGCGATGTCTGCCCACTGGGTGCAGCCTTTGAAAAAAAGAATTCAGCATAAGGAAAAAGGTGTATTTCTTTGGATTTTTTTAAATGTCTTAAAAAAACCCTGGGACACAACAACAAAACAAACAAGACAAATGCTTTTTGTATTACTGAAAAATATTTTCAAAAACACTTTTGAAAAAGGCAAATCATGGCAATAAGAGCTGGAACAAAATTACCACCTGAGAAATCAACTTTATCAAACTGTTGTCTTTGCAAAAATATGCCTATCAATCTTGAATTTTGCACCATCAATTACAAGTACTCTTGGGGAGTCTGAGTTTCTTAAGGACCACTTGGTAGTATTTAAAAGAAGGAGCTTTGAGTGGTGACAAAACCAAAAATTTTGAAGAGCTTTAGCAGGTGACCCATTTCTAAGGTTCAAATATTTAAGCACATTTTTGCACCTGACTGCATTCACTTCTCTAATTCCATTTCACTAGGAAATCCCAGAGCACATTTACAAACACGCAACCCAAGCTTACACATGACCCACTTCGAGAACAGAAACAAAGCTGGAAAACCGCGGTCCAATCGGTCCAATATCTGCATATGAAAGTAGGCCTTCATGTGCTTTCGTTATCATACTACAGCCAGCATCATAATGGTACAAAAAACAAACCAAACAACTGCAAAAGGAAAAGCTTTCAAAATGTGTGGCTGCGGTTCCTATACTTTATCTGACAAAACGCTGACTCGTAAGAAACACATAATTTGCACATTACCTGTGTAAATAGAGCGGTTTTCTGTCCAGTTATCACTTTTAGTGCTTGTCCTTGTGTGGAAGATGCTCCGACTCCTACATTGCCCTGAACAACTGAAGCTGGAGTCAGCTGCTTCCCAGAACTCTGAGGAGAAGGCTGGCCAACGAGAAAGGTCCCCTGCTCCAAAAATAAGTTAGGGAAGTCAGCACTTTAAAACACAGTTAAGAGTCAACAGAAATATATGATATAAGCCTGTAGCTGTAATGCAACAACATTTTATCTTCTAAAAATAAGGCACTGCTAATTACAGTGGATGCTTCTGCACTAAGAGCTGGACACAGCCTTCTCGGTGCAGAACACCACCTTCTGATGCAAGGGAAGGGGTGAAAAAGCCACGATTAGTTTCCTGTCTTGTCAGAAGCATGCACTAAAATTTAACACACTTTGTGCTCTTCAAGTTTATTCTTTGTGACAAATGTTGCTTAGCATGCAAGTCAGACAGGCTACTGCTGGGTGAGGCAAAAAAAAAGAAAAAAAAAGAGAGAGAGAAATTCAGACATTCTGTCACCTTCTCACTTCAAATGTATTTAGAGCTCAGCATGCAGCGACAACTGGAGGTGCGCGCTGTAATAACCTAGCAGCTGAAACCTTGCCACCCTTCCTGCTTCTCATCAGTATTCAGCTGCTGCCCTTCAGAGGCTTCATTCACCCACTGTCACACATGGACCCCTTCACACAATCTTCTGTTTTCTCCTTTTTCTTCCTTACTCAGCCTCGCTGTTTCTCTCCAATAACTCTTCTTTGTTCTCCTCTCTGTACCACTTTCCTCCAAATCTTACACATCCTACTGTGTAGGATAACTCTTCATCTCTGTCATATCACCTCTCTTGTTTTGGAGACCCTTTGGAGGCTCTGTCTCTTCTCCACCCACTGCGTGCCCTGGTCTTACTTAGTGCTGCTTTCTCAGCCTGAAAGGAGCCATGAGGGTACCACCCTGCCAGGGGAGGTGAGGGGCAGAGATGTGCCAATAGCAACAGCAAGTGGTAAAGCAGGTGCCTGGCAGAGGGGAGAGAGGCAAGGGCTATTAGAGAGGACCTAGATCCCATAGTCCGAGAATGTTTCATGTACTACAGAACCACAGGACATCCACATATCACCACTGCAGCCTGAAATGTTGATCTGCTTCAGCTAAGATGCTTACACCACTGACCTGCGGCGTCTGCTTCAGGATGTAGGATGTATAGGTGAGGTGCTGTGACAAGTTACTGCTTGTGCTTTGGGTTCCTCCTCCTCCACTATTCGTAGAAGAACCAGATTGGAGACCTGCAACCAGAAGAAAAGGCTTGACTCTTTGGTAACCAGACACTGTCTAAAGCATCCCTGTATATACAAGTAATTGAAAACACTTTGCAAGATGCTTGGTGCCACGTTTTGCAGCTGAATAACATTATTACCCAGTACAGCACAGTTCAGATGTGCTGCTGTGCCCTCTTACAGCTCAGCAAATGCCACAAATGAAAGGGGCTATGGGGGAAATAAGGAGAACTGTTGGGCAAGCAAAGCTCATTTCAGGCTGGTTTGAATTTTCTCTCAAAAGAAGGTGCTGTCCAACAGATGAACAGTCTTTTCATCAGTCTTTTGCAGGTTATGCAGCAAAAGCCCTAAAAAACACTCTGAATCCTACTGGCTTCTTAATTTTACTGTTGTTGGCTGTTCCAACACAACTGATACCAAGCAGTGGTAATTTGCAGCGACACTTAATATTGCTCTGCCTCCAGAAGGAACACACTGAACACTTGACTTTTTTGCAGTCTCTCATTAAGAAACAAGGGTAAAAAGCCCATACTTATGGCTCTGTCATAAAAATCACAAGTATTTGCTCTTCCCTGAGGCCTGTGAGATTATTTCCTTCTCAAGGTTGGACTGCCCCAGCTGCCTCTCTAAATCTCAAGTAACAGGGCTTCCATCACCAGCTCTACAGCCCAAGAATACCTTCACCAAGAAGGTATTTTCACTGTTTTTTCAGTGACATATACTTTATTGCTATGTTGCTTGTATTTACAACCTTATATATTAAACCGAGTAATACCTTTTTCTCACTGCCAGTATCATAACTGGGAGCAAAAAGTTTACATCCAATTCATCCCCCATCCCAATCCCCAGACTCAAAAGGAGCATTCTTTGAGAAGGCTCGTGACAAAATTCCTCTACAGAGTCCAAAATCTGCAGTATTCTTTCCCTAGAGCAATAGCACACTATAAACAAAGTATCACCCATTGGAACTATTTTAGCAATGTTATTCTCCTGGTCTTTCACAGCAAATTTGATTCACAAGCCCATTAACAACAAAGAGTTTCTGCTGTTCTCAACAGCTTGAGGCCAAATCTTGTATCAATATTCAAAACCATTTCTTTCCCTCATTCCAGATACAGTATCTTGTCCTTTTCAAAGTCAATTTCTTATTTTTCTAGTTTCTCCAGGGTGTCAATCTATGACTTATTAATAGCTTTCACAACTACATTTAAATCCATCTCAGTTCTACACCACAAAAATGCAGTTTTGTCTTCCTAAAGACCACAACAAAGAGTTAAAGACATTTTGAGGAAAATACACTGCTTTCAGCATGGAGAGAAAGACACTGAAAGTACTGCATGAAAAGCAGTTTCATCTAAAACAGACGACACTTGGGAGATCTGTCTTAAAAAGCACCACATACCACATTTGTTGTGAACAAAGAAACCCCATCCCATTACTGACTTCCACAGTACCAGGATGCTTTATAGCAAAAATGCCAAAACATATTAATTATGCAGTGATTACATTATTTAACTCATTAGATTTCCCTGCAAGACTAACTAGCATTATTTGTGGCTCGCAGTATGGCTCCTTGGGGTATCAGAAGCAGTTTTCCTTTCCCAGAAGGATTCTTGCTGTTGGTGGTGAGGTACAGTTTGGTGCCTGGTGGTAAGTTTGCCAAGTTTGCCAGGTTGGTGGCTGGTAACTGCAGTGTAGCCATCACTAGAAAGAAAGAATAAATAAAAAAATAAAAACGACTGCTTCCAGAAAGTAGTATGCACTGAAATCTGCACAGGATGAAAGTACTAGGAGTGACAGGCAGCTAGCCTTTGATAATCCATTCTTAGCTGGCCAAACTGCAGATTAACTCCACCAGTGATGCACAGGCACTTTGAATAGGTCTGAAAAAACCTCTCTGTGTGCAGTGCCACTTAGAGCTGCAGGCCAAAGCAGCAGAGCCCTGGGGTCTACAGGCTTGCTTGGGTCTAGAGGCCACACAGCACCTTTCAAGCAGTCCAGAGCCTGAGATAAGATGCTCAGCTAAAGCCAGCTATGTGCAGAAGCAGGCTGGGTGCTTCTGCCCAAACTCTTGTAACTGTAAGCACTGGGGAAGATGTGAAGATGCCATAAGGACAGTTTGGCTCTTCATGGTTGGATTTACATGGAGCCCTTTGAGCATCTAAGGACCACAATGCTGGGCAAAAGTGTGAGGTCTGGCTCCAGGAAAGTCTACTGGTCTCTAGCATGTTCCTCAGCATATCTGTCTGATCTCCGCTGACAGAACACAGCATGTTTTAAAGCGCTTGTGCTCCCTCTTCCCTCTTACAGATAATGAGTTAACATTTTCTTTATTGCTAATCTTAGTCAGTCTGAATTTCCCTGAAGACCTCTCCACTCATTTTGAAGTTTTTCAATCACACATAGTTATTTTGCAGTCAAAGAAATCATCATAGAGCCCCAAAGTCTACCCATCATGAGCTATTAACAAGGTGCAAAATTACCCTACCTGAGCCTTGAGATGTACTTTTCTGAGCACCTGTGGAAGAAACTTGCGCCTTTGTTATAGTCTGCACAGGCTGAGCAACAATTGTCCCTCCACCTCCACTCACGATGGCTTTGGCTACACCTTGAGTCACAACCTGCTTCGGACCAACAGCCTTTGCTACCGAAGAGCTAGATTTTGCCACAAGTATCTGGCCACCACTGATAGCCACCGCTTGTTTCACTGTCGACTGTAAAGCAGAACCAACTGGAACGCCAACAACCTGCAACAAATAAGTATTGGATGATGTGCTGCTGGCAAGAGCTACCATGTGAATTCTAGCTGGTATGCTTCCTCCATCTCTAGACATTTCAGGACACTTTATACGTGTCTAGTCACGTATAATGGCTATTCATTCAGAAACAAAATTAAATTGGCAAGAGGTCAATCCCAAGTAAAAAGATAAACTGTTAAACAACCGGGATTTCAGAGCACCCACAAAAGATTAAGTACATTCAAATTACAGGGTACTTCCATTTTTTTCTGATATATAAGCAATGGCTTAATTCCAGCTGAAGATAAATCTTGCCTTGGCAAAGCACAGAGATCCAGAAATTTAGTTTCAACACATTCATGGGAACAGACTCCCTGGGAAAACTATGGCCTCAAAGCAGAATCCACAAAGTGCTTCAATTTTATGTGTTGACAATAACTGCAGGCAAACATGAGTTTGCATACCTGCTCAAACAGGCAAGGCAGTAAAAAGGACAATGAACTGCTGCAAATGCAAATATGTATTTACTTATGCAAAAGTGAAAGCTCTGTATGTAGTTTCTTGTGCTTGGCACATGATTTGACTCTATCCACACTGGAAACAGGCAAGAATGGGGACAATTTCTGACACATCTGTCATCTCGTCACTGCACAGTTACTGTGCCTTCTCAGAAGCTGCGTCACTCCTGTCAGAGCAGCACTACATTGGCACAGACTCCCACAATAAAACGCCTGAGTTGCCACTCAAGTAGGACTGCTTGCACCTCATGTCAGTTCTGGCTCAGCCTCCACCCCACTCCCTATTTGTCCTGTTCTTTTTCATTGCAGGCCTGTTGTCCAAAGAAAGAACTTGCCTCCTCTTGCAGAAAGACGATGAGTTTCAGCAAGAGCTGATGATGGCAGCCAACTTTCTGGGTTGACAGGCTCCAGTTCAAAAATACCCCCACCCCACTGTTGCAATGGGTTAGACAAAGTGGGAGATGTTCCCCGTACACAACAAAATGCAATAGTGCCTCCTCACCCTGCTCCCTTTATGGGAGCATGATGTGAGACGCTCTGTGCACATGGGGAACCCAGCTAATCATGGTGCTGCTGCCTGGGTCTAAGACAGAAACAACCCTACACCCCTGAGAGAAGCATGAGGTGTTGCAATGAAACCACAAGAAAGTCAGCTTACGCCACACCAAACATGTTCAAGTGCCTCCCTCATACCTTAGATTGCACTGTCCCCTCGCCTGTGCTCACAACCGGCTTCTGTGGTGACAAGGCTAACATGTGGCTCCCTTTTACAGTGACATACTGCTGCACAGAAGTCTGCGTGGTTGTCCCTGTCGCTGGTAGTTGGGGTTGCTGGGGCAGCTCTCCTGGCTCCTGCTTTATTATCACCTTTTAAATAGAGAGGGAAAAAAAAAAAAGCAAACACCTTTAAATAACTGGGGAGCATTTCTGGAACAGCCTGTCTGCAAGAAAGGGCAGGCAACAGTCAGTAAACTCAGAGGTGGTTCTTACACAGCACCAGGGGCACTCTCTAACTCAGCTCCAAGATGGGGGCTACTCCCAACACACAAGTGTGTGAGGGGGGTGGCTGCATTTACAAAGCATTCCAAATTTGAGAGGTGCCCATGTAAATTACAGAATCACAGAAATTGCTAGTAAGATTACAACTAGTAGCCATACTAACGATGGACATGGCCAGACCTGACTTCTTCAGGCCCTGCATCTCAGAAAGGAGCCAGAACACTTTAAGGTTTCCAATTTCTAGGCACCCTTCTGCTGAGCACACATTCTAAACTTCAATTTTTTTCTATCTTGCAAAATTATAACCAATATTATAACTATAGATATTGTAAATTATTATAGCTGATATTATTCTCTTGTGAATGTTTTATGTTTCAATGGGAAGGCCCTGAATCTAGTGTCTACAACTGGCAACTCAAGAAAGACTGGTGGTTTTTTGTGTTAGATTGCTGTAGGTACTGTAACTGGTAGGAGGCTTTCTTCTACCTTTTACTTGGATCACCCTAATATTGCCAGAAACAACTTTAAATTCTGGATGGTAACTTCAAAGGAAATATACTCATAAGCGTCAATATTCAGAAATCACTATAGCATTTTTTAAGAAACTCCTGACAAATCTACCCCAGTTTACTTTTACTGTATCCCACTAAAAGTAGCTCTAAAAATACCAGCCTCAATACGACAGTGGTTCAAAGAAAAACAAGAAAGGCTTAAAGAAAAGATAGAAAGAAAGGTCACAGGAACAGTAAAGCCACGGAAAAAGAAGAGAAAACAAGATACATTATTTTGAGAGGTGCTAGAGAGCTCTTGGCAGCAAGACATATCGGTGTCAGTAATAGTTTTACATGCATGGTTTGTAGCACAAATCAGCATGAAATAGCACTCCTGGGCATCTTGTCTTGGCACAAAAGCCACGAGGAATACCTTTGTAAAAGCTCCAAGTCCTCCAGTGACGGATTTGGGGCTTTGCACCTTGGAATGACTCCCGATCGGACAAAGAGGTGGCATGGTGGCAAACAGAGAATCCTCTTGCTGCGAATAGGAAGACACGGTGCAAAAATTGGTGAAACTTACAATACAAGAAATAAAACAAATGGTTGGTAATAAAGGGTAGCGCAGACTACCTGGGCAATCCTAAATTACCATAAATTATTTAAAAAATCAGTCAACACTTAAGTAAAAGGAGTGTAACATACTTAATACAATCTACAAAGCAAATTGTATTTGGAAATTTACATCTCCAACAGCAGTAACAACTTCTTGGTTTCTTACCATATCATACACAAGTGAAAGAAATTGACTTGTTTGCCTTCCCCCCCTCCCCCCCAGCTTTTTATACAAAGCATTTCAGAGCTGTAAAATTCAAATAGGCTGAGGGGGGATCTTATCAATGCCTGTAAGTACCTGATGAGAAGGTGCAAAGAAGACCAAGTCAGACAACGCTCAGTAATATCCAATGAAAGACCAAGAGTCAACAGGCACAAATTGAAACACAGAAAATTCTGTTTAATTGTAAGATTTACTTATTTCTTTATTTTAATTTAATGATGGTCAAACACTGGGACAGTTGTCCAGAGAACTTGTGGACTCTCCAGCCCTGAAGATACTCAAAACTCAACTGGATAAATTCCTGAGCAACCTGCTCTTGTTGACCCTGCTCTGAGCAGGCAAGTTGGACTAAATGATCTCCAGACGTCCCTGCCAAACTCAACCATCCTGTGATTCTATACACAATCTCAGAGAGAGAAAAAGATCTAAGAAGAAACAAGTTATGGAGGGGGGAAAAAAAAATGTTCAATTTAAATCTGCAAGCAAAATTCTCTCAGATTAATTTTTGTTCTCCTGTAACTAGAAAGACCTGATGGCACATAGTCTTCCCAAGCAGAACTCGCCATTTCGCAGGAAAAGTGAGGCTACCTAACTAAATGGGGTAAAAAACATTTCCACACCTGCAAAATCGTGTACCTGGCATTCCTGGATCTAAGGCTGGTGGAGAAGTAAAATGCATTTGAGGAAGTTTGTTACGTTTGTGTTTTGTTTAATTAAAATAATTATACTCTTTTAAAATCAATGTGAACTCCAAAGCCATGGTTTCACTATTACTTGGCCCATCCTTGGGTTGGATCCTGACCAGAAAGCAAGCCCTCAGACTCTAACCTAATACTCCTGCCATCTTCCTTGTGATTAAACATATGGCCAAAACCAGGTTAGTTTTCAACCAGGTCACTTGTCTGCTCTGGCTCACCACATCACTGCACAACTGGTAGCCAACAGGGGGAAGGTGTGAAGACAAGGCTAGAGGCACAACCAGCCCTCTCAACAGCAGCATGCATATAAGACATTTTAAAGTGACTGAAGAAACACAGCCTTAAGTCATTAAAAAAATACAGAGAAAACTAGAACTCAGTGAAGAGATGAGAAATGGTGAGTTAAGCACAATCTGTAATATTACACTGTAACAGCAGACACCCCCTCCTCTTTAAAGAAACCATAAAATTACAGCCTTTCCACCAACCAGAAGGCATAGGGTCATAAATCAAAACACATTTCTGTTTACAGAGCTGATTTTTGTATTTTTTAAAATATATTCATTTTTTAACTTTGCCCTGGAAATACAGAATTCAACTGCTACATGTGCCTACTCTGACTCATTAAAAACCTTTCAGAAAGAACTGTCCCAAACCAGCAAAAAATAAAGACTATAATGAATGGTTTTCAATATAGAGAAGTGAAATCCATCTGAGCAGACAGGCTTTTAAAAGCTGAATAGCTGCACGCCTGACACACTTAAAATGCTACTCCCAACTAACTGCTTCAGACAGCAATCTTCAACACTTTTTCCCTAGCAGACATAGGAAGCATTTAGCTCCAAATGTAAAGTGATTTGCTCTCTGCAGGCTGACTGGCAAATCTTCCCCCCCCATATCCAGAATTAATATTCTTGTGACTTGGAGACAGGGAAACGCTCCCATTTTCAGCAGCACACCCACCAGCTGCTTTCAGAAAGAGCCTCACTGATGCCTCTCGCCTGCCAGAAATATCCTTTCTAGTACAAGATGTGGGAGAGATTTTATGAGAGACCGTTCAGCTCTCTACTTTTTCGGCTTTGCAGATCAGAAGCACGAACCCTATTCATCACTGTTTGTTTACACAGTTCGTTACTCCACTGTTTACACAAATATTTTTCTAAATGCAGGCAGTTGTGAAGTCACTAAATGAGCTATTTTCAGGCTGCTAGGAACAGCTGCTGCACAAAAATAATGAACACAGTGGAGGTTTTGAGGTAGACACCTCTGGTTTAATCACATACCGTCACTAACAAAGTGAAGGAGATCAAAGTCAGCTACAGAAGAGCTTTTTTGAGAGATAAGACACTTTGAGAGCTATGCCCTCCATGGATTTCCTTGTAGAAAAGCAAAAGAGCAGTGCCTTTAACAGAGGTGTAGGCAAATCTAATTAGAGCTGCATGAAGTGACACTATCATCTTGTATAACCACCATGTTCTCATATGACTCCATCTGTTAGACACCGTAAACCTTCTTATGAAACAACAACCAGAACAACTTACCCAAAATCCAGAACTGATAATACTAAAAAGCCCTACTTGATAGGAAGCTGGATTTTAAATGGAAAGTACACACCTAACGAGAACATTACCTTGACAGTTGAGGTGACAAAACTGCTCCCGTGGGTCTTTGATACAGGAGATCCAGTTCCGTGAGAGGCCTGACAAACACTGGTCAGTTTGCTGGTTGGGCTCCCTGCATACCAGGAAATAAAGCAGATGTCAGGTGAGGGATGGGTAGCGGTGCCACTGAACACATGAAACCTCTTCTAACAAGAAACACTGCATTTCGACTTTGTATTCTCCATGAGGTACGTCGGCGGGAGTTGGCATGGGCACAAAACAAATCCAGTACCAAATTTCTACCTGCAGAATTCATGCCCCAGAGAAGGTACTCTCCACTCAGAGCTCCGTTTCTTACAAACAAATAGTCAGGTACCTTCCTGGGCGGCTGAGGATATCTGCTGGAGGTGTGAATATGTGAAATTAGGACAGTAAATGAGCTGCCAGTCAGAATTTGCTGCTGCAGATGCAACACCCTCCATTGCCCAGAAGCCCTCTGAACCTACACTAGCCTCAGACACTGGCATGGGGAAGGCCTGGAGGAGGCTGGACTGGAATGGAAAAGGAAGGTTAGAAAAGGAGAGAGACGAAGTGAGGAGTAACAAGAGGAAGGGACTGAGTGAGGGAGGGAAAAGGAAGAAACAGAAATAGGGAATGAAGTCTGCAGAAGACTGCTCTTGCAAAATCATCATACGGAGATGTGTGCCGCAGCACCCTCCTGACCCCCCCCGAGATGGGTGGGGGTGCAGTGGTGAACTTACCCTGCATTACCAGAGCATGTAAACAACACTGTTCCTTAGCAGCAGTTTTGTTACTGCTGTTGGTTTGGTTTGTTAGTTTCATTTGTTTAAGAGATGCCAAAGCCATGGATTACACACGGGAAAACACAGTAATAGTCTCTCACACAGTGGTACTACAACCTTCACTTAAATTTAAAAGTAAATGAACAGCCATTTCTCACAATAATGGGGTTTGAGAAGGCTGATTTTCACAGAGCATGAAGCTTCAGATCTCACCCCCCTTTTTAAATATGATCTGTGACTTTGTCTGTAATATCACATCACACTCAATCCAGCCTGGCTGCTGTTGCCAAAAAGCCAGTTCCACATTGTCTCTTGCCCCCTCATACATGGTCTGGTCATGAGGCTATCTGACAAAGCTCAATTTGGGAAGGGGATGGTATTAATTTTATGCTCTGTCACTGATCTGGTCTGACTCATGCAGGATGCAGGGGAAGCGGCAGGAGTGCAAGGGAGGGAGAGGCAGCAGGCAGTTTCTTCCAGGCCAGTCTGTACTTACATCACACTAATCTGTTGGGAAACTGCACCTTTAGTGGCGTTAAGACTCCTGTGTCCAAACCATCTGGTGCATCTACAGATCCTATCCTCCATGTACAAATCTCTACCAGGAGAACATGAAAGTTACCCAAACCATGACAAACTACATACGCAGACTAGACAGTCAAGCTGGAGGTAAGGAAAAAACAGGAAAGAAAAAAAGACAGAAAAAACCCAATCAAACAAAACCCCCCCACCCTATTGGTGAAACAGCTTCAGTGTTACCAAGAACGCCCCCAAACATTAAAAAAAATTCAGCTGCGACTATGCTCCTCCTACCAATTCCCTCTGTGATGAAGTTAAAATGAACGTGACAGTTATATTCCTTCAGGTAACAGGTGGAACTGTTATTAAGAGAAGAATTTTTGCACCTTCCAACCACGCCCAATCAACAGTTTGTGTGTTACATGGACGCTGCAGTTCACCACATGTCTCTGAGTATCCTTCTGAGATGCTGGCAAGCACATACATACACAATCAAGTGTTTTTAAATAGATAGCGTTCTTGGCCACAAATCACAACAAATAAATGACTTTCAAGTGACCTTTCCTCCAGCCCCAGCATACAGATTACCAGTTGACTCCCATATCCATCACCCATCTCCTGCAGCTCAGTCCTCCTCCCACGCTGACCCCAGGCTTATGGCTTATGTCACCACTGAAACACCAAGGGAATCCAGTTAGAGGAATCCAAATCATGTGGAATCAGACCAGCTAGAAGCTGACAGCAGCAACAGAAACTAGCGTGGCTGTTCTCCTGATAACCCAGGACTACTCAACCATTTCAACACATCTAGACCACTGTACACTGGGACTTAAGACTGATCTATAAGTTGCTGCAAGCTCCACACGCTTTTTGCCCATATCCACAACACAGTCCTCACCCAATCACCTGTGCACTGTTTGTGTTTAAATCTCTGTGCACCACAGTCTACATTACTTTCTCCCCTTCCCTTTGTGCCTGCAAAGACAGTCTGTCTTTGAAGAGATACCTGTGAATTCAGTTTGCCTTATATGTGCTGTTTCCTAAAGGAAGTTACATTGAAGCCTGAGATACTCTTAAACTTGTTACATCGGCCACTTGCGCAAACCAACAATACCTCCTTTGCGAGTCCTCTTCTATCTTTGCAAGCTGAAATACTGTTTTAAAAGGAGAATAAACTTGAATTGGTAAGACTAAGCCACTGCCTTCTGTGATCACACTACACACCTGTGCTTGTGGTTGCTGCTCCAACCATCTGTCCAGGCTTGTCCACAATAATATACGGATTATTAATGACTGAACTAGCGGAGCCTTGCTTCATGTGCACCGGAGTGGAGGTTGGGGTACGAGGTAGCGGAGATGGACTAGGGGTCGATATTGGAGAACCTTAAGAAAAAAAGTCCAATGCTTCTGTCTTGTAAATGTTGTAAGAAAATAAAAACACAGCAATAGTAGTACTTAACTTAAATGGCTTAGAGAAGGGACATTTTTTGAGGAGGCAATTCCCAGCCTGAGTGAGATCACAGGACTTGGAGAAGGAAAGAGGAAACAGAAGGAAAGCAAAAGGCATGTAAAGCACTATGGCTTATACCTACCCTGGACATCCTCTGCCTACCAGGACAAGCAGGGTTCAAAGGGACCTTGAGAAGCCATCTCGTCCATTCCTGAATCCTGAGGGACGTTACCTAAATCATTCTCACTGCCAAGACCAGTCCACCCAAGGAGATCAAGAAAGAGAGCCGCGCTCTTTGGTAGGCACGCTCTTTCCCTTGTGGAGTCCACTGTACAGGCATTCAGAGCTAGGAACCGAGCAGTTCACATAAAAAGGCTGTGCAATACAGCAGCCGTCAGACAGGCATGGATGCTCTTGTCTCTTCACTGCTCTCACTACAGCAAAAGCCCTTGAAAGCAAACTGTAAAATGTGCAACTTCTGGGTAAGAGGACCAGGAGAAAAACTAGAGAAGAAAAAAGCTGCATCAGAGGTAAACAAGAAATGCAGAGAAAAGGACAGGCAAGGAAGTGATCAGAGAAAAGAGATGGCAGCAAGCACACTAAGCTTCAACTGCCTGTTAATCTGCTTTCTTGGCAGTGATTGACAATTAAAATGGAATATAAATGCTGATCAAATAAAATCCCCATGCCTTATAAACTGCTTTTGAAATCTGAAAGGGGTGACACTTCTCAGCAGACAGCAGAGCCTTGGAAAAGTATTTAGCAGGGAAACATTTAAATAGCGAAGATAAACAGAGAATAGTCCAAGGATTTTAAGAAAGACAGGATGGCCTCTGTAATTCTTGCTTTCTGGGAAGCCTTGGGAAAGAAGATCAAGAGAAGAGTTTATTAAAAAAGAAGAAAGCACTTGGCATAGGTTCAAATGTAAATCAGCCTGAGTACAGTTCTAAGATGTCAAGGAAAAAATACTGAAATTTGATTAAAAAAAACCCAACAAACCAGACAAACTTGAGGAAAATTGTCTGGGAGCAGATCATTAGAAATCACACATACTGATACCTGGTACTTCATCCTCTCTACCAGAAAATGAAGGGATGTAATAGGTCATCTTTCAGCTTCACAACATGTGTCATGGTGAGCTGCACATTAAAACTTTCTGATGCAAAACATCATCCAGTGGATGGCATCATTCCCAGGCAGGGAAGGGACTATAAGTGAAATGAGTAAACAGCACCTTGACCGTATTTGGTTCGGAAGCTATCAAAAGAGTATCACATTGCTCACTGCAGCCAGCTGACAATTTTATCCAACAGAGGGTGGACTTTTGGAAGAGGAAGACCAAAGCTGTTCCATCTGAGGAGATATTACAAGTACAAGAGGGACCATTTGAGTCTACAAGGTTGACCCTAATTATTTGCCCAATAATCAGGAAAAAAATTTCATCTTAATCCATTCCCAGCTGTCTGAAAGCGGAGGGAGAAGAATGGCTTCTTCCCACCTACAAATACCGCACATGGAAGATGTGTCCTAGCCTGGACATTTCTGTGGGAAGCAGTCTGGTTAAAGACTATAATTTTCATACTTAAAAGTATTCAAGAACAGGGAGAGAACAGCTCTCATCCTGCTTTTGATCTGATGTGAAGCATTTCACACTTGTATTTTTTTTCTTGAACATTAAGAAGTGTGTTTAGCTCCTTATTCTAGAATTTCCTACTGCGTGATGTTCACATGCTGGCAGTAAACCAAGGGAAGGATGCAAAACAAGTCCAACTGGTTCACTCTCCTGTTTTTCAAGTTGAAGCACACTCGGATAGGTAAACTAACATTCACCTGATACAATCTTGCAACTCATGGTGATAGGCTGGAAGGATTTTCCTGGCGACTCGGCAGGGCTTGGACTCTGACCTTGAGGCACTATTTTACAGCTAGCTGCAATGGGTTGAAAGGCTGAATTTCCATGAGAGCCAAAGGTAACTTTCTGTGTGGCTAACTTGGTGGGAGTCCGTTCTATCGAAGATGGCAGGGAATAAAACGTGGCATGTCTTTCGGTTTCAGCATTCCCAGGGAATCCTGATTAAAAAGGGAAAAGAAGAGAAATAGTTCTTAGGCTGCAACATCTAATTCCTTACTGCGCTTCTCTACACAAACAAAACTCAGGTATGACAAACACGCTTTTGAAGGAAGGAAGGAAAAGCAACGGGTGGGCAATGTTGAATGTGGAGAAAGTGGAGTTGGGGTTCCTCCTGTGCAAGCCTATTGGATTTGTCTCTGAACAGAAGAATAAAATGCTACCATGCACAGCCTGTTCAGCTGTGGCAGGTGATCAGCCACTTCTTACACATTTTCTTGGAACAACCTTTCCATTAACCAAAAGCTGCTGATAGTTTTGTGTCCTCGGTTAGGGGTCCACAGGACTAAGGCTGGATCTCCTTTGCAGAGAATCTCACAGCGCACTTTTTGGATAAGAGCACAAGGAAATCACCTACTGCTTTTTGACCTGGGTTAAGGAATCCACCTTATCAGATGTAGGAGGAGATCAATTAACCTGGAGCTGAGGAGAGAAGCCACTGCCCATCAGTGTAAGAAAGAGGCAGGTTTACTTCCTTCCTGTTGGCTGTAGCACTGCTCACCTAAAGGTGACGCGTATCTTCCTGTTTGAACAAAAGTCCTGTTTGAACAAAAGTATTTAAAATTTGTCTGCATTTCTCCTTTTTTGGCCACACGGAAACACTGCACTTAAACAGAGGACATTCTTCTTGCTAAGCCAGGACGCTGCTGGTGGCATAACGGTGCCTACCAGAAAGCGCATCATGCAAGACATCAGCTTAAAGCCATTCCTTGAACACAGGACTGTCAGGATAAATCAAGAAAGGCATCAAACCATGTTGCATGCGACTGTATTTTGAAATATAAAGTTGCTGTTTCCAGAAAGTTTCTGACACTAAAACATGCAAACCATAAAAGACATCCTTGTTTCTCATCCCAGTTAACCAAGGTCTGTCATGTAAGCCTCAACACTATATATTTCAGAAAACAAAGCTAAATGCTAACAGAGGCACTGTTTTTCCTGCTTCAGACAAACTGAAAACCATAACAGTGTGCCCAAGTGGCCAGCACGAGCTTGCTTCAGGCAATTCAAATGATCCTGAGGCATCAACTGCTGCCCATTGAAAAGGCCGCTGCATTTCCTGATCTTACAGGGGAAGGTGAGAAAGAGACCATGACACGCACAGATGCCATCCCTCAGGCAAACATACACTATGTCTTTTTCACTTCCTATGTTCAACACCACAGTTACATAGTAATTTTTTTTTCTCCCACAGTCAAATCATGTTAAACACCAACATATATAACTGAACACACCACTAGAGCATTTCCTTAAACCTATACACAGTCTCCAAAACATTCAAAAACCTAAAAAAAAACCCGAAAACAGTCTGCCAGGAACAAAACTACAAGTGCTATTCAACAACCTTTATTCCAACTGCATCTACTGCATAAAGCTCCGTATAAACTACGTTTAGCAAAACAGAGCCCACTCACAAACTCCAGATTTAGAAAAACAGAAGCAAATAAACCATCACAATTTCTGAATTGCATTTCAGAGCACGTTGAGGAAATAATCATCTAAGGTGAGCAAGGAGCAGGTGGCACTGGCAACCTTTAAGCCAAAAGAGCAATTAAGAGGAGGTATCCAGAAGAGCTGAGGTTCCAAGAATTCAGATTTCACCAATACCCACTTGCTTTACCTTTGTCCACAGAAGCATCTGGGCTGGAGTCCCGCAACTGTTTAATTGGTGAAGAAGCTTTAACTGGTGCTGGGATACTCAATGGTAGTGGTAAAGATGTAGGAACGTCAGAAAGGTCAGACTCCGAAGACTGGGAGAAGAAATAGTCCTCGCCAAGGGAATGCCTATGTAGCTCCACATCCACTACCTTCCAGAAATAGGTGAAAGGACGACATTAATATTTGGAAGCTAGGTAAAGATATGAAAAGTGAAAACAACTATGCCCTTTATTTTTATTTTAATGTCTGGAAACCTCTCCCTCTCCTCCCCCCACCTCTGCATAAAACTCCCATTCATTTCAGGGAGACTTCCCAGAGGTCCAGCAGCACCTGGGCTAAGACAAAAATCTTGCGGCATTTACCCACCATGGTAAAATAGCACATCTCACAGTCCACAGGGAAATCTGAAGTGAACACTGTAAGGAATACAGAGCCCAGCTCCAAGCATCCCACTAAGGAAAGGACTGCGTATCCCCTTAGGGACAGGCACAAAACTGCAGCTTGCCTTTTCTGTCTTTTTTGATAAGGCCTTGAGAAACACACCACATTATCTACTCTTCAAAAGTGTTCTTTAATCACAGTGGACATCTCACATTAATGTTTTCTCCACAGGCTGAAATAATGCAATTTCACCATAAAAATTTCCATTCACTACAGTACAAGGGGAAAGTAATACAAAAAACCCTTCAGGGATATAGCAAACTATGAGCTATTCACCCATTTATTTTATTTTAACTTTTAAGAGTTCATTTTCCATGAAGATATTGCATCTTGAAAGAGGCAGAAACTTAGAAGTACTCAATATACTGCAAAATTTCAGTAGGATAGTTGGGTGATCCCTTTAATTTACATTATTTATGCATGAGATTTGCAGCACATCAGAATGCAAATCATGATGTTTGGTACCAGAAGGTCCACAAAGAAATAAGAATTATAACTATAGTACAAGTTAAGTTCTTCATGAAAGAAGAGCTGGAAACAGTCTCCCGTGAATTAGAAAGTGGAAAAAATGACTGTTGTCATGAATAGTGACAAGGTGTCATAATCATTTCATTTAACAAGAGAGCAAAATCTACATTCCAGAAATCGTGAAATCAAATGGGTCTGACTCTGTGCCTAGTCACGTGTATCTTTTTCTTTTTAAACATCCTTAAGGGAATCAAAGTACAACATCCATCCCACAACCCGCTGACTCACCGTTTCTGCGCCAAGTGTCTGCAGGCCTGTGTAGGTCCTGTCCAACTGGGTAAAACAATACAATATATTTATATTAACCAGGCCAAAGCCATGTATTAGCTAGAGTTTACATTATAATTTGTTTGAAAGGTGTTGAAACTATGTAATTGAGCAGCAGTGTATCAAATGTTTTAAGGCCACAAGGTCAGAAATCTGCGTGCTCTGTTTAGTACCCTCTCTTCTGCAAAAAAAATCAACCACAACCCAAAACCTACACTAAAGTAGAAAGGAGCAAAAAAGCTGAAGGAAATGAGATCATTGGGGAAACAGAATCATAGAGTGGTTTGGGTTAAAAGGGACCTTTAAAGGCCATCTAGTCCAAACCCCCTGCAATGAGCAGGGACATCTTCAACTAGATCAGGTTGCTCAGAGCCCCATCCAACCTGACCCTGAATGTTTCCAGAGATGGGGCAATTACTATTTCAGTCTAAGAGAAGCCTTCAAGGAGTGTCCTTATTTATTCCTGATATCAATATAAGGAAATAATAATGAGAAAAAAATCAGAGATTTAAACTAACCAGCACAAAAGCTATGTTTGCACTACAATTTTGATTAAAGAACTGTTCACACAGAGTATCAGCTGATGAGGAGGGATCTGTTAAGATACTTATAGAACAAAGCTGGGTTTGACAGGCTCACAGTGCCCAGAGCTCAGGGGCAGACAGGCTGCCAGCCGCGGAGGAGGGCTCAGCTCACTCACATCACCTCACAGCAGCCACAGGCTCAGTACACAAACAGCAAAGACTTGCTGATATTAGTTTTGTGTGCCATGGACTAGCTCAGTTTTCTTCTGTAGGCTGGGCTTCCTTTGCTGCACAATGTCCATTGTACTGTTACCAATTTCTCCCCAAGTTATCTCCTTCCAAATATATTTTACTCATCTGCTTTAAATGTTCCAGGAGAACATTTCCAACCTTCTCTACTGGTTATATTTGGGGTTGCAGTGAGGTATCTACATTAGCAGGAAATTCATTAAGGAAGGCAGAGTTTAAATAAAACTAATCATACTGCTCAAAGAAACAGGAAACTAAACCAGCTCAGGACTTAATTCCATTAATGCTAGGAACTACTAATTAAAAGGAGAGCAAGAGCAATGGCCTAGTTTTGCAGGACTGCTGCATACTATAAATCCTATTGAGTGTCGCAGGTCAGGTGAATGAGTTGAAAAGGAAGGCTTTCTTCAAAAGGAAGAAGGAATGAACGGGGAATCTCAGCCCCTCCCTGCCCACTCTACCCAGAGATCATCCCTAGCCGATATGTGCAAGTGCTGAAGGAACAGAACAGATACAGCAATGACATTACCAACAGAAAGACAGCTCTGCAGCACCACGTCAAGTTAAAGCCAGGGAGAGCATGACAAAAATCTCAAACAGTAGGGAAACAACAAGTAAATGCTTCGCTGCTGTGAGCGGAATCAGTTCTAGCTTCTGCAAGGCTGGGTTCCTTGGCTACCGCATCGACTCCAATATAGCCAAGGCAGGAGGCTTTCCTGGATCTTTTCTGATTCTCCAGCTCAGCTATTCATGTGCAAACAACCAGCAGGACATACACACAACAGAGAGAGGCAGAAGCACACACATAAGTGGAGCCTCTTCTAGATTATGCAGGAGAGCTCATTTAATTGCCCTTCTCTCAAATATTTTGTTCAAATACCTTCAAATTGTGTATGATATCGATCCTCTTGTTCTGGCTATCCTTGAAGTGTATCTGAACTCTCACAGGAAATTCTCCCCAGCCTCTCCTGGTCAGGTGAAATGGAGGTTCTCTGGAAACAAACGGTGATTCACATTTTGGATGCAGAAGTGGTATAGCTTTTACCTACCTCTTTTTCAGAAAGCCAAAGACTTGCTTTTCTAGCTGACACCTAAAGCTATTTTCAGGCCTGCTATTCACCACAGAGAGAATGCAATCACAGAAATGAGAATTTTATGGCTTTGGACAGCTGAAAATACTTTCATTTTGCACAAGGGGACAGGGAAGAAAATGGTAAAACACTGTTGGATGAGAGAACATGGGAAACAAGCATCTTAAAAAAAAAAAAGAAAAAAAAAAGCTGTGTCATGCTAAATGAAAAATACTTGTTTCAAAAAACCCCAAGTCAGCTCCTAGTACACAGCTGCAAGGTGAGTTTTGAATGCAGCATTTTGCAATCACTTTCTGCTATTCCCTATCTAGAAGCAAGGAGGTACATGCTTCATATAACGCCAAGAGAACAACATGCAGTCAACAGGGAAAAGCAAACTCAACCACTGTCATTCTCCAAGCTGAAAAAGAAGGGCGTATTCATCTCCAATATTTACTGTTACTTTGTATTTCAGCCTGTTGTTATTGCAAATCCCAAATGTAGTTTTGCAAGGAAATAAAACGCACAAGGTTTAGAGGCTATTTTTAGCCCAGAACATTAATGTTCACTACTATGACTGGGACTGCGCAACAAGAAATCAATTAACCAGATGGGATTAAAATGGAAGACAAACAGCACTGACATCAGAGGAAACTGAAAAAGACACATCAAGACAGCAGTCGAGTGTAATTTAGTACGTTATACAAGAAATACAAAGGAGTTTGCTTCTGCCCTGCTCAAGGTTGCCTTCTCAGAAACTACCTAGCCTTAACAACACACTTCTTATCTCAGATAAGTCTTTCTGGAGTTGCCTTTCAGTAGTTTAATTTCAACAGAATTACATCGCCATTCTGTACCTAGGCAGTCTCCCCACCCTCCTACAGGAGGCAGCTGAGTGTCCTGTGGAGAATAATTTCTTCGCGAAGACAAAAAGGAGTTTGAAGGCATCTTCCCTCCATCTTGTCCAACAGAGCATGAATGAAAGACTGACAGGGCATTTCCCTGCAGCAGTTGACAGAGAACTGACCCCGCTTGTCTCATTAGGGTCACAGCTTTGACTAGAGGTTGGGGAGAAGACAGAGAAGCTGCTCTGTTTCTGTAGCACAAGCACCATTACGCAGATGGGAAACTCCTTGAAGCATGAAGCCTATGCCACTGGAGAAATGTATTTGGGACAGGGATACAATTTGTTGCCCAAATGCACATGTATCACTAAAACTATGGGCAAAACAGCTTTCCGAGACTCCTCTTTCTTTTCCACACTAGGAAGGTAGAAAAACACCTCTTTTAGCAACAGAAGTCTAACCCGTGCAGCAGACAGTGTATAACACATCCAGAAGATGAACGAACTCACATGAATAGCGTGAAATGCATCTCAGTAGAAATTCCAAAAAAACCCTGTTTGGCACATTTGCTACATAAAAACTAATTTATTATTACTATTATTTCACAGTAAATCAAGCCAAGCCAGAGGTTAAAGACAGACTTGGAATACTAAACCAGGAAAAGAAGTTGCTAACTTCCTAAGAAATTTGGCACAGTAAGTCTGGCAAGCATAAAGACTGGAATAGTGACTGGAATAACTCCTTATTACCTCACTTCTACCAGGTCATTAGGTTTGTAACTGGGATGGAGGAAGAACCAAACTTTCTTGACAAAATGATTTATGCTGGGTTCTCTCCGAGAGCCTCGGACATACACCATCCATTTATGGGTTGACTGATCATTTTCTTCTCTCTTGTCAGGGGGAATGTACCTGGCAAAGAAATTAGAAAACAAACACAAAATAAAAATCCCAAATATTTAAATACCACGAAAAGTATTTCAGGAAAGATTAGGCAAAAAAATAGGGGAGGCTCATTATTCCTTATTCTGACAGTTCATCCAGAAGCAGATATGGGTCCCATAACCTACTTTATGCGTCTAACACATTTCCTCTATTTTAGTGCACAACTGCCATATGAAGTTCGTCCATTTAAACCTATGGCTCTTAATTATGAAGACTTAATTTTAACGTTCTACCACTGTCAAATCCCTCTCCCCACCTTATTCTGAGATATCAGGAGGCAAAACCACACCAGAACACAACATCCGCAACTCTGCTACCATAAATACAAAAAATAAGAATTCTTCTTAGAAATTTTTAAGAAACTTCATAGTCAATACTTGGTTCTGGGTCCAGGCTTTGGTAGATTTTCAAGACACAATTCTAACACCATAGGTTTTGTCAGCAGATGTTTGATACTTTCTATGCAAGAGGAAAAGACTGACTTGAGTGGTGCAAGGGTGGAGAATTAAAACCTGGACTTGTCCATAGTTTCCTAAAATGAATGCCTTTATTCACCGATTTCCTCAAAGTTCAAAAGTTATGTATATTACCCGTCTTAAATTTTTTTTGGAAAAAGATTAGAAATAAAAACTGTACAAATGAATTTCTTCAGACTATGCTGGACTTTCACAACTTTCCTCATCCTGGTTGTTTGGGGTAGTGTTGCGGGTTTTTTTGTTTAAAAAAACCACATTGTCCCTACGGACACACTGAATTAGCCTTTAGGACAACTTGCTTTTCCAAATTTTCATGGAAAAACTTGGGATTTCTAACTGGTCATAAAAGGCTGAAAGACTCCCCTTGAGAGAAACAGAGCTTAAAACATATACAAATAAATAAATAAATAAATAAGACAACTACTAAAACACCCGTTCCTTCCACAAAAAAAACGATGCAGACACTCAAGGAAGGCAGCCTTGGATACAGTGATTATTCAAGGGCAACACCTCATATTGCGACAGCCTAGCAATTTCATTTAGCTCCTAATTTTAACCTCCTATTCCATTTATTCCTGAAATAAAGGACCAACCATCCCTCAAACTCTGAGTACTAACTTGGAGACGTTGCCAACCACAATCGTTTTCTTCACATAAAGCCGTGAAGTTTCATCATTTGACAGTCCGGCATTTCGCTGTCCTGGTTTTTGAGAGCTTGAAACACCCGAACTGTCCTGAGGGTAGGGGAAGAAAAAAAAAAGGCAAACAAAAAAACAAACATTCCTCTTAAACATCATTTTGTTTGGCACTAGAAAAGTAAGGCATTGTTAAAAAAAGTAAACCTGCACAGTTAAATGAGAGAGACCAACAATGAATCATCCCTAAAAATACTTAAATTGTTATCTAGGCACTTTTAAGCAACTCAGGCACACAATGATGTACTACCTAGCCAAGTGTACACTGCATGGCTTAACTGAGCATACATTATGCAACATAACGTGGATCTGAGCCATGATTTCAGCTTCGGTTTCAAAAGCACTGCCACTGCGCTATCTGAAAAAAAATCAAGCACTGCTAGAGTGTCACTGTGTTGGTCACTAATCAGAAACAAAGCTAAATCTCCCACAAGTGGCTTCTAAAAATCTAAATCTTTCTCATTCTCTGTTGCTCTGAGGGACTACAGCATTGCTTCATGGTGAAGAATAGAGGCTGGGCTTAAGACAAGACTTCATCTCCAACTCGACAGGGAAAGCAGTCAGCCATGCCACGTTACTGACATCTAGATAAGCCTACAAATCCACTGCAACACTTGGGCACAATAAATCCAGCCTAAGCAACCTTGTAACACAACCTCAGCTACTAAGCAGTGGCCAAGACTCCCTGGTAAAACGATGACATGACCGCTCACAGTGCCAATGCAGGCTGCACTGTCGCTTGCACAGGAATGAGAGGCTTTTTTGCAGCTCTGTTGGATAAAGTGGCTGTCCAGAAAATTAGGGAATGCCATCCTCTTGTGAACAACAGAGCCGGTGCCTCAGCTTCCTGGAACGTACTCCACTGAGCACTCATAAGACGATGGTCAGCGTGGGGAGCAGTGGATTCACTAGGAACCGCCACACCTCCTCTGTTAAGTCAGTGATGCTCCAAACCACAGCAAGGAGCCACAGAAGGCTGGGATGGCTCCTGCTCCTCATCACTTCCTCAGCCATGCGTTGGTCGAAGACGTACCAACATGCTACACTCAAGCAATACAACTGCTCCATCAATGGCCCCAGTGCAGAAACAGGTTATATTGGTCTGGTGGTTTACAGCATAGGTGGATCCACATTATATATTGTTTATCTGCTTTCTGTTACGGACCCTAGGCGGGGTTTCAGCAACCTGTATCCCTGTTATCAAGTGTATCGTGCTGCTCAACAGAGGCAGAATCATTCCTCTTTCTACCATGTATGCTTGCAACTTGTTCAGTTGCAGAGTGCAGTCATATGCAATGAGATATACCCATCCCTGGTTTGCGTTAGAGGCTGTACTCCTCTGGCAGGCCTGACAGCTTAAGGAACTGAAAGGAAACTGAAGAGTTTCATCTCACCTGCTAATACACATTTCACCTGCAGCCAGTGAGAGAACCTCTCTGGTGGAGTTAACTGCAGCTGACAGGTGAAGCATTTCTGTATCTGCACAGCAAGCCATAAAGGGAACGGATCCAGGTCAAAAGTAACCCAGAAAAAAGTATGGGGGAACAATAAAAGAAGGTATCTTTAACCTGTGTCAGTCTGGTTCAGTTAAGCAAAAGCGGTATTAACACAACAGCAAGCAGTGCCACCAAGACAAAGGTAACTCAAACTATGCACCCAGGCTGTACCAGCTCACGCTGCCAGGGTGAGCTAATCCACCGGAGTCACTGTTTCCTGCACGGGCTGCTCAGGAGGCCAAACCCCAAACTCCAGTGGTTCAACCACTCTAAGCAATGCAGTCCCCATGGGCATCCAGGGTCACGCAGCAGCATTACTACTTAAAAACACTGCTGGCAATGACACATCTTGTTCTTCTCTCCAGGCTCTGCCCTTCCTGACCTGACTTCCATCTGCACAGCAAAACCCTTTGCTCAAGCTGTGAAACACCTCCTTCCCCAGAGGCTACCAGCCAAGACAGCAGCAGACAGCTGTGCCAACACGAACGCTATCACTGCTGCCTGGCTGACCTCTCTGTTGGGCAAGACTGAGTTAAGAGGAGTTACCCAAGTTACATGCACTTCAGTTAGCCTTCCAGCAAAGCCAGGCTGAGAGAGGGGGAGCAAGCGGTTGGAGAGGGTAAGAAACAGATCTTCAGCAAGGTGGGTGAAAACATGAAGAGCTCCTGGTGCCAGCACTGAGTCCAGACAGAGCACACACCTCCAACAACTTGACCACCACTCGAGTTTTACTTTACCCGGCCAGTATTTCTGCTCTGTCTCTGGTCCAGACTGTTTGTCAGACGTTCGTCTGCGTCCAAGTTCCCATTGTCTTTGTCCAGGAGAAAGTCATTGTGCTGAGAGAGTGAGTCACTCTCGGAGTGGTTGGCAGATGGAGTGTCTGAGCCCTGGTTAGCTGGAGACGAGGATCTGGAGGGTGATTCCAAGAATTTCTTGATTGAAGGGTGATTAAGAATTGTCGCATCACATGACCTGGTCCCCTGCAACAAAGAGGTCAGGCAGATCTGTCACTATTTCCCTGCAGCCCAGATAAAAACGAAGCTGTGCCAGAAGCAGAGCAAAAAGTCAACGTATGAAGAAAGAGCAAATATTTAATCAGCTGCCTTGCAGGAAAAACATATGCCGCAGAAGATAAAAGCTTACAACGGTTTTATAGAAACAGGACTCCAAATTGAATCTGTTCCTTTAGACCTTTTGATCTCAGAAATCCACCTGGTTCCGGAAAAGACGACTGCAGCCTACTGTCCCTTTGAAAATAATAGCTTCCCTTCCTATGTAGCCACCTACAATCTTATACCATATGAAAGACCACAGCTGCCCGATTCCTGCGGGCAAGCATGGTAGCTAAATGCATCAGGCTCTTTAGTTTTGATACTGACTGTCAGCCTTGCCAGTGCCTATGAGGCAAGCTACACGTATTAGCACCCCATCTCCTCCCAAAGCTTAACGGAGGATAAAGAATAATGTGCTTAGGCATGTTTGCAAACTTTCCTCAAAATGGGCACCTTAGAGCAAATCATAGATCCTCCTAAACCTGCAAGGGGGAGGACAGGGCATGCGTGTGTGTGTGTTTAAATATATTTTGGTTCTTTTCATTACAGTGACGAAGGCTCAATATATTTTTTCCTGCATTTGCTTTTAACCCCAGATGTAGCAAGGAAAACACCCATCACTCAAGACAAGTGTCCCTCAGCCATCACTCCTTCCTGTCATCTTGGTTGATGATGAATCAAGTGAAGGCAGCAGAAACACTCCTCTGCCAGCACCAGAGCACCCACAGATAGCCTCACTCCAGCTCCTGAAGCCACACACGCACACTAGAGTTGCATTGACAGCTTTTCTTGCCAGCAGTATCAGCTGAAAGATGCTCTTCTTTCCTGCCCAAACCAGCCAGATCAGCTGGGCTGGGACAATTATTCAGGGGGAACGGGCAGGTCACAAACAAAAATAAATCAAGAAGTTAAATTGGAATTTGTTTGTTTGGGGGGGTTTGTTGGTTTTATTTGTTTTGAGGGGTTTTTTTCCTTTGCAGGGTTATTTTTAATCCACATAAATTCCCCGATCCAAAATTCTGCCAACATGATGAAGGCGGTGGCATGGGGACAGACACCAGCACTGGTACAGAGTGGCAGAACTGCCCGTGAGAGGTGGTAGCAGGAGTGGAGTTAAACACTGATCCACCTTGGACTTCAGAGGTTCATTTGAGAGCTTTCTTTCCAATTGTTCGTTAGGTACGTGGGCAAAGCGATTACCAACTCTCAATTACCTGCTCAAGAGCACTTATGAGAGTTATATCCACACACCCAATGGCATGGACGCACACACAACATGACCAAAAAAAGCAAACCCAAAACCAAACCAAACCACCTCCAAGAACCCTTTTTTTTTCCCCTACCTCTAGTTAAGTAAACTGACCAACAGCTTGTCCACTAATTTGTGGGAAAATGTGATAAACTGTAAACATACGGAATCATAAGCCTCAAAACCCAGCAGTAGTAGGTTGAGGAACTCTTTATATTTATAAGAACAGGTTAGGAATTTTGAAATGATGTTGTGAAGTTCTGAATTAAACTACAAAGATTCCCATTCTACCAAAAGCAGAAACAAGACAATCATTCACTGCCAAACGAGTCAAAAATACATTAACCACAGATTAAAAATAGACGACAAAGAAAATAGAAACCAGTAACAATTTCAAAATAGAGAACTGATTTAGCTTGCATGCAAATCAGGAACTTTTAGAAAAAAATATAAATGCAATCGAAGATACAGCTATGCTAGCCATAAGCTCATAAAAAGCTTCGGGAAAACTAAACAAAGCAAGGCCACACCAGTAAGTTTTGTGAACACTTTGAAACAATGACAACAGTTAGTATTTCTGACAAGTGTGAAAATCAGCAAGGAAAAAACACCCCACTTGGCAGAACAAGTAAAGAACAGGGGACAGTACAAGCTCTTGCTGACACATGATGACACTGGATAAAACACTTCCAAAGATCAGAACCCAGCTCACATTCTTCAGCCGCCTACACAAAAGCCAAGGGGGGAGAAGAGATCTCCAAGCCTCCCAATACTACCATAATCTTTCTCATCTCCAGTTGCCCAACTCAAGTTCACTGAGGGAAAAACAAGCTGGACCTCTTTGTTTTTACCCCCCTACCAGTCTTCTGGAAATCACAACAGGAAAACAGCAGTAGCAGTGCAAGCCACTGCGTGGAAGATGAAGTCTCATTGTACTAGAGATAATCAGCTCTTTACTGGAAACTAGATCAACTCCCTGAATTGAACAGATGGTAACTAAAATACCTAAACTGGTAGTGAACTGCAGGTCAATTGGGATTGTATGGGCCTTTGCATGAGTCATGAACACCCTGCGGTTACTAGCCCATTAAGGACAGAGTGCTCAGAACTGGGGTTTAACTAGTAGGGTTTGGGTTTTTTTTAATCTCCTCGTGAATTTTTAATCTCGTGCTATCTCCTTGATTTACCTTCTGCTTTACTGGCTGTTCACCAAACTATTAATAGACTGGCCGCCAGAGTAAAGGGAGGAACGGCACTGCCCAAGACTCAAGAAATCTTGATTTTTATTTTTTTTATCCTGAGAAGTTTCAAAACGCATCTGCTTCCATTCTTCTCCTGTGAAATGGGAAAACATGTTCCCCACTTTTCAGGGCTTTGAAAAGACAAACTGTGCAGTGTGAGAAGCAAGGTGCTCTCACGCAAGAACAAAGCACAAAATATTTCAGAAACCAGAACCGAGTGCCGCTGAACAACTTCTCAACTGCTCATCGAAGACTCAGCTTTGCCGAGTACCTGAGGCCCAGGGGTCAGTGACGCACAGGTCTCCTCTCCCACTGCCACCCCGTCTGCAGTTCATATTCCACCATTTCAGAAAATCGCATCTCAAAAACAAACATCAGCTGAATAGCCAGTGAACTACACATCTTCCTTAGCAAATATTCCCTCAAGTCTTATAATTCCCAAAGTAATTTTTACCTCTCCAGCTTTAAGGAGACCAGCAGATGCGTAATAGTTAGCCACAATACAGGCACGCAGCTTATCCATCATCCTTCTTGCTTCAATCAGGCGCTACAAAAAGAAGAGATAATATATATTAATGGATAACCACTACAGCAATCCCCCTAAACTCCGATACACCACGATCTTATGTATTTTGTAAGAACGAAACATTTATACCTGATCTATAACTTCAATTTCATGTTCTTTACTCTTCATTTCGACAGCAAACTGTTCTTTTATAATTGTCTCAATCTTCTGCACAGCAACGTCTCGAGCTATACAAGGCCGCACATTAAAAATAAAGAAGAAGGAAGTATTTATATTTGTACTTCTGAGGCTCTATTTAAAAAAATAAAGATCAGAAATCATTAGGGAGTGAGAAGTGAAGGGATAATAAGTTCAGCACACACACAAAAATGGGAAGGATCATTTTTCTGCAAAAGAAAGTAATTTGTCTTAACAAAAACCACATGTATCTTTAAAGGCTGCTTTATGTAGAGGGCTACTTTTTCCCTTTTTAAGTCTGAGATGACAAATAACAGAAGACGGGAAGAACAGGACCAGTCTGTTTACTTCTGTCTCAGTAAAGCTGTAAACAGTAAAAGGAAAACTCCAACGTGCTACATCCAAGTGTAGTTACTGCTGCGATTGCGCAGGAGTCCGTTAGAACACTATGTACATTTTTCTGCTCTCTTTGGCCCGATTCATATCCAAGAAATTTACACCACATCATGCAGCAATAATAAGGCAAACTAATACTTCATATGTTTAGCACTGGCATGAAGTGCAGACTGCCCTGGAGTTCCTACAAGCCTGTTATTACCCACAAAAGAAACTACATTATCAAAAGCTGGTCTACCTCTTACAAAATCGTCTTCCAGCACAGCAGTCAAAAAGTTCTAGCCTTTCAGCAGGAGTTTATTGACCTTGGTGGAAAGCAAGTAGTTCAATATTTCAAACTGTGAGAATACCTTACTGCAAATTAGTGGCTAAGAATTCAATTGGCATCTCATTGCGTTTTTCTAGAACATGTATAAACATAGGAAGAACAATTCTTTTTGCTCTACATCTACCACAGGCTTGAAATACTGTCCTTCTTTTAAGCCATCTCCATTATATCAGGGGTTTCAAACAACATTTTTATCAAGTTCTAAGCAAGAACTTGGAAAAGCAGGAATTGTACTTCTGGAAGCAAGCCTGGAAAAGGTGCTCCAGCCTGAGTCAGAAATAAGTTACCCTGGTACAAAGCAGATCAGAGAAACAGCCTGGGTTCCTCTGAAAAACACTCTTACAACATTCCTTCTATGGGGAATAGGAGGCAACAACACCAAGACTTTGTTCTGAGTTCAGAGGAAGCATTTGTTAGTCTAAAGGATACATATCTGTTTAAAGAGGTTTCTAATATCCCAATAGTAAGAGCAAAGAAATAAGAGAGTCAAAACTTTGCTGGTATGTTCCAGTTAGCACATGTAATTTTACTGTCTGGTCTGGTATTGACAACAGGAATAAGGCAATTAATGCTTCCATTTGCAACAGGGGCATCCTAAATATATTTACTTATTTCCAGATAAGCATATATATACTCTAGGACCAGAAATAGTTCAAGCGTACATTAAAACAGAATTACGGTTGAATCTGTATGAGTAATGCAAAATTAAAAACTAGAGGCATATAATTTTCCTCAAACCATGAACAGCATGCCTCAGAAATTCACATGTAAGGCTACACTTAAAATAAACCTAAACAGAATAAGGTATGAGATGCGCAGTTCAGACAGGGACAACTGCATCTCTTCCCAAGACTGATGCCATGCAACGCCAGCATTATGACAGTTAAAGCACTTTAGGATTTGTGGTTATACTACAGAGGCTTTTAAGAACACTTTATTTTCATATTTTTTTCCCAGCTTAGTGTCAACCACAGTCCCTAATTAATATTGTGTTAGTGAAATTTGTATATTTAAGGAATTCTTCCATCGAAAGTTGGACATCTTCCATGAGAGGAAGAAGCCAATTTGGAGGCATCACCTGAACAGAAAGTTCACTTTGGCAAGGACAGTTTTGCAAGGCCCTGAGACTTTGCCTGCTAACTATGAAGACCTTCTGAAGAGTTGCACAGAAGTGGATTAAAAACCCATCTGCAGTCCCTGGGACACTCCACCACAGAGGGTGGCGACTTCTGGCAGCCAGACAGGGCAGGCAGCTGGGAGTGGTGACGCTCTTCTGCCACGGCCAGCTCTGCTGTCAGGGCCCCATACTGACCTTGCAGACAGGACCTGCCCAGCAGCACATTCAACCCAAAGTTCAGCCTCCTCAGACGTGTCCAGCTGTACGCCGTCCTCCAAAACATCACCCGCAAAGCCATCATCTATCCTCTCCAACTGGCAGCTCCGGCATCCTGCTCTGTTCCTGGATCTTCTTCAGATCCCACAGCCAGCTTCAGTTTCCTCATCTCCCTGTTTGTCAGCTCCTCCCATCATGATCCTCTCACTAGCTGTGCCATGCCAGAAACCACTAGCCAACTCCCTGTCCCAGGGGCAAGAAGCTCTACTCTCATTTGCCCAGAGACAACTGCAACCTGTCCCGGGCACTCTGCCAATAGGCTGGTTCCCAAAGCAAGCATATCCGAGCGTGCCAAACACAAACCTACTCATCCAGCTACTCCCTCCACTACACTTCTTTATCCACCTTTCCTTCAGTCAGGTAGCTGCTCCTCCTCCCTTGCATCTTTCAAAGTCCCTTCCTTCTCGCGGCTCTACCCCTACTCCGCTGCTCCGTTTCACTTTATCTGCCTACTCTTGCAAGCACTTGTCTTCTTCCAAGAGCCAGTCTATTGCAGGGTCATAAATCTCCTCCTGCCTGCCCCCATGCTGTACCTGTATCCTCCAAAACGTGAACAAACTGTCAGTCTTTCTTGAAGCAGACTTCAACTGCAAAACAAATGCACACGTTGGAGCACATCTCAGTACTGGCAACTGCTGGGAAGATGCACTGCTGAACATTTCGTCAAGCAACAGGAACCAAAGTAGATGGCTGGGGCCCTGGAGAGCTCATGCTCTAGCTGCCATCATGCACCAAAGTCTGCAAGCCCATGCTTTACTGTTGCCATTACTGAAGCCCAGTTCAGCCAGCAGGTAGGAATGGCTCCATGGACAACAGTCACATCTTCATTTGGCTATACAGAGGCATTGCTAGCTCCCTTGACCCCTTAGCTCCTGCCCCAGTCCTTTCCTGACACGTCTGCAGAGAGCATGCACATCCCTAGCATTTCTAACTCCAACTGGAAGATCCCTTTGGATCAGACAGCTCCTACCTGACTGTTCGGCTGCTTTCTGACGCTTGTTGGGATGCGTGATGGTGATGTCCTCATAGTCGGGGTCCTTCTCAGCGATCACTCTCTTGATGCCAGACATGTTCTCCCCTCTACTCCACCGAGAAGAAAAATAAAAGTATTAACATCACTCACAGTGACTTTCTGGGCAGGCTTCAGCCTCCCACCATGGGGAGGCCTAGAAAGAGCTGGGACACCTCCTTCCCCAGTTGCTAACGATTAACCCACAACTGCAACGCTGGGTGCTGGTCCCACTCTGTACGGTCCAGGAGCTTCAACCGCCTCCTGATCTTGGAAGCTCACTACAGCCCGTGGTTGCACAGCCATGGCAGTGCTCCCACAGCAAACCACTGCGCATTGAGGCGAAGAGCCCCCTGAGCCCCACAGATCTGGGAGAACACCCAGCTGTGGCCTGAGGGGTGGCTACCAGGATCTGGGAGGACACCCAGCTAGGGTTTGAGGGGTGGCTTCAGGAGATCCAGGACAACCAGCTGTGGCCTAAGGGGTGGTCACCAGGCTCTGGGAGGACACCCTGCTGTGGCCTGAGGTGTGGCCACCGGGATCCGGGAGGTCACCCAGCTAGGGTTTGAGGGGTGGCTTCANACCCCGCCGCTGCCCAGCCCGGCTCCCCGCGGCCAGGGGCGGTCTCTCCCCCCAGCCAGGACCCGCCGCCGTGAAGTGAAGCCGGTGGGTGGGCGGGGCCGCGCCCGCGCGCCCGGG
>VWZL01002638.1:1929-25209 GCA_013396915.1 Stercorarius parasiticus | reverse complement strand
GGGCAGGCCCGCAGCGCCAGGGCTGCCGGGCCCTGAGGGACGGGCAGGGAGCGCGGGAGACCGCTGAGGGAAAGGCGACTGGACCGCGGCGGCAGTGGAGACCCGATCGCGCCGCTCTGCTCTTCGGCGCTGTGTGCGGTGGTAACAAGCGGTTTGTGGGCGCTGATTAACCCTTAACACCGGTGGGCACTAACTAACCCTCAACACCAGAAAACAGCCGAGGTTGGCGACGTTGTAATGTTTCTGTTTAGATACATTTATGTACTGATCTAATCCCAATTTACTGTCTGAAGTAACTTTAATAATAAAATTTGAAGGAGATATCTTACGTAGCGATCAGTGAAGGAGGATGATTAGACAAAGCCCCAGGACATGAGTCTCGGCCCATCTGAGGTGCGGGACACCGAAGGCCCAGTGTCCCCTCACAGGGCTGTCCCGGCCTGCTCTCGTCTGTTGTGTGCACAAGGCTTTTGCCCTCATCCCCTCACATATAGGCTTCAGAAACATCTCATACCGCACTTAACCACTCACCGCGTTTCATAGTCTCTCAAGTTAGGGCTAAAACTGTACAAATTAGCACAGTTAGTACCACGGTTTGTGTTTGGTTTTGGCCAGGTTGTAACACCTCTGTTGGGTGCAGCTGGTGGCAAATGGTGCTTTGGTCTGTGGTAGTCCCATGGCTCACACAGTGAGCTGGTAACCAGCATAAATTAATGTCCTGCTCATACATGTATTTGCAAACTTATTTATAAAGCCACTAATTAGCAAGCATATGCTGAACGTTCAAGGTTTAGGCCTTAAAGCCCTCTTTTTTTTCTCATTTCAGGACCATCACTACAATGTTTTTTTGACTTCTTACCAAGCAACGAACGTGAATTATGGCAAATCAGTTGAGACTGTTCTTATACTTGAAATTGTATCATGCTCATCAGGAAACGTAAGTATATAATGTAGCTCAGTTTTATTTTCTTCATTTCTCCTGCTTAATGGGTAAGAGGAAGAAGAGGCTGTTGTTAAAATATTGCTGCCACTTCACTATTTTTAAGACTTAAAATATCTTAAGATGGGGTTCCAGCCCTCAAAATTATTTCCATTGCTTTGCAGTCTGTGGATTCCCTTTCAGGCAATGTTACTTCTTTAATGAAAGTGAACTTCTGCAAGCATTGAACTTGGTCATAACTTATTTATGGCACCACAGCAAGAGCCTCTTGGTTGCTGTGAACGAGCCTGGCCACACTGTAGAACTGCAGCACACAACTGGCTTGCCAAGTTTTATTTCACATTAGAAGGTACTTGAAAATCGCTATGTATCTCAGTAGTACAATGTATAGACTCTCATCTCCATGGGGCTAGGTTCGAAACTGTTGAAACTAGTGCAGCTACTTCACTTTTCTGCAGCTCAAAGCTGCAGGAAAAAAAAAAAGATGCAGCATATCATTGTGTCCATTTAAGTAAGTTATATTAAAATGCGAATGTCTGGCACCATTTCTACAAAAGAGCTTCTCTTTATACTTATTGCGCCGTGTCAGAGAGACAGAGTATATCGAATATCACAGTCCCAGTGCCTTGGGCTTTATTTTGGTATATCCAGAACACCCCATGTCTAATACACCACACAGGGAATAGACTTGTGACGCAGATTAGATCTCAGTGGGTTACAGGGCAAAGCTATGGAAGCTGTTATTTGATTGTCACAGTATCTAAATGTTTTTGTGAAGAAGGCAAGACTATGATTACATGAAGGGCAAGTTATGAGTCCAAGATCCAGAATACACGTTACGGGGAAGAGGAAGCCAGTACAGCTACTGTTCCACTAGGAAATACATGTGAAAATTAATGTAATCTGTAAAAAATGGGATATTAAACCAAATACTTTTCTTTGTATCAGTTCAGGTGTAGTGCCACCCCATCTCAGCCCTTACCCTGCCATCTGCCAGTGGGACCTCGAGATGGCCAAGTACCTAATTTTAGGAGAATAAACTTTCTATCGGATTCTTCCCAATGTGTATTGTTTCCAGTTGCCTTCCTAGCATTATGTTACCTTTTCCTGATTTCCCATGCTGTTTTTGTCTTCCAAGTCCATTCACATCCCCTTCCCATCACAATACCCGGGACTAAACAGTATCTCACATCCCACCGCTCTGCTTTATCATTTTTCCAGTTTTCTTTCAAGTTTACTCTTCTGCACAGCCTCCAGCTTGCCTTTATTCATGTCAATAGTAAAGTCGCACAATGAGGACACAAAGATGAGCAGGGAAAACACTTCGACTAGGCCACAGAAGACCGGATCGATGGATGGATATAGAGACTGCAAAGGGGCAGAATCCAACCAGTTAAATGGGCCAGAAAAAACAGGAAGGAGTTTCCTTCTTACATCACCAAGCCCCTGGAACTTCTCATAACCAAAATAAAACACAGTGAACTATTCAAAAGGCAAATGTTTATTAGGTACACTGAACTTTAAAAAACTTTCAAAGAATTATGCAAGAAATGTATATTTAAATATAACAGGTGTTATTGCAATTGCGCTACATTACAAAATCACTTTTCTACTGTCAGCACAATCTGAAGACCTTAATGTTATATGCGAGATAATGTTACATTGACTCTGGCATACAGCAAGCGGTCTGCACTTTTTTTTTTGTTCAAATGTCATTTGTGCTGCACCAGGTTGTTCTTGAAGACAAGATCAGCTCTTCGAGGAACCATACCCTTTATGTTTCAGTAGATAAAGGAACTGGCAAGGAAAAACACAAACTGCTGTCTTTCTCAGCAAAAAAGGAAAACCAAAACATGATTTCAGGTGAAGGTAAAATACCATATAAGTAACAGTCCAGGAGGTAAATACTCTTTCCATGGCCAAGTAGCTCCTATTAATCTGACTCCAAATTGCTATAGGTGCACCAAAAGGAGAATGACTCATAGGTCCAGCATTTACACAGATGAAATCAGTAATGGTACATTACATTCAAGTCTCTTGATTTTGCTTATTGCCATGCTGCACCATATTATTGCTTGGTATTACGTATATTGAACAAGAGGTTCATGACTGACAAGTCGGAGTGTTCAGAAATACCGTAGAGGCTACTGACTAAATCAAAGAAATTGTACATGTTAAGGACAGGAAGTCAAAGACTGAACTCAAATCCTTTGTCACTGAGGAGTGCTGGAAACAAAAAACAGGAAAAAACAAATACTGATTTTCCCTAGATTAAATCTGCCATAGCATTGTAATAATGGAAGCATTCTAGGCATATTCTAAACAAGAGGTTTAACTATTCTAGTTAATGAATGGCAAGATTTATTTCTCTTAGGAGGACATCAACAGTCTGGACAGTAAGACCCATCCTAATACAGATAACAAAGTGGGAGAAGTAATCCAAGCTCTTTATCACAATAGATAAAAATATAGATGAATTCAAGGCACAGGTATTTTCAAAATTAACACACATTATTTTCTTTGGAACTAATAATACAGAGTAAGCCATAATTACATTATCAACATGCTGTACACAGGAGCTTTTATGTGCATTACTTATAACAGCATTATCAGAAAATGATCACAGAATTATTCACAGGCACAGATGTGCACACATAAACGTATGAGCAGAGACTGGAGTGCTACAGTAGAAGAAAAAAGAAGTGTTCCTGCAAATAGAGTTGTTCGACAGCAACATTATCAGGTCTATATAGTTTCAGTAACATGAATTTATGTGTAACATTAGTTATGGAAAACAGCTGATGAGAGGCCAGGGTGCAGAGAACAGGTGATTCACACATCTGGTTTGGGGTTGGTAGGAGGCTCCTTACTGTTTTGTGTCAATGCTCATGGCACTGACACAATCATGATAAACTGACAGCAACATCCATTTTTATTAATGCCACCTGAAATAATTCAACACTGCGGAAACCTGTGTGCTAGTCATAGTAAAAAAAAATAATAAATCCCTCCTTGGACAGGAGGCCAAGGACAGCAAATTTCTGCTTAAAGAACCTCATTTTACCTTGTAGACTCCTTTTCCGAGTATATATTGCTCAGATATTTTTTTTTTAACCAGGCACAACAAACCATTTAATTTGTTCTTTCTTGTGTACACGGGACCACATTCAGATGAAAATATTAGTTTTGCCTCACAGTGATCAAGTTGTGTGAGTTTCTTAATGCTCTTGAACTGGCTTTTGCCAGCTACAGTGGCATGTATAGTTGCCTAGTTGGGCAATTAGGAAAAATGAACCTTTGGCTTTCTCGAAGATTGCCACTAGAAGACCATGACCATATATGCATCTTTATCACTCCAACTGAGTTCAGGGAGTTGACAAGCATGAAATATTTTTACCACCCAAGTTTCAGCATATGGAATTCCAAACTTAGGAGGATCCAGAGCATCTTGGTTTCAGGAAGCCCAGCCAAATGCATGCACTGNCCCGGAGTTTCTCTCTTGTCTCTCTGGAGCTGGACTAAGTTCACAGCTCTGCCTACCCGTCGAGAGCAACAGCTCCAGCACATCACCGTGCCTTGGGCAGGAGGGAAACCTGAAGTCACAGGGAGCTGGACTGCATCTTGTTTTGTTCTTGTAGGTCAAATAAAACAATTACTCAGTTTATCCTGCTTTTATCTAAGATAATGTGGTGAACTCAACTACTTTGAGGAAGAAGCTGGAGCTCTCAAGCACAAGTGACCAAAGCTTCCTCTGTGAACCTTTGTCAAGGTGAGCACCTCCTCTTCCTACATCATCAGCCTCTCTCAAAAATTTGCAGTATTAAAAATATCATTTAAAAAGCTTGAGTAAATTATCATAAGGGTCCATATCCATCATAATCTGCATTAAAGATACCTGTATTTCAGAGAGTAGAAGCAAAAGCAGTCTTTGATAAGAACTGCATTGGTGCTAATTAAAACAAAAAAATAAACAGTAGAACTCTGGACCCTTGATGCTCGAGTCGAAAGCACAGTGCTTAATCCTCAAAACACATACCAGGCACATACCATAAAGTGAATCACCTGATGGTACAAATGGAAGAGTCTCCACAAGTTATGCTACTTAAGCATTACCAAGAATGGAGCCTACAGGTAAAACTAAACAATTACCAGGCAACGTTACATGCTTGATGGTTGTAAAATGAGGGAATGCATGGTACTGTAAAAGCAGAAGGCTATATGCTGCACTATACTGCAGTACTGGAGTTATCTACTCAGAACCTTCTTGAAGCCAGGCTGCAAAGAAGCATCAACTTTCCTTTCAATTAACATCGCATTGCTAAGAACAGAAGAATGTAACTCATGGACATCAAAATGGAAGAGGGAAACATTTACTCTCACTTCTTTTTAAGAGTGAAATACTTAAACGATAATTATCTGTTTAATGGAGTGCAACATCAGACAAACCTTAGAATTTATTTTTTTGGTATGACTTTGGAGATACTTGAGCACCCTTCCCATGTATGGTTAGACTGAAGTTACATCTTTGTGCAGGTGTCTCTACAGTGGAGCTACCAAACCTACTACCATTTATGATGGCAATCTTTTGATTATGCTAGACAACATTAATAATTTTCTCTCCTAGCCAAGACACACCACCCCCCAACTTGCTGCTCAAGCCCATAAACTCCAAGCAGGTAGATATTCATAATAGTAAGAATTTAAATCTTTGAATTCATCTGTACCCAAGTGAAATGCATCGGGGAACAGGTGGCTCAGGAATGAGACTTCCAAGCTAATGCATCCTTCTAAAAAAATAGTTTTCATTAAACCAAAGGTGAATTGTTCTTTCTAGCACATCCAAAAATAATTGTTCTAACAGATCAATAAGTGCAAATTATTTACAGAGTTAACAAGCAAAAAAAAAATAATTCACTGCTTGTTTTAAGGGAATCATTGCATGAGTAACTGCCATTTTAGCAATGCTCCACACATGTAATTCTTCAGCACTGAATACAGGTTCTCAGGAATTGTAAGCAGAAGTTTTCTTCTACATCTATGTTTCTGCATTTACTGGTTCATAAACACAGTCACTTTTCAAAGTAATAGGTAACCATAACAGTACATAAATTGTTAAGAAAAGACAACTAAACTATAAAATGAATCTTCAAAATCATAGAAAGCAGTATCTTGTTATTTACGGAGTACTGCAGTATTATAAACACAGATTAAAAAGATATGTATACATAGATGTCATTGTTCTACACCTACAGAATAAAGAATGTTTAAAAACAGTTTAGCATGACAATCAACATTACAAGTCTCAACACAAACAAGAAGGAAATCAAAGGAAAGGATAGTATTTTTCAAATTGCATCGCTAATGAAGTGCTCCTATATTTTTTTTTTTTTTTACATTTTCATTTACAATGATGGCACAAGTTATATACAGTGTTAGGATATAATATCAGTTACTGGGCAATTACCATTGCTATCAACGGACCTTATTCACAGGTACTGAAATCACCTTTTCAAAGTAATGCTTGGCGAGCAGAAACACAAGAAATTTAGAAAAGGATTAATTTATCCAATTCATTAGTCTTGCGCTACAGAGGGACTTTCTTTTTAGGGCAATGTGAATGTTCATGCTCATATTTTACCAGTATTCTTAACATATACAAAGCAGTGTTTGGTATTCAGCCAGAAACTGAAATTTGTGTCCTTTCCTGAGGTTACAAGTTAACGCATCACAAAGTGCAGCTCCCAGTGCTCTTTAAAAGTCATGATTACTGAAAATGATGACTCCCAGTTTGGCACAGCTTCACTGAGGGTCAGAATTTCCATCTCATGAAGAAATACTCTGGGAAAACGGATGAAGAAAGTCCAGTGGAACAAACGACGTTCCAGAGATGGTGCTTGTTTTCACCCTCCTGAGCAAGCATGGAGACCAGAGCCCTGAGGCCAGGGCTGTCTCTGCAAGGGCCTTATGGTTTGGTTTTTTTCCCCTACCCTGGCACTGACCAACTTCCCTACTGGCTGCTGTCCTCAGAATTCCTTTGAAAGGCAGTTCCTGAGGTTTTTGGTGCTTAACAGGAAATTAGTACACAGACAATCCTATTCATTTTCTAACTCTCAAGTGCTATTTCAGTTTTTATGAACTTGTGCCTCAACTATACAACTCTGTACTGGAAATAAATCAACCTAGGACAGAAATCTAGGGAGGACTTAAAAAAAAAAGAAAAGGGGGAGTGGTGGTCAAAATACAGGCGCTTCCTAGGCTTCAAAATTAGCCAACAATGTTACATGGGAGTTACCTCATATGGCTACATGGACAGGTCCACAGATACTTTTCTGGTGAGAGGAGGGAGCTTCCCAGAACTTCTTTATCTGTGGCCAAGCAGCTTATACAGTAGTTTAACTGTGCTAGAGTAAGTGATTGTCTGAAGAAAGGCCAAGAAACACTTGGCGGGTACTCTGCCATCTCTGCAGCTGAGCTATCCCAAAGACCAATTTATAAGCTGTAGGGTGCAACCAAGTCACAACCTCTATCACCAGGTAATTTATATAATGGGATTCAGAAAAGCAGAAGAATCCAGAGTTCATCATCCTTTATTCCTTCCATAGTTTAGAGAGACTTCACGGTGAGCAAAGAACAAACCCAGTAACTTTCAGGCTTCAGCCATACAATTCAAAAAGTTAAGAACTGGGATTTGAAATCTGCTTCACAGATGCATGCCTACGCCCCAGTGGTCACTGGTTTTCCATGTCCTGTTAGCCTTGTACTTCTGATGAACATTTAGCAACACTATGAATAAGGTCCATAGTGTTAAGGTACACAATCATCACTTCAAAATGTTGCAGTGGCTAACTAAAATACAGCTTCTCCTTCAGAGAAAAGCATTGCTCAAAGATTCTAGTATCTGTCCCATGTAGCTTGTTTTGTTTGGGTTGGTTTGCAATGCATGATCTGCTTGTAAGCCAAGTAATCTGCTTGTAAGAATGCTGTGCATATAGATTATAATTATATAAGCTTTTTAAAATTGTAGGTAATTACCTTAGGTGATTCTTTGGAATTTACTCGCCTATTTATTTTTCCAATTAGCAAAACCTGAACACCTTGCAGATTTCACTTCTTAGGACACATGCACAAATACTTGTGAAGGCACTTTCTGCACAAGGCTTCCAAGATTTTAATTACTAATCACACATAGGGCAAACTTTCTGAATACTAGTACAACATATGATTACTGCTCTTGTATCAGAGCCCACAGCAGATAAAACTGAACTCTGGTTACTGGATAGATGTGTAGACTTCTTTGTAAGTTAAATTAACCCTTTTTCTAAAAGGCACAGGATACAATTTTCATATGACACGTATGTAGGGAAAGGGCATTTTCCCCACTTCAGGAATCTTTAAAAAGCCTGTCTTGCAGCAGACCACTGGATTTGTTCATACCATCTTCTTTTTTCGAGAAAAAAAAATTACAGTTTAAAGCCTTTTTCATTATATCTATGAATCGTCACACAGCCGTGGTATGATACTGGCCTGGGCATGGCTGCTACTCCTGTGATAATGCCCGTTGCAGGGTCATAACAAAGAATAGTGTCTGTCGCTTCACCGTTTTCTCGTCTTCCACCAAGGATATAGATTTTTCCATTACACACAGACATGCCACAATTCTCCTGTTTCAAAATACACAAAGAAATACATGATTATTTAAAAAACAAGACCTCAGTTGCTGCATGTCTACCCCAGTGCAGGACAGCACTGTGACTACCATGTGTAAACAAACCGGTCTACACTATTCCCTCCTGAAAGGGCTAATGCAGAAAGCACAACAGTTGGGGAAATCAGCAGCACAATCCTACAGAAAAGAGTATTTCAGATCTAAGCCTTCACTGCACATAGCTCAGACAAGGAATACAGCTGAGCACTGCACTTACCATTTAAACATCTCAGATAAGGAAAGGAGGGACCACAGTAGGTACTATTAATGTAAAAAAAAAATGGAAACAAGGAGCAGCACCTTAGAGGAGTAATAGATAATTAAGAGGGATGTAAACAGGGGAGAGGAAAAAAGCCATGACTAAAAAAAGAGTGCATAAGGAAAAGATAGTGCTATGTCTTATTTGAAATAGAGAGAGAGAGTATTTTGTTTCTTCCTTAAAAGCAGGCATGGAAAAAATATTCAATCAAGTAGGGAATGCTGATCAAAATAGAGGGAAGGCCAGGAAAAAGAAGAACACATTTCTGTTAAGGTAGATACTACAGAGTATATGACTGATGTTTTAAAAACATCGGGAAAATTAACTGATACACACGCACACACTTTACTAACAAGGGGACACATTTTAAAATTCTGCTCGGTGTTCCATATATTGAAGTGCTACAGCTCTCACTGCTGAAGTCAGACACTTTCTGTGCTATACAGTGGGGTTTCCTCCACACTGTAAAAGCAGCCTTCAATATTTTTTGTTACACTGAAAGGCTTTAATCAGTTATAAGGAAATTACTATCTTCAGTCTAAATTAAAACATGTAGCTGAACTTGACAGAGATCAATTTCTAGACAATTAAAACATCGTCCGTTGTGCTGTTACACTGTTCTCCAACAGTAATCCGTCTGAAGCAAAAGGACTGGACTGGCTAACAGTGACACGCAGCTGAAAAGCTACCAGTTTAGAAACTTCCTCTCTCGTGAGGTTTAGAATTATACAGATGAAGCCGTAAAGCAAGAATGGAATCAGAGATGCAATACCAAGAGGGTTAAACAACTGTATACTCATTTCATGCCAAGATACTAATGTTAAAAAATACCTTTCAGATGTCTACAGGCCATTTAGTGTTAAGTACCTGTCTGCTGAATGTATTCTGTACGTGCATCCAGTAGTCCTCAATTGGATCATAGCAGTATATTGCTTTGGTGAGCCCACCAGCAACGTAGATCAGATTGTTTAAAGACACAGCCGTAATACATCTTTTTGCGATAGGGATAGTTGCACGGAGTAGCCAAGAATTAGTATCGGGATCGTAAGACTGAACCTGAAAACAAATACATGCATTTCAGATTAAAGGCCTAACTGAAATAATAACCTGGCACACCCACACAGGTTATACAAAGAGAGTCAAAGAAGCAACACCTGTTGGGCAGTATCTCACCACAAAGATGAAGTCAGTAGAAATATAGGTCCATATATCAATAATGTCTACATATAAACACCATATGCAACATTGTTTTCCCAACAGTCAGGTTTAAGTATTCACAGAACTTGCGAAGCCAATGACAGTATTCATGAGAAAGACCACAGTAACAGTATGTTATTCAGTTAACGTTTTCTACTCTGTATTTTTTTGTATTATCATAATTCCATACTCCACTCAGTCCAAACCAGTTAAAACAAACCTCTGTATGATCTGTTTTTAAAACCGCAGTACTGTTTACCATGGATAGAAGATGCAATCAAACACAATTAACTGACCTTGTCAGAACACGTGTTGTCATCAGGACCACCACCGATCACGAAGAGTTTGCCCACGCAGCTGGTGACTGCTGGGGAGCTCACAGCTTCTTTAAGGGGAGCCACCTCTGTCCATCGATTGGAAAATGAATCGTAACACTCAACACTGCTGAGACGGTTTTGCCCATCGTATCCTCCAACAACATATACCTATGCAAAGTGGTGAAAAATATCATAATTTCATTTTAGAGCAGTTACTACATTTAAATATTAAATTAATTTAAAGCCGTAGGAATCCTGATTTGCTACGTTTGTGAAGGGATACTTTCCGCAAATTTTTAATTTATACGTAAGAGAAGAATATGGTCTAAAAATAATAGGTAAAGACTCTCTGGAGAGTTCCATTCAGTCACACGTGGAATGACACTGCGCACACACACGTCCAAAGCATAGTATTACTGAGACAGAAACTTCCTATTTGAATGGCATTTGTTAAAAAAGGCACTTCTCTGCATTTCTCTTTTTACAGATTACATTCAGCAACAGCGGCAGCAAAAGTCCGTCTGAATTTACCTTTGCTTTTCTGTCTTTTACTTTTTTCCTATTTGCTTACAAAATATTTCTTCCTCTCAGTTGGTAAATGTTTCTTTACTTTCCTGTTGCTTCTCTCATATTTAAGAAACAACTCATTATTATTTGTGTCTACCGTCTTCCCTCTGTTTGCTCCAGCTGCAAATCTCATCTCCAAGAAGTTACTCACTCCAAGGGACACCACATGCACACCCTCCTTAACTTTCATTAATGGAATCCTCACAGGCAGTTGATCCCAATTACTGTTTTTATGTTAAGGCATATATACCTTCAAAACACAGCAAAACCTCCTATTTCCCCACAGTATATATTTGGTTCATTTCAATATAAAACATTAAATAAAAGAGCACAGGGCTGACATTCAGAGCAGTACTAGTTTCTGTTAATAACTGCATTAACTGATAAACTTTTGACAGCACTTTCAAAGCACAGGCAAATCCAGATGCTTCTTTGTTTCCCAAAAAATTGCTTGTTGGGGATAAGACACTTCAATGACAAAAAACCCACAAAAAATACATAACTGAAGGGTAACATGATTTTCATGTCCACAGATAGTGTCTGAGTGGTTTAAAAGCCTAATTGTTTAAAATATTCTTTTATTTGATATATTGTATTTTTATAATTGATAGGAAATACAAAGTAAGACTGAATACGTACCCATGTTTTCTCCACTATTTTGTTATATATAGCAAACATCCACACTACAAAAAAAAATTATAAATATACTTCTCTTACTTTACCAAGAAGAACAGCCATTTTATGACGCCATCTGCCTTTATTTAAGGAGGCAACTCTGATCCAAATGTTGAGTTGAGAGTTATAAATCCAAACATCCCGGCTATTGATTCTTCCACCTTTAAAAACAAAAATATGCCAATCTGAATGAATTCATTACTGAATGAGAAATGTTAACTATTACCATGCCCCTCTACAGCAGGCAATGAAAGCTATATCCTTTTAGGTGAAATAAAGATCTATCTATATATGTTAGACTGAAAAAGTCAGTTTCAGTGGAATTAAAACCTGAAAACATACAGTAAGTTATTTTACTTACGTGTGGCTTTCCCAGTAACACGCTGAGATCGCATTGGATTATTTCTTGAGACTGGAATGCATTTTAATGGCTTTTGCCCATGCTCTTCACGTTTCTTTAGTGTCACTGGCTGGATGAGACACTCGAAATCTTAACCATTTCTGTGCCCCATGGCATAACCCTAATACTGACTGTTCCTCAGTTTCCTTTGTGCATCCACTTCCTTCATTTTACATTTTATTCACATGACACAGGTACTAAGATCTAAGGAGATTGTTTCTTTGGTTAAACTAACACATGGGGCTTGGTGTCTAAACCACCAGCTGTACCCTGTAATTTGCTAAAGAACTGAATGAGAGGTGTTTAAAAACCGATAGCTATTGCTCATTTCACTGTAAAAGGATGGTATAAACCAATCCCCAACTCAGGTGCTAAAAGGAATTTGTTTCCATTTTCCGTTCCCACAATGAGAATAAGCTTTAACTGTTTTTCTTCTGGAGTCTAGGCAGCCACATGACAGGAACGAGTCACCAGCAACGTACCAGCGCTGCAGCACTCCTTGGCAACTGGTGTTTTTAACCAGCACACCGCTGGGAAAAGACTGCTTGGGATTTTTTCCTCATCATTTTTCCAACTGTTGCTGCAAATAGGCCACTACTGTATTTTAAAGCAGCGTACTTAATGAGCATAAGCTAGTTTCTTTAAATACAATTGATATCCTGGAATCAGTTGTAAAAAAAAGCCGATTAATACCAGACAAAAATCCCAGAAAACACTTTTGTCTACAAGAAAATTGGTTTGGGGCTGGTGGTGACCGTTTACATCAGAAAGTGACTTTCAGTTGAGCTTCTGGAAGTTCACAGTACAAAAAACAGTCCCCCAAACCCCCCCAAACACCAAAGGAAAGAAGGAAGTCTTAAATTTTTTAGGATTATTCACCTGAAACAAGAATATCATTCCGTAGAGCACACACTGCATACTCAGACTTGGTAAACTCTGGAAGCTTAGCCAGTGACTTCCACTCTCCTGTTACGGGGTCGTAGCACTCAGTATATGGCAAATTAAACCCTCCGACTCGTTCACAGCCTCCAACAACAACTATCACCTCAGAATAACCAGTTGATCTAAAAAAATGAACATAGAAAACTAAGATGTAGAAGATATTTATTAGTACATGGTGGCCAAACAACATTGTCTTCAGAATTGTGTGAAAACTGAAGAACTGACTATTTAACATTAACTTCTACAGCAAAGTAAAAATAAAAAAGAAGAAAGTCATTTAGCACAGTTAGAGGTTTTCACTGTTTCTAGCTGTCTCATTACATAGCAGGGGACCACACTGACAAGTGTTCTGTATAAGTGCTGGAGTCACACTGCACAATGTTCTACGTAAAAATAAAATAATTAAATACAGAAAGCCCTTACTCAAATAATTTGACTGTGTACATACAGATACCAGAAACAAGAGTTCAAGCATGGCCTGAGACAATGAGATGAGCAATCCCTTTCACACTGAAACCAGTACTCCCCCCGCCTCGAATTTCACAAAATTCATAGTATTTTACATTGCTTAAATATTCATGAAGTTTAAAATGTTTTAGGTTATTTCCTGGAAAAAAAAAAATAAATCTGAAGGCATACAGTCACCAAAATAAGGGAAAAGAAAGAGACCTTAGAGTCAATGCACAGTTAAAAAAGTGAAAAACTAGCATAGTGATAAAAGGAAACATTAAGGAACACTGAAATAAAAATTCAAGCCTAAACCAAAAACTAAAACTCAGTGTGTAAAAATTAAGCATTAGACAGTCTGCAATGTACACAAATAAGCCTTGAAGTTCTATTCTGTGCTCTCATTCTCCTTCTACTTAAGCTGATGCTTCTGCATTACACATTATCTACATTCACAGCAATAACAAAAATTATATGTTAATCCACATTTGAATGTACAGAATCAAACAACCATCTTCAACGTGCAAATCAACATATTACCAACTTTTATTCCTCTTCTCAAATTTACAATTTCTTGTAAGCATTTGTCAAAATCTTTTCAGAGCATTTTTAAAGGATTTTGCAGTGATACAGTTATTTCAAGGACTGCTGTCTGTTAATTAAGTAAAACTGAATGCAAGATTGATTTTATTTTTGGTAAGCCCTTTTGTTGTGTTTTAACTTTGATCCCGATACGAACTGGCATCTCATTCACACCATTGCTGAGTACTGCAGTCCTCTTTCAGAAAAAAAGCATGACTTATGACTGCATTTGAGATAAAAGTTGCATGATCTGTCCCCAAATTTCCTAACATGTGAACTTATGCACATATTAATTTATAAATCCTGATGACGTTCTCCCTGTTTTGAAACATCACGCATAAAACCAGTTAGCCCTTCTATCTCCTTGTCACCACATACCACAATTTAAATATACCATACATATTTCTACTCTGAATATTTTTAAATAGGCAAAGGCAATGCTGAATGATAATGTACTGTAAGATTATCTAATGGGGATATGTATGTGAGAAGCATACTTACGCACCTGAACTAGTCAGATGAAACACCCTCTTCAGCTCCTCAGCTTTGAAATCACGCTTCTTCTTGGGTTCTATGTGTATTTACTGTTACTGTTTTTTGCTTTTTTGAGGAACAACTCTGAAAAGAATCTCTCAAAGGATAAGAAAGGGGAAGTTCCTGTGCCAGCAAAGCATTACCCAGACAGAGAATCTCCTTAAAAGCAAGATACTCATCTCATCATTTGCCTTAGAAGCAAACCCAAATACATCAGCTTACTGTACGCACGAAAGAGGTTTGTCCGTTGATTACTTTGTAGATTAGAATCAAGGCCTCCACTTACTTACTGAAAAAGCTTATTGTACCAGATTATCAATCTTTACTTTAAAATAAATGAACCAAAAGTCTTTGCTTGGAGAGAGCTCTTTATGAATTGCTATGATGGGAGTTTTGCTCTTTAAAGGAAATATTAATTTAGTACAATATTTCAAATCCACAGAAAACCAAAAATTTCCCCAACATTTTAGTACCTTAGAACCATATCCTTTCTTCAGTTAAGAAACAGTTTCTCCATTACATTTTTCTTGAAGGAGTCTTGTCTTGTATAGGTTTTAAGGTTAGTTCCAAAAAATTTTTTTGCAAATGAATGAGTGCAGATCAGTTTAAAAAAAATAAAATTAAAAAACATGGGAGTACACAAAAAGACCATACAGGCAAAGGCTAATTCCATAAAAGAACTAAGGATGTATTTGAATGGAGATTAGAAAAAGCTGCGATCTCAACCAGCGGTACAGGAAGTCCTCCTTGTAGCCCTCAGAAGAAAGGGTGTGAGCAAAATAACAGAGGTGAGCTAAAAAAGGCACCAGAGAGACTCCAGGAGACAGACTCTCGTCAGGAAAAGGTGCACAAATTAGAAAAAGGGGAGAACACGACAACTGACAGAGTATCATATAGTCCCGTGCGTTCCCAAGAGCAGGTTTCCAAGGGGTCCTGAGTTACACATGGGACTCTAGACGAGGTGGGAACACCAGCCAGCACAGCCTCAGCTGGACAGAACAACTTCCAGTAGTTCAAACAGATTACACTGAAAAACATTTTAAGTTTGGGAAACAAATTACCAGGATTCTGGTAAATTACTACTTCTTTTCTCCTATTAATTCACTTTTGGGTAGCAAATGGGATTCAAGACAGAAATGTAAAGTGAAATAAAAACTCATGTCCTTGGGGTAAAAAACAAGGGACTGCATTAAAGCTTTCTAAAGGCAACCAAAAAGGATGTGTTAAAATGTATAAACGTAGTAAACTTCTAACTAAAGAGGACACTCATCTTGTTATCAGACACCTTAAGAGGAACTGTGCGATTGAAGAATTCAAAGGTATATGAAAATCTGAAGATAATTCAAAGCATACAGTAGGAAGACCCTGTTTTCGTTTGGATATGGAAACGTACTGTTGCTCACTGCTTGATCTTAGCTTGGAGATTTGCTGTGCAACACAACCAGCAGGGGAGAAGAGAAACTTAAAAGGAGCATGAGAGACAACCTCAAGATGTCACTATGTCATTGCAAATATAGAACTGAAAAGCTCTTTCAAAAAGACCTTCTGCATGTATGTGGCATGCTACACAAAGAGCAAGCAGACAACCCTTATGCCACGTTTTAAACTTTTATTTACTTCAGGTAACTCTTCAGTGGCTTCAAAAAGGAAAAAAAGAAGTCAACTGTGAAATTGCACTCCGCACTGTTCTTTTAAAAAAAATGGGTAGGTGCATACATACCCATACAAGGAGTCACAATTGATTTCCAGAAGTTTCAGTAAAAACACTGCCATGGGAATTTCTGATCCTGCAGCCTGTCTTCTTTTAGAAACAGTTTATATAAAAGAGAAATTGGAGGAAGGCAAGAAAGAAGGCAGAGAGCTCTCCAGTATCCTCTCTTCCCCAAACCCCCCCAAAATGCCCAGAAAAGGTGTGAGGACATGGGAGAAGGGGGACCTGGTAACTGTTTTAAAACACAATCTCTTTTTGCTATAGGCAACAGAAACAAACAGACAACAGAAACAAATGACAAAGAGCTATTCCATGAATGTAATATAGAAAAGGGGAAAAAATTCCTGCTGGGAGGCCAGCCAGTTTTTCTCTTTGTAAATTACTTCTCTTGTTCCTGCCTACTGGAATTCACAGGGCAGTTTAATAAGCTCAGCAGTAAAACCAACAAAACCCCCCAAGTCCCAAAGCAACATGCTCCCCTCAGCTTTGGAAATCACCTGTATTAGGCAAGGTACTTCATTTTCAGACTGGAACACTACACCGAGGCTATTCCCATTCTCAAGTACATACACGTCGACAAGACTGCTAGGTCTGAGTGTATTTGCTTTCTTTATCAAATTGAGTAATAAACGTACAACAAACGCCACATCAAATACCACAAGATACAGCCCCCTCCAACTGCTCATGGAACAAGGAGGTCTTTGGTCTGAATTCCCCTGGTCCCTCCCTCAGGCCCGGACCCAGAGTATAAAATGCCGCAGAAACTATCATTGCATCAGTTTCCAAACTGCCACAATCCAAACGTTTCCAAAGACCTTCCATGCCAGTGTACGGCTTAGAAAACCTGACAGCAGGGCTGCAACGAGTTTAAGAAGAATTCCCTCTCTCATGGCAGGATTGAAGACTGGAAAGCCACTAATGGGGCAAATGCTTGCCAAGTATTTTTTTCTTCCCCCCTATAAGCAAGCTTTTAACACATGCCAAAAAAAAAAAATAAAGGTTCCTGGCACAGTCACTGTACAGCAACCACATATGACTAAGAGTAAACAAAGAGGAGTAACTCCTAATACAATCTGTTTCTCCAGACCAGCTCATTGCATCACCTCAATATAACACATTATTTTATAACTACAGCTCAAATCAGCTGGAGTTAACAATGAACTATCTTGTCAACTATCATGTGGAGGGAAGGCTTTTATGGGGAAAAATATTTTCCAGGAAAAAAACCCATCATAACCACTATTGCTCATAAATGCCACTAAATGGACTCTTCCTCATTTCTTCTTGCAACTTCAGTCAGCTATTTGTGTAACGCATTATTAAGTGGCAGCAAATCTGAATTATTAAAATGTCATAGAATAAGCATGCAAGACTTCAGGAACTGTTTCATAATTCTTTGAAAATGCAAGATTTAGTTTCTTTACAGTTAAGAACCTGTTGTTCTGCTATTACGAATCCGTGTACTACTCCATCTGTAAAGTATTTGTGACATCGCAAGCAAATGCTCCGAATATATATCCCCATCCACATCCTTTATAGTGTGCTGTACACTTACATGACTTTGTTATAAAAAGAAAGAAGGCTGTGAAATTGAACGGTTTACCTGCTATAGCACTTTAAGTTCAAGACGCTGCTATTGTATGAAATAACTTCAGATCTCACCTAGCAAGCATTAACCTTTAGAAAATATTTTACTTCCAAGATAATATAACTTCACTTACCTGAACAGTCATTTATTTCATAGCAATGAAGTGATTTGTGCAAAAAGACTCACTTATGTATATTTTCAAGACATGCGTGAGCTTCACGTGTTGTGGGGAAGTACAGAAGCTTAACTATAGTGGCTCCAGAATGCAAAATAAAATAATCGGCAAGAAGATTTTTTTCTGGGCACATGTATGTCAGCCACCTGTACATCGAACTATGTCCTTCTCCTACAGAAATAAGGCGGGGGGAAAAGGGGGGAGTTTCCTCACCTGCGTGGCCTAGTTCTGGGAGACATCATCTCATTCCCAAGGATGTGGTATCGCCTGGCTTCATGCAGGAGCTGATAGCACTCTGGGGAATTCTGAATCAGCTGGTCCACTTCCACAGTCTGAACAAAGTAGTTTGGGTGTAACAAGGGGAGCCTGACGTGCGTCAGAAGTTCATGTAACACTGGTCTTCGCAACTCAACTGCCCGGTACACCCAGCGCATGACAGCTTCAAACACCATCTCTTCCTTACTGATGACCAGTTCATCACTGCAAATGTAATCAATAAGCTCATCCTTCCCCAGTTCAAGGAATTCTTCGTGCTGGGACACGTCCTCAAACGTCTGCAGCGCAAAATTCCTGCACTTGGTGAACAGTGTCTTGAGCGAGTGCGTATCTGCAAAGCGCTGGATTCCCAGGCAATTGCAAGGATCCAGCTGTTCTTCCAGGAACTTGGCACAGGCGTCACGCAAAACACTAATCTGAAAGAGACTTGATGTTTCAAAGAGATACTGCACGTTCTCTGTAGTGATTTTCACCTTGCCAGTGTATACATACTGTAAAAAGCAATCCATAGCTTCAGCAAAAATGCCATTGATCTCCACTAACATCTCTCTGCTTTCCCTGTGATCGTTGCAAAACATGGCTCGGAAGTAGCTGCTGCAGGCTGAGAGAATCGCGCGGTGGCAGGGAAACTCCCTGCCTTCCACACAAATAATGACATCCGTGAACAACCGGCTGTCTCGAAATTCATTGAAGATCTGGAGAATGCTTTCGGCGTGGGATGATCCTGAGGAGAAGTCGAAAAACTCAGGGCCTGACAACGATTTTGGGTCCATTTCAAAAACTTTCCGCTTGGTTGCAGGGGAATCTCGTATCCCGCTATCCTCTCTATTCAGTCTGCGTCCCAAGATTAGTACCATTGTTACATCAGTTGGCTATAGAGTCATTGAGAAAAGTTTGCAGAGTTTCTCCTTCACAGTGCTACGGTCTGAAAAATTAAAACACTTCAGTATTCAATCTGGTATATTGTTAACTTCATCACGAGAATTAGACAAGATACTTGTTTGGTCACTCTAAGGATTGGTACAATTTTTGACCTTTACTAGAGGTGACACAGTATTACAGGGCAAACTACCCTGCACCTTGCACCAGGCAATACAGCATTATCTGCTACACGTTAAATACAAAATATACCCATAGAACAGGTGTCATGGAGGGCAAGTTCTGAATGTCCCAGCACCACTGGCATTGCATTAGTGTTCAAGATTAAAAAAAAAACCAAATGAGATCTTGGGTCCAGCAAATCATCCAACTGACAGAAGCCAAAGATTTCCTGGATAAAGATCCAGGGCTTGGGCTTTTCTCATTTTTCAGTGTAATCCTCATTTCAGCTGGAGCAGCCAAGTGCTACTATAACAGCACTAGTCAAAAGGAGAGAAAAAAGACTGAAATTTCCAAAATAAGAATTCAGTCAAGAAACCACTCCATTTTCATTATAAAGTCTATCATAATGAATTCTTATACTACTAGTGTTTGATAACACTCAGCTATCTCTATGAATAACCTCAGCCGTAAGTTTTCACCTGTTCATTCGTGGCATCTAAAAATCAGTTCACTGATTATCTAAGATTCAATTAAAAATGAATGCAAACTGCTAGCACACAAAACAGAATGAAGAAAGAACTACATTTTATTGTGAAAATAAGAACCAAGGGCAACTTACCTGAAGACAGGGATATTTTCTGCTTTCCAAAGTACTACTAGCAAATCATTATTAGCAAAACCTTTTGCCCAAACACTTTCCAGTTTCAAATATGTAGTGTATAATGTCCCCCCCAGCACGCAAACACACACACACGTTATCAGAGCACTGAAGTCACAAAAACCAAGTAGTCAAATGTTAGCATATGCCAATACTAAAGTTTGCAGGTGAAGAAAATGCTGCTGATTTTGCAGATAGTGCCTGTTAGAGGTAATGTGATCAACCCGTCTAGCAACAATAGGGCTTTTTGCCACTCCTGAGCTTTAAAATGAACCAGATGAATGTCCACCAAAATACACTGAGGCAGCAAGAGGCTGGGCAAAACACCCTTTTGGGTCTGACATAAGTATCATTCTAAATGCATGTAATATTTATCCGTATGTCTAGAAGGACATGCACTGAATTATTTTACATTTCATAGATATTTTTTTTTTCATGCTTCCAAGAAGTTATGTTCAGTTTCCCTCATTCCCCACTTTGACAGTCAGTAAACATCAGCTCCTCACAGCAATTTAATTTCCTGATGTGCTAGCATCTTTAGAGCCGCAGTTACCCAATCCAAGTCTGGCTACATCATCGCTTAATATAGAACACAATAAACACGCTTTTTTTAAACGGGCATTTTACGTTGCCGGCTGGGGCTAAATCACAACAACAGCACCTTTAAAAGGCACCGTCTTAACAAAGAGCAAGAAAAGAATGCGTGCTGTACATTTTCTCATTGAGAAAAGAGGTTTAAAAACTATAATTTTCCATATACAATTTTTTTTACACATATTTACAAGGTAGATTCTTGGTATGGCTCACTTACCCTACGAAATGCTTAATTTGAATTAAAACAGGATCAGCTGTCACTTTGATGCCTGAAAAACACTGTTGCAATGAGCCTATCTAATAACCCATTGCTTCAGAGAGATTTTAACGAGGCATAAATGGACAGTCTAGTCTGTAGCAGATATTCCAGCCAACATATTTCACAACCGTTTTACCCTGTAATGACGCAGGCCAGATAAAAAACAAAACCAACAACCACCACCACCTCAGCAGCTCCACTGCTAGCACCCTAACCCTTTACATTAAACTTTATCTGCAATTAATTCCGTACTACTCGGCATGAGAAAGTGGGCAGAAATGGAGCATCAGCAGTAGAAAAGGGAAATGTAACAATTAAAACATAAATATAAACCCTAAAGCCTTGATTCCAGTGTCACAGATTTAAATCAGAAGAATTTCACTAAAGCTGATGGAGCTTTTCCAAAGCAAAGGTAGCCTGAAATCAGAAACACGGCATTGGCATATTGCACGAAAAGGGCAAAACATGGCAACAAAGTTAAAAAAAAAAAAAGCTTCAAGAATAAATCTTTCTCATTATGTGAGAAGACTTAAGACAACGCTATATCATGCAATCACTAATAAATGGAAATATGGGCACTGGGTTAAGACTACTCACTGCAGGAAGCAATGTCTTCTTTATGCTTGGAACAACATGAAATTGGTGGTCAGCAAGTGATTTATTTTTTTTTAATGTCTCAATGGTTTAAAGAAATGGGAGACTAAAAAAAAATAATCCATGGAGCAAAAACTAATTAAGGGGATAAATACTGCAAATTCACAAAGAAGAGAATGGAAAGGAAAAAGAAGTACACTCCATTGCAGAAACTGCTGCTTTTGAATATACTATACTTCAATTTCCATACAGTTAATTACTTCTGTAGGTTTGCTTAAGCAAAGTAATTTTATAAGACTATTGGTAACACTGTCACATGTTCAGCTCTATCAGACATAGGAATGGCCTTTTCACAAATCTTGCTCTGGCAGTTTTAAAAAGTCACCCCTTCAGCTGCCTGCCCCATGTTTCAGCCCAAAGCTGGAAAGGGGAATCGTGCCTGGAGCTGCGCTGCCCGGTGCGCAAGGGAGGGACACGCTTAGAAAAGGACAGACCTGCCCGCACCTCCCTTTATGTATATAAAGGTACTTGCACGTGCTTACAGACTCTGCACTATAAAGCACCAGTCAGAGAATTTAAATTTGAGATATCTTCAGTAAGTTTAAACGAAGCAAAAGAAAAATTAGTTTTTTCCCCACAGGCAATTATTGGAAATGATTGTATCAAAAAAATACAAAATGCTTTGGATTGCTTGCCCGAGCAAGGGTCAATAAGGATGGACCTTAAACAAATTAGAGTCTACCCATTCAAAAAACTGGAAAGGAAAAACAAATCACATTTTCTGTCAACAGGTTTTAAAAACAGTTTACAAATACAGACACAGCTCCGACATGGATGTTGCCTTGCATGTGTATATGTCTAAATTAATCTCTGGGTTTACCAGATGATCAGGTTCCTCTATTTCCTTAATCTATATTGTCTGTAGACTTGTCTACACAGGACGTTCCTCAGAAATAATCTGACTAAGAGCCCAATACAGAGGCCGGTAGATGAGGTCTGTTTGCCCTTGACACCTTCTATCAGTAAGTCCTCCTAGGCAAATTATTTTTACGTTGCACTGAACTCCTCCTTCCTCCACTGCACCATCCTCATGGATTTTACCCCTCTCCCTTCACCCGCGGCTCTGGCAACAATTAACAGCTTCCTGGTAGGGCTGTCTTTCCATCACTTCTGCCTCACAGGACTCCTTTGGTCCGTTAGTAGAACTGTCGGAAAGCAGCAGAGGAACCACGCAGCCAGGGTCGGGGTAACACCTAGTCATCAGGTGCGCCCGAGCTTGGCATCAAAGCTCACCCTCAGGGTGTAGTTTCGGGAGTACCTGAAGCTGAGCTGGGCTTCTGCTGCTGCCAGCGGAGGTGGCTTCCACCCTGCGCACCTACTCGCGTGACGTGGCCGGACTGGTGACCGCCTGTGGAGGGAAAAAAGAGGTGCTGGGAACAGGCACTGTCCCGGGGAGCAGCCCCACGGCCACCCAGGGACACCGCCAGCATGGCCCTGGCAGCCCCAGCAAGCTGACGAGGTGTTAGCAACAGCACCCCAAGGTAACACAACCCAAATTAACAAAATAAATGGTATTTTCATCCTGAAGCATGGGAACTGTAACTCAGGTTTGGCTAATTCTAGTTATTTTCTCTGTGATTTCAGATAACGTGATCTGCAGATGTGCTTCATCTCGGCTGTCCTTACCAGAAGACAAACGGCAGCAGACTGGCCAACCCATGGCACATGCTCTAGGGTTTTTTTCTTTTAAAGGAAGAGAGAGGAGGGGAAAAAAAAAAAAAAAAAAAAAAGACAAAACTTTCCCACCCCACAAAAAAAA